>JADMLL010000148.1:0-57169 GCA_016920875.1 Columbicola columbae
GTGTTTTTGAATGAATGAATACTACCAAATACTGTTTTTACGTATTGTTAAATGCAAGATTTTCTCAAGGAAATAAACTAAACTATTTAATTTTACATATACATTTTAATTTTGATGTGTACGAATGACCTTTTAACAAACGACCGAATAAAACACACAAAAACATCTGATGGTTTCAACACTATACAAAAGAAAAACGAAAACCGAAACAATCGAACACATTACTTGGCATCAAAGTATTTCTCCTTTAATTCCAATTTGCAACAGACACCGCCCACCAAAATAATGGGTAACACATTATTTTACAAAATCAATAAGAAAGTACATAATTAATTTAAACACCATATTACATTATTAATAATGATGATATCACATAACTAACAGGATATGACCTTACATTGTTGAAAACCAAAAACAAAGAACAGGAACATGACATAAGTAATAATTGAACTTGACATTGAATTTCACATTTTCACAAAAATTCACATTTTACGTCTTATGTTATACAAATCAGGACTGGTACAAACTAGATTTATAGACAATACAGTACATGGATTTTAATACTACACTGTAGATAACAATGAAATCCTTACGTTAACGATTCGTTTAATACATGGACATGACAGGGATGGAGACCAGGGATGGCGTCCTTACCAACATGAAATACAACATTTTCAGATACTAGGCTGCATACATTGTATTATTTACATAACTATGGAAGGGCGGTAGGACTACATGAAAGACCTGGTCGACATAATTATTGTATTTGATATTAACTTGTAATTAAAGTACAAAAATATTAATGGAATGGAATTAACAACTTATCAAAGAAGTAACACGAAAATAATTATTAAACTGAAGAAGTGACAACTTACTAAAATTGCATACGTAACCAACTCAAAACATAACTTATAACTGATCAGTTTACATTATTTCCCTTTCAATTCGTAACGCCCACCAAATATCATTATTTTTCACATCTTGAAAAACTTAAAGAACTTAAACTAACATGTAAACAAGAACTAAGGTAATAATGGTACCTCACATTGAACTCATTGCTAAATGACAGTCGAAAAGCACATGATAGAGGCTAAAGCCGAAACAGTTCCAATGAAAAGATCGAGCTTATAACATTTACAACAGTGGCAACATATGCATGACATTGAATGGGTCCGAAAGGAAGGCAAAATTGAGCATGGCTCCAATAATGCCCCAACATACGAAAACATGACCAACTCATGGATTCAATACTGACAGGTGTCATTGCACGACTCAGGCAATGACGGAACTTAATAACATGGCATCAGTATTGGAACGCGATGTAGTTGGACCTCACAAACCTTGCAGCTGGTGCAAGAAACATATGACCCAAGACATAACTAAAACAACCTATTTGAACATAATGTTGTTGGAGAACAAAACTTGCATTACTCCTGTGCAAGCAATGCCAAACTCGAACCATAACTAAATGATGCATCGAAAAGCAATATTGTTAGAACAAGACTTGCATCACTTCTGTACGAAAGACCAAAAACTTAAAACATAAGCGAAACGGTGGTATGGATCCATAACACATATACGAAATAAAAGGGAAAAAACATATTGAAAACCAATACATGATATTTTTTAACTTAAGTGTCCTGTTACATATGCAATTGTATTAACATTGAAAATTTCATACATATTTTCTCATATTTTTTGTACTACGTAATTAGAAAGAGTTACGGTAAAACTATCGCTGGTGAACTCATCACCCATATACTTCACATTTATTTATTTATTTATTTTTATACTAACTTATTGATTTTGGATTGATAATCCATGACAATTTTTGAAACATGACTCCAGTGTTTACTTAACATTAGACATTAAAGATACAAGCAAAATTTACCATTCTATGCAACGATAATTAACGAAACTATATATAATACAAAACTTAAAACTAGGATTACATTATGCTTGGATTTACAAATGTATTCATTTTATTGCTTGTATTTACATTTTACATTTTTGAAGACCTTACATAAAGGGCAAGCTGGGCGAGTTCGAGTACGGCCTCCAGTTCTAACTCTTATGACTCTACATATGCCATCTGGACCTTTTAGGAGCTCCTCTACTCTGGCCAAGGGCCACGACAGGGGATTGGTATTTTCATTTTTCATAAATACGATGTCTCCTACGTTAACACAATCCTGTTCACTTTGCCATCCTTTTTGTGGCATAAGGATTTGTAGATATGCTACGCTCCATTTTTCCCAAAAGTTTTGGGTACATTGTGCAATTAACTGCCAGCGATTCAAATGATTGACTTTAGTATCAACTAGGGGCATTTCGGGTACCACGAGTAATGGAGCGCCAATTAGGAAATTCCCAGACGTTAAACATATTTTCGAATCGGAGGGGTTCGAAGGTACAGAGCACGATGACTGACTACTTAGTAGAAGTTCGATACGGCAAGATAACGTAGCAAATTCCTTTAGTGTGAAGGTGTGAACGAAAATGATTTTATATAAATGAAACATATAAATCTTTACCGCTTCTTGCCATAGTTTACCAAAATGCGGAGTAGACGGGGGCTTGAACAACCACTCAATGTATTTAACTGACCCTTGTTCCGCGAGGGACGCAGAACTCTTTGATGACAGTTCTTCCACTTCGGAGAGTTCACGGGCTGTGCCTACTAAATCGGTACCATTATTATTACGAATAAAACCATAAATACTCTGCCGTGCCACGAACCGATTGACATCCGCCAAGAAAGCGTCAGAGGTCTGAGAAAGGATTGTTTCGATGAATATTGCCTTTGCACTACAACATACAAGAAGATACACCCATGCCATAAACCAAAGAGCTTCGCCCTTAGAAGCTTCCTTAATTTTGAATGATCCCGTAACGTCCGTTCCTACTTTGAAGGCTGAACGAGCCTGATCCAGTCTTGGAGGGGGCAAGCCCGCCATTATAAGTCTCAGAGATTGAGAGCTTTGATATCGGCAATCTTTACATTTATTTGGGATCGAAGAGAGATGATTTGTATCATACACAGTGGGGGCATAGTTCAATGTACCGCCCACCCTAACAGGACCGTTTTGACCCAAAAACTGCAGCCCCTTCTTCCGTGGGGTGTGCTCCAGTATTTCTCGAAGTTCGAGATTATACGATGGATAATTAACGGCAATTTCCTTAAACTTTATGCGAGTCCAAAAGGTTGTAATAACCCGATTCATATTTTCTGTTCCTTTATTGGAAGAATATTTGTTTAATTTGTGTGTAGTTCGAAAGCACTCGAGTATAACTTTGGAATTGAAGAAAATGGGTATGGAACATTCACACAAAGCTCCAAAACAGGCTTGAGTGTGTAATAAACTTGTACCAACGGGAGAACTGCCCTTAGCTCCAACTGAGGGATGCTAAAAAATATGTTTGGGATCGAGCAAATGCAATCCAAAAAAGGTGAAACCAAACATTCAAACACAGGATTCACAGAAGGCTTGAACAACTCATACAACTTTGACCACAAGAAAGCTGTGCTTTGCCCTAATCGAGGGATGTTAACTGGTACATTCGAAAACAAAAAATGAAGGTGAAACACATTCAGATGAAAGATACAATGAAGGCTTGATTGACTCATACACCTTTGCTAACAGGGGAGCTACGTATAGCTTCAATAGAGGGATGCTAAGGTGTATGTTCGCACTCAAGTAAACGGGATACAAAACATGGGATACTGAAAGTTTAGATACATGATACACAGCAGACTTGAATGAATCGTAAAATTTTGCTAATACGAAAACTATCTTTAACTCCAGGTGAGGGATGCTAAGGAATATGCTTGCAGTCAAGCAAACGCTTTCCAACAGGGTTGAAACCGTAAATTCAACAAATGATTCAAAAAGGGTTTTAATGCGTTATATACCTTTGCCACCAGGAAAGCTGAACTTAACTCCAATCGTGGAATTCTAAAGAGTGTGTTTGCAACCAAATAACCGCGATCTAAACGAGGTGATACCGAAAAATTATACAAACGTTTCAAGAAAGACTTGGATGAGTCATAGAATTTGACAACAGGAGAGCTACCTTTAGCTCCAGTCGTGGGATGCTAAAGGGTACGTCTGTAGTTAAGTAGCCGCGATCCAAGAAAGGTGATACAGAACATTCAACAAAACGATTGGAAAAAGGCTGGAACGGGTCATATGCTTTTACCAACGCAGAAATTTGACACAAGGGTTTCAAAAACGGCTTGAATGATCTATGGACCTTTGGAAACAGGAACGCTTCGTTCACTTCACATCGAGGGATTCTAAAGGGTTTCACAAGAATTACTTTACTATTAGTTCCAAACAAGTGACCACTAAAGGAAACGGAGAACCTACCCTTTGTATCGCAGAAATCTACTACCTGTAATTTATTATCAATGTCAATTGTAGTGTGACCAGAGATACAAACTTGAGGTAAACATTGAGTTTTAGAAACTATTTTATCACATTTTTGTGACCGTTTTGGAGGATCTTCCTCGCCCAGCCCCTTTGAACACAAAGAAATCTGTGTAGAATTCTTATAAGGAATGGTGGGTAGGTCGAAAATCCTGGCAATGCAACTCACAGCTTCCTTTGTAGAAATCTCTTCCTTGGATGACACCTTTGGAAGCATGGTTTTCCGAGTGACCATGGTCGCTACCTTCTTCCCAGTTAAAATTTCATATACATCCAGCATGTTTGCAAACATATTGTCAATTGCAGCTCTTTCCTTTATATAACTTAACTTGTGTTCTTTAGTTGAAGCGTTGAATTCAATGATTTCTGCTTCCAACGAATCATAGTCTGTATAAACCCTTTGTCCCATTGAAAACCGAGCCTCAACTGCGTACTTGTTCGTTTTAGACGATAGTGCCTTCATGCATTTAATACCATTATTTAAGCGTATAAAGAAAGACTCGCGGCGCAAGCGCAAGTACTCTGCTTTTTGCACTTGTGACTGGTTGTCACCCAACATGTTTTACTATTAACTAATTACTTGTACAAATGATAAATAAATAATTGTTCATAAACTTAAAAATAACTTATCCGTTATGCGACGAATTGTGCGACGTTGACTCCGTGTGGCTAACTGAAACTTGATGAACTGGTGGTGGATTTTCTTCAAATCCGGCTCGAAGGACCAAAATGTTTTTGAATGAATGTGAATACTACCAAATACTGTTTTTACGTATTGTTAAATGCAAGATTTTCTCAAGGAAATAAACTAAACTATTTAATTTTACATATACATTTTAATTTTGATGTGTACGAATGACCTTTTAACAAACGACCGAATAAAAACACACAAAAACATCTGATGGTTTCAACACTATACAAAAGAAAAACGAAAAACGAAACAATCGAACACATTACTTGGCATCAAAGTATTTCTCCTTTAATTCCAATTTGCAACACAGTGTTACTTAGACTTTTCTGAACACTTTGCCTGAACAGTGTGGGAAAGGGAGTAGACCTAGAAATAAAGAAGAAATGAGGTTTGAGTATTATTGAAGAAAAGCGCTATGAGCAGAGAGAATCGTAATTATAAATCCTAAAACCTTTTCAAACACAAAGAATGCCAGACAGACGAAAGATCTTATCTTTGGATGTAGAGCCTGTCCAAAAATTCCGGAATGATTTTCTGTCGCCATTTATAGAATCTAAACTTAAAAACAAGGTTGTCAGTGTAGTTCGAAAAGATCCTGAACCAATTTGAGAATAGAACTTTGGAAACATTTTCTGTCAGGGATCATCTTACAGATCGTAGGTTCACCAACAGCAGGGGGATATCTGTCGCTAAAAGATTTTTCTGCCAGTCGCCAACGTTTCCAAATCTCCATGAAGGAATCACCACGCAACTATCAGCTGGAGGTTCAATTTTCAGGCTACTCAATTGATGGTGAGCCGTTCTCCCATATGACTTTTGCAGGTGTCGACATTCAATTCTGTCAGACAAATACAAGAAAAACGGAAGACAAAACTTCCCCGACTGCAGTCCATAAAAATTTAATTCCAAACGCCACATTTCCTGAAGTTATTAATTAAAATGACGGACACACACAGACCGGTTAAAAACTTCGGGGCTGTAGTAAGGAAAATACCTCAGAAACCCGACATTTTGTTTTGGAATCAATTCCGTATTAAAAGAAAAACGTGTTCAAATTCCCATTCAGCCTCTCCATCACCACCCTCATCCCTCTGTCGCCTCTTTCAGCGTAAATAATAATGATGATTATGGAGGTGACTCAAACTTCAGGTCATATATCCCAAACGGAAGTGAAAACATGGAAACCCGGGGTCATTTTCATTCTCTAACAATTCCGACGAAATATTTTATTAAAAAAATTTTTTTTGGTTCTTGAAAGGAGAAGAAAGAGGTCGGTTTGTTGGTCCGTCCGTACGTCAGTCAGAAAATTACATTTCTGAAGTGAAGGAAAATTAAAAATAAATGGAATTATAAAAGGAAAATGGAGGATGAGGAAAAAGGGTTTGGCAGGTAAAGTGAAAATTGGTTTCCGGTCAGACACCTCACGCACAGCCTACTTGATTAATGATTAATCCTTGCATTTATAGTCCTCTACACAATTATGAAACTTTAATTACTAAAAATTACATCGAATGTCGGGCAATATTTTAATCACAAAGAAACCGCCGCTATATAAACCAATTAAATTGAATTGCGGTTTTTAATTACTTTTTCTATCGCTATTCTCCGCCGGAAAATTTTTTTCTTTCTCTCCTTCCATTCCTCTCGCGTTCTTTTTTTCGTCGACCGGGTTTTTATTTTGTTTTATGAAAAGAAACAAAAACAACAGGAACGGCAACAGTAACAACACCGTCGGTGATGGCGTGGGGGCGAGCTTTTCGTATGGAAATTTGGAAACAATTTTCCTTTCGTAAATGATTTCCCTCCTTTTTCGTTTTCCTTTTTATTAATTGAAGTTAGTTAGGTTAATTAGAATTGATGATGTTAGTGGTGTTAACACCCAATAGACTAACATTAGAAAGTGTTTGTGAGGAGAAGATACTCAGGTTTGTGGGTTTGTGTTTGGTGTGTGACTACTCAGCTAAAGCTTTCTATGTAGATGTTAGACTAACTTCTGATTTCAGAGGTGGTGTCAATCAATCAGTCAACTTCCTGTTGCTCTGTGGAGTGAGTAGACACTACAGCCCCAATGTCCTTGGTGAAGACTTCCAGTTCTTGCCAGGATTTGTTCCTTGTTTCGGTCATGACAGATCTTCTCCATGACATTCTCGGCCTTCTTCTCCTCCTTTGCCCCATGGGTCTTGTCTTTTGATGGCCTAGAGTTTGTCCGATCCGCTGCCATTTTCTTTTTCTTATTTGGATGCTGACAGGTTCCAAAGTATAAGCCTTCTAAGCATTCAAGTTACGCTTTCTGAGGTTGGTATTGTCACTCCCACGACTGTCCTTTTTGCTGAACAATTTCCAAGCACCCTGACAGCTGGTAGGCCCACTACAAACCTTAAAATTGATTGAAAGGGGATGAAAATCATCCCCAAAATCAGGAAATCAAAATTACGACTTCAGTTGGGTTATGTTAGGGGTTCGAGGTAACAGTAGGTTTGAGAAGTAGAGAGTGAGAGAGGAGCTTTTGCGAGTATGAGTTAAATAAGCTAATCGCGTAACTTCAAACCTGTTTTATGCTAATTGAAAGGAGATAGTTATGATTAAAATTGCCGTGAGGACAACAGCTTTAGGGAAGGAAGAGAAAAGCTTTCAAGATGACGACAGGAGATATGTTGGTTTAATAACTCTCCTTCCAGCAATTCGCATAACTTGAAATCATAAAACTAATTGGAAGAAGACAGAAGTTGTATTATTGACTTGAGTTGTAAACATCGTCTTTATTTCAGTAGTACCAACCTAACTAACTATTGCAACCACAGACTATGTAACAGCAATCAGAAGATCAAAGCTCTTTGAGAGCAGACAAAATTGTTTTGAGGCAGAGACAGAGAGAGAAGAGCTTTCAAGAGACGTATTGGTTCATGACAGAGTAAAAATCTTTCTAAAACTGTTGGCAAAACTCCAAACCACAGAGTTAATCGAAAGATAAAGGAAGTCACCCCCAAAATCAGAGAATATCAAAGCTGTCAGCTAAAACCATCATCACAACCAAAATTCGAGAGGACGATACGAGGAGCTTTCGTATTTAATGATAGTAAGAATCGAAGTCAGTCATTCGCATAACTTCAAATCCAGTGAGAATCCGCCCCTAAAATCGGAATATGATTAAAGCGCCGTCGAGACAACGAGAACAACAGTTTCAAGAGAGACAGAGAGGAGCTTTCAGAATGACGTGTCTGTTCTTCAAAAGAAAAACTTCGAAGGAAAGAGAGAAGGAAGGGAAACTCTGGTTTGGAAAACCTTGGGAAACGAAGTTTCTTCTCCCGGAAAAAAAAATTCTCTAATGGAAGAAAAGAAAATTGCTGTTAAGGAGCTTTGATAACTCCAGTTTCCTTTTTTTTTAAAGCTTCCATTACACCATCAAAGCTTTTTAATGTATGGTTGGGTTTATTATGGAAACGTTTTTTTGCTTTCCTTTCTAATAAGCAGTAGCATAAAATAAAAGAGTGTAGGTTGTAGAAGAAAGGATCTGATTTCGTCAGCTACCGGGGGCTTAGATTCGACACGAGGCCATGAACTCTGCTAAAGGATTCCCATGCGTCTGGTTGAGTGAGCTTTTGTTCTTCCTTCCCAACTTTATTTTGATGGAAAGTAGTCTTTGGAGTGTTGAGCGTGGATTTCTTTGCTGATTTTACTTCCGTTCTGCCGCTTCTATGGTATTTTTGTTTTGCTTCCGGAAGACATTTCAATTGCTTCACATCTTTAATTGCTGACGTTTTAATTTTTTTTGTCTTTTACGTGCCTAACGAGCTTGATCAAATGGTAGGTTTAGTAAGCAGCACGGAAGACAATATAACACGTGAAACCTTGTTTCAGCAAATAAAAATTCACAGGAAACGACAGGTCGGAAAAGCCCGCCAAAAAATTTAATTAACTTTTTTTTAAAAACCAAAATTTGCTTTTCCAAGAACAGTGCTTATTTACTCTATGGGTTTAATTATTTCAGTTTTTTTCTCCAGGAAAAAGAATTCCGGAAGTGAGTGAATGAAGAGAGAGTAGAAAAAAATTTTCAAACCGGATGTTAGAATTTTTGGCCGGTTTTTGAAATTTGTTTGAGCCTTTTTTTTTTGGTTGCTAGCTTTTTTGCTGATGGGAGAATAAGATGTAAGAAGGGAAGTGGAAGAAGGAGGCTTGGCTTTGCTGTTGGAATTTCTGACGAAACCCGCTACTCCCCTCATTCATAATTTATCCGGCTTCAATCAAACTTGAAATTCGATTTTGAGTTTTCGGGGCCGATCTCCCCCCCCAGAACTTAAAAACTTCGTGCGTGCTTCTCTCTCTCTCCCGTTATCCGCCTCTTTTTCATCTTTTCCTCACCCTCTCCATCCATAATTTGGATCCCTGAGAACTGTATTGAAAACGAAACGAGTGAGAGGAGAGCCGAGTGAGGGGGTTGAGGAAACTATATATTACACATTCGTGACACCTGATTCCATCAAAAAGTGTTCACATGAAGGTGGTTCAGCAGGCCCCTTTCGCTTTTTCTCCATTTGATCTGCCTCTCATTAAGGAAGAGTGGGTGGGTGGAAGGGTCGAAGCCTTCATGTCGTGACAGATTCAAAACGCGTCTCGGAGTGACGACAGCAGGAAGGAGGAGACGCTTTTACGAGATCGTTTTTTATTTCGTTTTAAAATCCTCGACGAAACGTCGCACAGGATATGGCCTAAATACTAGCGTTCCATGTTTTCAAAACGACCGGAAATTAAGAGATAAAAGAGATAGAGAGAGAGAATGAGAGGAGAAGGAAGAGATGTGAGTCGGGAGAGAGGGAGGGGGAGGGGGAGGGAGAACGTACATAGTTAACCCTTAAGAAACAATGAAATTATCGTTTGTGCAAAAAGCTGTGTTCTCATGTAAGACTTTGAGGAGTCGGAGGTGGAGGAAGTCTTTAGCGAGGCTTTGTATGGAGGCTAAGGGAACATAGTCGGCGCTCATCGATTAATGGAGCCCCCTCTCCTCATTCCCCGGCCTATATTCATCTTGAAAGTCGGAAACGTGGTTTTCTACAAATTGACTCAATTGTAAAACGAGTTGATGAGACCCGAGGGCATCCGGATTGTTCCCATGGGCTCTTCTTCTGCTCTTCAATTGATTCCACTTTTTGCACTGCTCTGCTCAAGGCTGTTTATTTATTTATTTATCTTTTTCCAATTTTCCACGGCTCCGAGAAACAAAATCAAATTCAGTTCTATGTATGTGGATGGGAGAAGGAGGAGCTTCGATCTGGTCATGACACCCGATTACCTTTCTGCCTTTACTAACCAGAAGGTAGTACATCAATACTTACAATCAATTTATAATAAATCTATATATGATAATTTATATAAATATATATATCAGTAACTGTCTTACACTAAATTACACTCATACAGCTGGAATAACAGCTCTGGATCAACTCAATTCTAGAGGAAGGTTATTGCCTGAAACACTCCGCTGCACGAGCCGTATGATAGCTTCATCTTAGCTCATTTCACATGACGTCACAGGTGACTTCGACAGGATGACCACTTTTCCACTGACCGTTTTCTTGTTTCTCTTTTCTCTTCTCTCTTCTTTTGTTTCTTTCTGTCTATCTGTCTTTCTGTTTTATCTCTTCGTTTATTCCTTTCTTTTCTGTTTATCTATCTTTCGTCCTGTCTGTTTTTGTGTTTACTTCCTTTTACAGTTTTTCCTTAAATTTTTGTTTCTATTTTCTTCCTCTTCTTCCTTTTTTGTTTATTTCTTTACCTTTCATCCTCCATCTCTCTCTTTCTTTTCATTTCAAGTACAAATTCATTTTTTCTCTCACACACACGCGTGCAGTTTTTCTAATTAATCATTTCTTAATTCAAATTTGTATAATCATTACTAACTGGGTTTTTGGGGGAGGGGGTGGGTGGAGATTAACACACACCCAAAGCTCTCGAGAACGTCTTAATCGATATACGACTTCTGTTCCCCTCTCCCGCTTCTGCTGCTGTTGGCTCCGCCGCAAACCACCACCACCGTCACCTCCTCGACTCGAAATTTTCATATCTCTCACCTGATTAAACCTTTTCGATCACGTGATAAAATAATAAAGGGTATAAATAACAAAAGTAGGAAGGTGAGTTGCCCCGGAAAATTACAAAACAGAAAAAAAAATAATAATAAAAAAGTAAAAATTCCGGGAAAGTTTTTATCGGGAGTTTCCCATCGCAATAATTACACGGAACGAGTTTTTCGGATTTTTACACACATAAGTGGAAAATTCCAAACAAATTCCCGTTAATAATATATTTGTTTTGTAATTTTTGTCATTAGACCCCGGGTCAAAATGATACGCAAACACCCTTGGAAGGAGATGGAGGAGGCGGTGGACGAAAGTGGAAGAGAGACGAGGAGGGAAACGGGTAAAGGAAAGCGAAGAAGGGAAAAGTGTGCAAGACTAATAATATTATTAGGTTTGTAGCGGGAGAGGGAGGAGGGAGGAAAGAAATCCGTTCGTGATGGAAGTGTTAATAAACGGCGTTCGCGCTTTGTTACAAGTTAACGTGGAAAGAAGGGAAGAAAAAGTTTTTGTGCCAAGTCTTGGGAAAGGGAAAAGAAAGCGAACAATGAGAGAAGTTTTTTGGTTTTCTGACATGAAAATTTTATTTTTGATTTTTTTTTGTGTGTGAGGGGGTGAGTTTTAGGGGTGATTTTATTTTGAGGAGATGGGGTGAAGGGTTAAAAGCTGATAAGAAGGTTGGGGGTTGGTTGTAGGTGTGGGTGAGGAGGATTTTGGTGTTTGGGTTTATCTTTAAAGGTTAACTTATTTTTTGGTGGAGGTTTTCCTTTTTATCATATTTTCCACTTCCGGTTGAGGGGAATTTGAGCTTTAGGACAATTATTCATCTCTCTTCCTTTCTCTTTCTTCCTTTCTGTCTCTTCCTCTCTCTCTCTTCTCTGTGTTTATTTGTGTTTGTATTTTTATCTCCCTCTGCGCTCATTTAGTCATCTCTCTCCCTCTTTCTCTCATATCAGTGTCTATTCCTGTTCTGGGTGTCTTCTTCTTTCTCTTTCTTTCCCTTCTAGGTGTTAATTTTTGATTCTCCCTTTCATCTCATCAGTCCTTCTCTCTCTTTGTTCTTCTTTTCCTCTGTTCTGTTTTAATTTTTGGCTCTTTCTTCTCACATCTGAGGTTACTTCTGTATCTGTTCTGTTCTGTGTTCTTCTTCTTCTTTTTCCCTTCTAGGTGTTTATTTCGTCTTCTCTCTCCCTTTTGTGTTAATTTTTGATTCTCCCTCTCTCATCTGCGGCTCTCCTACTTCTGTTCCTTTCTCTCTGCGTTTATTTAGTTCTTCTTTTCCTCTTTTTCTGTGTTAATTTTTGACTCTTTCTTCTTACATCTGTGTTTACTTCTGTATCTGTATCTGTTCTGTGTCTGCTTCTTCTTTCTCTGTTTACCCCTTCTTTATTTCGACTTATTTCTATGTCTTTTTCTATTAATTTTGGACTCTCTCTCTCTCTCATCTGTGTTTCTTTTACTTCTGTTCCTCTCTCTCTCTCCTGTGTAGGTTTTTGTTTCTCCTTTTTATTCTGTTTGTCTTGCTCTCTCTTCTGTTTGTTTATTCAGCTTTCTCACTCTTCTCTCTTTTATCCTCTTCTTTCTGTGTTTATTTCTGTTCCCTCTTCTTCTTTAGTTCTTTTCTCGACCAGTCTCTGTTTTCCCTTCTTTTGTTTGTTTTTTTTTCTCTTTATCTCTATTTTTGTTTTTCGTTTTCTTTCTTTCTTTTTTTGTTCTTCTCCGTTTCGCTCTTCCTTTCTGTTTGTTTTATTTTTGCTTTTCTGTTCTTTCGTCACTCCTGTTCTATTTTGTCCTCTCTCTGTTTCTCTTTTTCTTTCATCTGCACTGATTTCTTTTTATTTATTTTTCTGATTTCGGTTTTCTTTTTATCATTTTTTGGTTTTTATCCTATTCTAAGGTCTTTGGTTTGGTTTTGTTTTTATTACAATTCACAAGTGAAGATTCATAAAAAATTTTGTTTTGTTTCAGGTGTGCTCAAAAAGACAAAACTATAAGACGAGGAGACTTCCTAGATGTTTCTCTAATCCGCAAAGCGAACACTAAATTGTACGATAATCAAAAACTGTGGAGCAGGTACGGAAGTCAGGTATACAAACCGAAAAAACAGTTACGAATAAGTCATCAGCAAGGTAGGACAAATTAAGTTAGAAACACGGATGATTGATTGAATGAATGATTTCCCAGACTCACGACAAACATTTTCCACGTTTGCAAACTATCCATAGTCACGTGACAAATATGGCCGACTTATTTCCTTCCCTAACTCGCGTAAGAAACAAATTCCTCCGGGTCTCGTTCCACACATGACCCACGAGACTCTTTCCTTCGTCTAAATTATGCTCTCATGGCTTCTTATTCCCGTTCATGCTTCCCTAATGACTTCCTCCTTCTTTTATGCGACTCGAGGAAAGAGAAAGAAACGCAGAAAAGGGGCTACCTATTGAAATTGGCACGCAAATCCTTTTAAAGAGAGAGGACCGAACGGACGAACGGATTCCGTTAGGCCCGTGTTCTTCCGTTTAAAATTTAAAATTTCATTTGAACCTTTTCTTGGGAAAAGTCTTTTTTCCTTTTTCCCCACTCTTGACCTTTTTTAAAATTTCATGTCATTGGTTTTTATATTTTTGTGTCAACGCTGCTGATTTTCTACCCCCCGGAAAGGTTTCGATTGGGGCTGTTGGGGAGGGTTGGGCGAACGGATTGTCATCCGGAAAAATCTTCGACATTTTTATTTGACTAATTTGAGAAGAGGGTTTGAGGGGTTCCTCACACTCAAATTTTATAAAAATTGTCAAATGAGCTTTTCAGACAGAACCGGAAGTTGAGTTTTAAATATTGCGGAAGTCGACAGAAAATTTTGAAAAATCTGTCCAACAGTTCGGTGTCTTAATAATGACTCATGGTTCTTTCAGATGAATAATCGAGCTTTTCTGGGTCATTAGATGGTACATAAACCGGAAGTCCACTTGTCACCCTGCTGCTGGATGAATTGGATGATGTCAATCTTCTGTTCCGACGATTTTCATTTTGTATTAAATTCATTCGCTACAGGCATCGTATGTTCCATGTACACATAACAGCTGCGAAGACAGATGATGGCTATACACCTTGAGGGTGATCATGTTTAAAACAGTCCCCACAGAGGGACCAACAGAGGTCTAAGAACTAAAATGGAGTGAAGGTGAGTAGAAACCAATCAGAGGACGAACTTAGGCTAATCAAAAAGCAGTTTCAGGTATAGTTTCCTGTTAGAAAAACAAAGGTCAACTTGTCACGTGTAGGGCTTTGGTCGAAGGTTTGCTTTATAGAAATATCATGAAACGCTGGGAGTTCTATAAGGTTTCACCCAAAAACAAAATTTGGGGATGAAATATGAAACACAATCTAAGGGAGGAAGTGAAGAAGGTTTAAACAAGTCATCAACGAGACCAGTCTACGTGAGTCTAACACAGTGTAGAGTGGATATTGCCACGGTTCCGGCTGTCAGTCTTGATTCACTGACTCCTTCGCGTTATGCCTACATAATGAACCGTTCGAACTGTCTAACAGCGCTTTCTCTCATTCGCGGAAAATCCGGAGTAATAAACCGACTCCGTTTCCTGTCGCTTACAAAGTTTGAATTTCCTTCCTCCAAAACTGGAGAAAAACATATTTTTGAACTTCCTTTTTCCGGCTTCCAGAAACAGATAGAATACTCGTCAACTAGGTCAGCGGTAGATAAAGGAAGAGGAACAATAGCACGAGAGTAGCACTTTCAAGTCAAAAATTAGCTTTCCCGTTCGCTTTTCCTTTCAAAGAAGAAATTTCCCGGACTTTCAAAAAGGATTTATGATAGCTCCTAAAGTCTGGGAGGTAGAACGGGAGGGGCGAACGTGTAAGCGCGTTCGGTTCTTTTTCTTTGTTTTCGAATTTGTTAATCATCGGAGGCGCAATATGGTTTTGACAAGAGTTGTGTATATGGTTCATTGTTGTTAACTTTGTCGCACGAAAGTGAACTTTAATTATAATTTAGCGCCTACAAACTTTTTCGTAACCGAAGAGAGATTGAGTGGGAGGAGGGGGTGGCAGTAGAGGAAGTAGAGAAATTTGAAAGTTGAAGATCGTTTTACAATTTTTCCTTTTTTGATTTTTATTTGATGAGGGTCACGACAGGTTTGCCAGGAATTTTCCGACTGTTGCGTCGGACGTTTTACTGTTTCGTTTCCCTTTTTCACAAAGAGATCCGGGTACCCCTTCGAACCTTTGTTTCGTTAACCCCCCCTTCCCCCGAAAAAGGGTCGTTTTGATACTCTTAAACCTTTTGATTCTTTTATAGCAGATAGTTTTCACGATTGCTGTACAGCCCGAGGGTTTCGAAACGGTAATTAAAAGACGTAGGAAGAGGGAGAGGAGGAGGAGAAGGAGAACTTACACACGTTCAGTAGAGGAAATGAAAAGGTTTAACTGCCCAAAGGTTTCAAAAACTGTCACCGAAAGGTTAGGATTTTAGCCTTTGACCGTTGGAAAAAAGGAAGAAGCGCGTTGGTCGGTGTTTAAACCCTCCCTTCGTCCCTTCCCGTTGTAAAATATGAAACCTCGGTTGACGGGGTCTCTTCCTCCGTTGAAAGAAAAGCTGGAGAACGTGTCAAATGCCGGGGTAGTAATTAGGCGTTATAATCCGCGGATAATCGGGACGTTCGTTTTGTTTGATAACGGCTCAGAATTCCATTAACACATGATTTCTTCATAAATCCTCAAATTATCATTTTGGAAAATGGCTGAAAACAATCTTTTGACTCTCGCTTAATAAATTTCGGTTGTTCGTTTGACTTTTTTTTTTGTAAAACGAGAATCACGCGATGTTCTCGTTTCCCTCCGCCTCGGACACAATCAGAAAGTCATTCCAGGGAGAGTTTTGCTGAAGAAGAAGGAGTCATCAAGCACGGTTTTTGTTATTGGGCCTATACACAAATTTCCATCCCCCAAATTCAGTCATCAAGTCTGTATATAAACAAACTTGAACTCATCCGGTGTCTTTCGGGTGGTGTCTCACTTAAAACCTCTTCAGAGGAACTTGAGAAGAACTTAAAACCAAAAATTTTTTATTATTTGTCCCCAGGCGAGGACAAGTATAAACCGTTCTCAAAATAATCAAATATTAATGAGGTGGTAGAGAACGATCCGAAAAACTGACGACAGCGATTCTGAGAGGTGGAGAGGACGGGGGTAGGTTGTGTAAGATGATGGAGGCGTTAAGTGATGTCAGATGGGCACCGTTGTTTCACGAGCTAATAAACCACTAAACTCCCGTCGATGCTCTTATCGTCATCGACGACGCCCGTTGGCCGTTGGCTTTGATATACCGTCTCCTCCTCCTCCACCTCCTCCTTCTTTCATCTTCTCTTTCGCTTTTACGCGGACCGGTGCCACCGATTTTCTAAAATTCCTTTACCGCGTTTCGTCAAATCCTCGGTTGGTAAAATTCCGGAGTGTGAGCTTTGATGCGGAATAATTTTAAACTGTCTTGAAGGAGTCTTTAACCGAAAATTAGGACAAAGAAAACCGGGGAGAGGATGGGTGTTGCTGGAGCTGGAGCTGTTAGTGTTTCCGGATATGAATTATTAGGTTTCTGAAAGCTGCTGAGTTTATTCTCCAATTTGCGTTTTAAGCGTTTCAGTTGGAAGGATTTCAAAGATTCGCTGGAGAATTTGAGTTTCAAGGTCGCCATACACAAGACAACTGAAAATATCTAACCGAACGATACGAATCCAGATGAAATTTAACCTCTCACACAAAACAATTTGTTACGACAGACAGTCGTACCAACAACCGGGAAAAATAAATTAACATTTCCCAAATTCATTATTTCAAAAGCAGAAAAAAAATTTTTTTATCAAAAGACAAAGGAAGGAATCGGTCATCTAATTGAACGTTATCCCCATTACCACCAAACAAAAGCTCGTGGTTCCTACCACCTCCTCCCAGCCTCTTTCCCTCCCATTCGACTCACCGCCTTTGAGTTTTCGCTATTAATCCTCTTATCTCTAGTAAGCGAACGTCATACCAGGTTTTTGAAGTGTTTGTGTGTTGTGTTCGACTTTTGCGGTGAAGGTGAGGGCGGCAGGAGTGAGGGAGGACAGTTTTGCACGAACCGCTGCTGTTGTTTTCTGTCGGTGATGCCCAGGTTGAGTGTTTTACCCAACTCATTAAGGAATAATGGTCAGATCTAAGGGATCACAGCATCCGAGAGGAGTGTGCTCCCTGATTTGAGGAAAGCGATCGAAGAACCCTCACTACAGCTCTTTCTCTGGGACAAAACCGGGATTACGACAGAGGAAAAGAATGAAAGTTTTAAAAAGGAGGAAGGAGAACACAGATGATTTTAATTATCAGTTATTCCTTCTAAATGAGAGAAGAAAGAGAGAGGACTAAGGGAAGGAGAAAGTATGAAAAGGGCAGACAGATCTGTCGCTTTGAGCTTTTGCTGTTGCTCTTGTTGTTGCGGGACGGATTTTATAGCTCTATAATGAACGAAAAAAAAATTTTAAAAATTTATGACTTCTACTCCTCCCACTTCCTACCCTCTCAAATTTTGAAATAATATTTTGCTTTCCCTCTCATCCCCCCCGCCTCCACCCACCTACTTCTCTCGCTTTTAGACCTGAAACCTGAAATCCTTTGAAATACAATTAGGCTGGTCGATTAATCGACAACTTTCTTAATTATAATAATATTTAATGGTAAAATGTGTGCGTGGGAGTTAAACTGTATCATTTGCGATAGTGTGCATTATTTATGAAATATATTTTGATCAAATATGTGCATTAATTATGAAATTGAGTCCTTGTTCAAGTGTAGTTTGTGAAGTTTCGTTGTTTATGTGTTTTTTTTGTATTAAAATAAATCTGTGCATTATTTATGAAATGGATTATTCAGAGGTGACATTTATCATTTATCTGGTTACGCCTGGATTATCTAGTCCCGACATTAAGAGTTGTGAGAGGTTCTCTTCTCTCTATGTGGTGATATTGTCGCGAAAAAGATGGAAACGGAAGCAGGAAGAATCGCATAACAGACTCCGAAAGAAGGTTGAGGAAACGGAAATTCGTTTGACTATGAAACCTAGTAGAAGACAAAGAAGTCGGAGAGTAGATGATGAGGAAGATCAGACAATCGGACATCGGAACTAATTTTTGAAAGACCAACAAAGATCATAGCAACTCCTACTACGCTTCAAATAATGACAGGTTTAGCCCTTTTCAGAACAAAATAAAAATTCTGCTGACACGAAGAAAATTGGCAACGGAGCAACAGCAACAAAAAATAAATTTCCTTTTTGATATAATGGAAACCGAAAGAGAACATTTAACATTTCTTTTTTTATGTGAAAGGTGGTGGTGGTGAGGAGGTGGAGGAGGGTTTTTCACAAAGGTACAGGATACAGGGTCGAGGGCCCAGAGTAAGGGGTTGGAAAGTGAAAGGATGGACGGACGGACGGCCGGGCTGGGGTGAGTTGAGGGACGAAAGGATGCCCGTTCGGGCCGAGCTAATGGTAGCTGAATGTGTTTTGAATGTGTTTGTGTTAAATTTGTGTTCCGGCCACGTCGGACCCACGTGCTCTCTCCTCTTCCCGAACGGACTTAGAGCCAATTAGGCTTTTCCCTTTGTTCTTTAACATCATTTTTGACTTTTTACTTTATTCTTTGTCAACTCTCTTTTTCAATTTAATAATCGCGCATCTTTCTTTCTGTTGTTTCCTCTCTTTTTAAATCTTGTTTCCTCATTCTTTGTGCTACTGAGTTTCCCTTCCTGTGTTTCCTCTTCGTTCGACTACACTCTCTTTAAATAATTATCTTTTACCTTTTCTTCTTTCGTTGGTCTTTTTGGTTTTGTTCTCTGTTTTGTTTTAGATTCAGGAAGTGTGTTTGAGAGTTTGTGCCTTTTTGCGGGGAAGAGGAGGGTTGTCTTTCAAACCCAGTCTTGAGTAGAACATGAAACATGAAGACGTGATGGTATTTGATTTATAATCTACGTAAATTTTATGTTGCCTTGGTGTTTGTCTGTTTATCTATGTTCTTTTTATCTATACAGTGTCTAGTATCTTCTCTCTCCCCCTCAGGCTGGGTTGCTTTTGAGACACCAAGCAGTGTTATAAATATCTGCGGTTCTTCTTCCCTTCTTTATCGGTTTTGTGTTTATGTTGGGATATTTTGCTGATGTTATAAGAACTCGAGATGAGTATAAGGGTATAAAAAGGACCAAAAGAGTTATAGTGTTACAGTAAAATATGCACAATACGAAATACTGGCTCTTCAAAGTCGACTAACTATACTTTTTACGTTAACAATTACTGTCAGTATAGGTCTTAATACTAACAGAATCTTATTTATACACATACATTACATACAACGCATACCCCCATAACGAATCTTATCACTTTAAACCGAATTCTTCTTGGGTAAAGGCAGCAATCATTCTCCTCCTTTCACTGATTCGAGGATGGCTCTAGCCTTCATCCTTAGAGTATACTTTCAGTTTCAACTATTCATTTCAAAAGGTAGTTTGCTGAGTACTTCTTGGGAGTCTGAATATTATTATATAATCCAACAGCATCAATAATACTCTCTTACAGATGTTAGAGTTTGAGAGGAATAAGAGAAATAGATGAAAGCGTTGAGAGTTGGGTCAAATTAGTTTTCCACTTAACAAGGTCATCGATGCTGACAAAAATTGACGACGGGACCAAGGTTAGAATGGGAAACAAATCTTGCTTCGATGTATCATCCCGGTGACCGATATGAATATTTAACCATCTCGTTTGTTCGCAGTCCCACAAAGATGTTTACGTCAGTTAAACTGTCACAACTTCGTCCCAACTCACTTTTCAAAAGTGTTTTCCATTCCGATCCGTTCGGGTCTGGAACGGCGACAAGGAGGATGAGAGGATGAGGAGGTCCCTGCTGAATTCCGCCGAAAACAAAAACAAAAAGGCGACGTCCTTCGAAAATCTCGAAAGATAGAAGATTTTTGTCGGGGTTGAGCCTTTGTGGGAAAGGTTTGCGTGTTCGGCCCAATCCCACTGCCTTCTCTTTCTTACTTCCCCTCCTCCTCGCCGCCGCCACCACCACCTTCTTCTATAAATTGTGGCTTGTTTCGAAATGGTTTTCGAGCTCGATTTAAATGCTTGTTAAATTAGTTTTTACGGCAACGTTTCCGATCAATTTCCGGTGTTTTTCCTCCAACCCCTACTTCATTCTTTCACCCCCTGTTACTCTAAGTCTTTAAGTTGTACGTATGGCAACAGGAAAATGCGTTTTGACAGTTCGAAATACAATCCACTGGGTTGTTGATGATGACCTTTGAACCCACTCATAAACACAAATCTCGAAGGCTAGCAATTCAAGTCTTCGTTGATACAAGACAGCAAAATTGGTTTCAAGATTCAAACTTCAACCGCCCTTAACCAATCCCAGAAAGACAAAGAAGAGGAAGAGGAGGAGGTTAAGGGATGAGATCCTTTGGGAATGACATTCTCTGGCACTTCCTCCCTAAATATGATAATGACCTTTTGATGGAAGATTTTACATCGAAATTAGAACTGTTCCCGTTCGAGTTCTAGAACAATTCATTTATATTGTCACCCAGTGGAGGAGGCGAAGGGATGAAAGACAGAGGTTATGGCGGGTTGGATTTCCTTCTGTTCCTCGGTGAGGAGGTGGGTTGGTTGGTTGTGCTTAGTTTACACGTTTCCTTCCTCTGTTTTATTGAAACTATGAGAACGTCAATATGTCAGTCTTCTTTGTCTATTTCTTCATCTTTTGGTTGTTCTTTACAAAGGAAATTTTTTTGTTGTTTTAGTTTTCTTGACGTTTTGCTTACGCCTTCTAAAAATTTATATTCTTAAGCTGTTTCGCTTTCTTTCAGGGGTGGTAAAGGTCGTTTTCTAGTAGTTGGAGAGTAGGTTTTGGTCTTAAAAATTTTTCTTTTTCATTTGGCGCTGAATTTCCTCCGAATTCACTTTTTGGTCACTTCCGGTGATCATCTTGTTACAGATCTTGTAGTTTTATGTTTTCCTAAGCTTAATTGCATTTTGTGATACAAGACAAGAAGAAAATTTGAGATAAATACCTGGAGACTCAGAGGAACTATCAGAAGAAAAAGTTTTCCAGCGAAAACTGGGTAGACAGTCTTCAAGTTGTGAGAAATCTTTGATGCCGCTAGTTCAACAAAGAAGCCCTCGATGCTCTTCGCGACAAAGTCAGCAACGATTCCAACAATTTAGAAGCAAGAAAGAAAGAAGTATAACTCATCGATGGTGTCTGGCTGGTTTCAACATTACACCCAAGCCTACACCCAAGCCCTCGGCAAAGGAGTCTACACTTCAGTCCAAATTTGTATCAGTACCTGGACGGAGAAACACTCAAACGATCCTCCTCCAGAAGTTCTCCCAGCTAGTCCTAGAGGACATCTTAGAATCATGGGAAAAGTGGCGGATACTCGACAACTCTTCCAGAAGCTTAAATAACCTCACAAAATTTGGCGTCCGTTGGTGTGGAATGGTACCTGAACAAAAGTTTCGGGGGAGAGAGTTACCGAAACCAGAATTCTTTAGACAAAAATTAAATTTTCTTCCGACAGGAATTTCATCTTCTTAAAATTTCCACGCAAGACTTTTAGAATTAGAGGTCTGAAACCAGAGGATTATTCACGGATCTTTTTTCTCCCACTCCCTCCCTCCCTCTCCTCCTCCTCTCCCGTCCGTATCTTCACGAATTCCACGGCCAAAGTCAAATTCATTTTTATTCTCCTCGTTGATTCTCATTCCTTCTTATTAAATTTTCACTGCATTCCGTTTCCTCGTACTTTTTTTCCACCCTTCTTTCTCTCTCTTCTTCATCCTCTCATTCCTCTCTTCTTCAACATGGAATGACTCACAACACGTTCGCTTAACCAATTGAGCGAAAAATCTTTTCTCTCAGACAGGTATATAAATGACAGGAAGGAGAAAACCTTGAGATATTCCGAATATTTTGTGAATTTTGCTGACTTTTGTTTTTCAAGTGAGTTAGGGACAGGAGCCTTTCTTCTTTCCTTTCCAACCTTTTGATCTCCCTTTTTATCATTCGCTTAATGAAGTTATTACAACTCCTTTTGTGTTGAAGAATGAGTATGGAAGATGAGTGTATATAACGACTCACTCCTTTAATAGAGGTCATTTAGTCTAGAGGCAAATCAGGTAGAATGATCATAGTTATGAGGTAATGGAATATGATGTTAAAGCCTCGCAGGAAATGAAATTCAAAAAAATCTTTCCCTCCAAAAAAAAATGCTGAGGAAAAGGCTTAACGATTTAAAATGGCCACTATCAACTCTCGAAGAATCTCTAAAACGGAAACAAACTCCCGACATTAAGAGACTCATTCAAGCTGATTGCTTAAAGTTGGAGGGAGGAAGAGACAGGAATTTAGTATTCATCGTACGCGTCACACATCCAGCTTAACTCGTTAAAGTAAATTAAGGTCGGTGTAATAGGAAATTGAAAATTCGGGAAATTTCTTCGCGGGTAATAAGGTTCTAAGGTTCTCCACCTCTTCTACCTCTTTTCATTCCTCCTTCTGGAAAAAAAGGGTAAAAAGAAACACGCGGTGAAGATAATAGAAGTTTGGTTCGTGCCACCTCTCATTGACAGGTCTCCTTTGCTTTCTTTCGACCGACCTGCCGCACCTTTATCCACCTCTCTCACTTCTTCCGCCTCCTCCTCTTCCTTCCTTACTCCTCCGCCATGTTTATCAAGTAATAAAAGTCAGGTGGGAAATGTTTTCGTAATAACTCGCGAACAATGCAAATATTAGGACTATTAATCTTCATAAGAATGACATCAATGTTACAATGAGACTCACGTTCGAACTCCCGGCTAAAAATAAAAACCTATAACTTACGGCACTGGAGCCTTCTCCCGTCCTTCCCTTCTACCCTGTCGGAGGATAGGTGTGAGAAGTGATACGGGACGACTCCTCGGCTTACTCCCACACCCCCGAACGCCTGTGGGAGGGACCTGATATCGATGATTTACTGAGGCTTCCCCCCCAACCCGTTCACCCGAACGAGGGACACGCTTCGACTTTTCCGCTGTGTGAAAAAGCAGAAGGCTCAGCGAGATAATAAATTTATTAAGGAATTTTTCACCTTTTTTTTGGAAGATGGCATCAATGATCTGCAGCTGTCGGGTTCTGACAAAATCGGGACTGCAGGGGAGGAGAGATGGAACGAACATGCAATCTGTTCGCTCCAACTTAAAATTTATTATTGTTCTTGTGTGTCGGGGTGAAATTTTTATTGAAGGAACATAAACGTTATGGAAGATGAACGTTCCGGTTTCTCTTTATTGGGATTTGGAAAAAGTCAGAAGAGGGAGGATTAGGGAGGGCGGTGACATTTGAATATGAGTCTGCAAATGGAACAAATTTATCTCCAACTACCAAACACTATGATACAATCTTCTTAGCCCATTTGTGATATTTTCACTAACATTTTCAGGTACTGCAGGTATGTCTTATTATAACTTTGTCCTCTTTTGTTGTTTGTAGTTTTGACAGATTATGGTTAACCCGTGGAAATGTGATAAATCGTGCCGCCACCAAGTGCTGTAGTGGTTGATGGATAAACCTCGACAAATCCAGCTGGACAGAAAATTTTATACAAATGAAGCTGATGGTAGTTAGTATAGAACTTAGATCTTCACAAACCTAGCTATACCTGGTTTGAAGAGGTAGACGCATATCAGAAAGACTGAGACGATAATATAATTTGGTAAGAAGAAAATCTTTTTGTTTCTGGTTTCTCTTTGTGTCTCTTCTTCCAAGTTTTCCTTCTATTCTTTCACTCTTTTTGTTCTTTTCTTCAGTCTCTTCTCTATTTTCTTCTTTCTTGTGTCTTTTTAGTTCTTCTGCGCTCTTTTTCTTTTCTCTTTTCTGTTCTTTTCTTTTCTGTTTTCTCTTTTATTTTCATCATTTCACACTCTTCTTCCCCTTCTTGCTTTTCCTTTGCCTTCTCTTCTCTTTTTCGCTTGATAGTTTCTAACTTCTCATCAAATTTTAACACACAAACCAAAAACTTGGATGAAACCGGCTTGATAGCGAAATTTCAAAACTCCGACAGCGTGTCCAGGATTCAACTCTACCACCACCCCATAGACAGATTCTTAGTGATTTTGTTTTCTAGGGTAAAAGATGAACCTCAGTCAAAGACTACACTAACAGTTAAGCTAAACCGAGGAAAAGAGGAAGTGAAAGCGGAAACCGAAGTTGCTCAAATAACCAAGGTAAGTGAAGAAAGTAATAAGCATAGTTCCTAGAATTTTTGAAGAACTACAACAGAGGAAAAAGAGAAGATACAAAAAAAAAGACGAAGAAAGATAGGAGTGAAGATGACTTTCTCTCTCAACCGGAAATTTAACCAAAATTTTTAATCAGAAAGCAATCAACCGACTAGGAATATGAGGAAATCAAATGTTAATTAACGCTAAACATAGATTTGACCTCTAGGAGGGATGAGGAGTGAAGGAGGAGGAAGAGGAGGGAATGGGAAATGAGACATTAATCTCGTGGCAGGAGAACCTTTCACTCCCTCTGTCCTTTTTGAAGTTTAATTGGCAAACTCATCCAACAGAATCACATTTAAAATTTGAGTTATGAAACTCCGATGACAACAGGATGTCCCAACACTTGCAGTCGAGTTAATGAGCTTTTGTAATCAAGAACCGGAAGTTGCTGTTTTGGGATTATTTTCTTTGTCATCTTTCTGGTTTTCTGTTTTCTTTGGAGGAGGGATGGATTAAGAGTGGATGGATGGACGCCATTTTTTGACACCAAAATTCTGTTGTGTTCATGATTTTGATTTTTGCGCCGCTTATGTCAAAGCTTCGGTGGGTTAAAAGGATTTAGGCTTCCTTAGTCCAGCCCTTTCGGGTTTCCAGCAAAAATTTGTTTGGACTCCAAAAAATTGTTTATGAAACCAATTCTTACAATGTGCAATATTTATGAAATGAATGCCTCAAAACAGTGTGCAGTATTTTTGAAATGAATTACACTCTTGTAGACAGTTCATTTTCTATTAAAAATTCGTTACATAAATATTTCGCACTGAGTGTAATTCATTTCATAAATATTGCACACTGTCCTGAGTAATTCATTCCATAAGTATTGCACACGGTTCTCAAGAATTTGCTCAAAGTAATCGGAGTCGACTTCGAGAAATTATTTATGAAATCAATTCTCACAATGTGCAATATTTATGAAATGAATTAGCCATGTGCAATATTTATGAAATAAATTCCCGTCAAATATGA
Organism: Columbicola columbae; assembly: GCA_016920875.1. NCBI lineage: Eukaryota > Metazoa > Arthropoda > Insecta > Psocodea > Philopteridae > Columbicola > Columbicola columbae. The sequence goes on from JADMLL010000148.1 coordinate 25,519, forward strand.
GAAATATTTATGTAACGAATTTTAAGATCCCAAAACAGTGTGCAATATTTATGGAATGAATTAATATTCCAGTCAAAGTGCAATATTTATGAAATAAACAGTGTGCAGTACTTTTGAAATAAACTATTCAGGACAATGTGCAATATTTATGAAATAGATTAATCAGGATAGCGTGTAATATTCATGAAACAAATTATTCAGAGCAGTGTGCAATATTTATGAAATAAATGCCTCGAGACATTGTGCAGTATTTTTGAAATGAATTACACTCTCCCGGGAAGTTCAATTCCTAGCAAAAATTCGTTACATAAATATTTCTCATATTTGACGGAATTTATTTCATAAATATTGCACACTCTCTTGGCTAATTCATTTCATAAATATTGCACATTGTGAGAATTGATTTCATAAATAATTTCTCGGAGTCGACTCCGATTACTTATTTGAGCAAATTCTTGAGAACCGTGTGCAATACTTATGGAACGAATTATTCAGGAGAGTGTGCAATATTTATGAAATAAATTCTCGTCAAATATGAGAAATATTTATGTAACGAATTTTTAATAGGAATTGAACTTTCCGGGAGAGTGTAATTCATTTCAAAAATACTGCACAATGTTTCGAGGCATTTATTTCATAAATATTGCACACTGCTCTGAATAATTTGTTTCATGAATATTACACGCTATCCTGATTAATCTATTTCATAAATATTGCACATTGTCCTGAATAGTTTTTTTCCAAAGTACTGCACACTATTTATTTCATAAATATTGCACTTTGACTGGAATATTAATTCATTCCATAAATATTGCACACTGTCTTGGGATCTTAATTTTCCAGACAAGTTCTTGGACCTGAAACTAAAATTTTTTTTCACCCTAAATGCCTTACGCCGGAAAAGAAGGCGAAACGCGAAACAACTGGACAAAATAATCCTAAACTCTCTCTTATCCGACAGAAAATTAGGCTTGAGCGCCGACAGTAATGCTAATGTAAAATCAGACCAAATTCCTGTTGCGTAGATTATGCGTTAACTTCAACACCCTTGTAAATGTGTCACTCACTGATAGATTGGATGCGTTCTTGCGTGACAGGTTTGCAAACCGCTAGTCTTAGGCTTATGTGTGCGGCTTAATCACACATGACGACATAACGATAGCTTCTGTCAACAGCAACAACAGTTAAGTCCTGATTATGTAGATTTAGCTGTACATAGCCAAAGTTAGACAAATCTTCTGTATATTGAGGATTACGGGTACAGTAGATAAGTGTCAAGTAGACAAATTTTTTCAGAATCAAGATGAGCTGAAGAGTTTGGCTGAGGAAGAGGTTTTAGAGATATATCTAGAGGCTGCCATTACATATTTATACTTGCTAAAAGTATAACTCAGAAGTATAAATAGAACCATCCGCCAATCACAAAACAACAAAAGAGCTGAACAAGTCGTTGTACCTGTAAATTTTTAGAAAGTCTGTATGGAGGGGAAAGGTAGTCAGGTAGAAATCTCGTTGAACCCAAGACTGGGATTCATAACACGTGCCACAGACCGTGCACTCAAGGATTAAATCCGATTCAAGAGGAAACGAACGCGCAAACTGTTTTTCCAGATTTCTTTTGCTTACACTCGGGAATGAACGGTTGAACGGATTTGAATATTTCAAACCACTTAACCATCCGAAGGAAAAAAAGGGCGAGGCCTTCCATCTCCTCTTCCATCTTTCTTCTACCTCCATCCGCCATTTCAATCCTCCTCTACCATTTCCATCGATCAACACCCGTTAACAAAGAGATAATGACCTCCGGTTTGATTATTATACCTCCGGCCGATACAATGAGAGCGCATTCATCACGAGAGCTTTCGTCATTTTTTGACTTTTCCCGCCCGGAAATGAACTCATTAGAAACGATTTTCCTTTTCTTTGGGAAATTTTTCCCGAAAGAGAGAGAGAGAGAGATAATAATGAGCGAGTCAAACATCCCTCTCTCTCGAAAAACATTATTAATAACTTCATTTATTCCCTCGGATAGATAAAATTTTATGAGAAATAGATTTCGATTAATGAGAGATGAATTTATTGTCTCTCTCTCTCTCTCTCTCTACCTATCTATCTATCTCTCACTCCCTTTCCCATTGTCTCTCTCTCTCTCTTTCATCCACCCTGCCTATCACTCTCTCTCTCTTCCACCGTATCCTATATCTTTCTCTCTTTTTTGTTCATTCACACTCTCTTTTCGATTAGCTATCTTCTTCTCTCTTTCTATCTTTTTCTTTCTTTGACTTTATCTATTACTCTCTCCCATCGTCTTTCTTTCTCTTCTTCGTCCATCCTGGTTTTCACTTTCTCTCAAAATTTTCGAAATGAATTACACCCTCCCGGAAAGTTCATTTCCCATTTAAAATTCATTACATAAATATTTCTCGCATTTGACTGGAATTTATTTCATAAATATTGCACACTGTCCTGAATAATCCATTCCATAAGTATTGCACACGGTTCTCAAGAATTTGCTCAAATAAGTAATCCGGAGTCGACTCCGAGAAATTATTTATGAAATCAATTCTCACAATGTGCAATATTTATGAAATGAATTAGCCAAGAGAGTGTGCAATATTTATGAAATAGATTACTCAGGATAGTGTGTAGTATTTATGAAACAAATTATTCAGGGCAGTGTGCAATATTTATGAAATAAATTCCCGTCGAATGCGAGGAATATTTATGTAACGAGTTTTTAATAGGAATTGAACTTTCCAGGAGAGTGTAATTCATTTCAAAAATACTGCACACTCTTTCGAAGCACTCATTTCATAAATAATGCACACTCTCATGGCTAATCCACTTCATAAATATTGCACATTGTGAGAATTGATTTCATAAATAATTTCTCGAAGTCGACTCCGATTACCTATTTGAGCAAATTCTTGAGAACCGTGTGCAATACTTATGGAATGGATTACTCAGGACAGTGTGCAATATTTATGAAATGAATGCCTCGAAACCGTGTGCAGTATTTTTGAAATGAATTACACTCTCCCGGAAGTTCAATTCCTATTAAAAACTCGTTACATAAATATTTCTCGCATTTGACGGGAATTTATTTCATAAATATTGCACACTCTCCTGAATAATTCATTCCATAAGTATTGCACACTTCCTTGAAGAATTCGTTTCGTAAATACTACACGCTATCCTGAATATTTTATTTCGTAAATATTGCACATTGTCCTGGTTGATTCATTTCATAAGTACTGCACACTGCTTCCCATTCGCACCCTCTTTTCCATTATCTCTGTTCCTCTTTTGTTTTCTTCCATCTCTCTTTCCGACTGTCTCTCATTTTTCTCCCGATTTGCTCTATCCTTCTCTTTTCTTTCTTCGATTCTATCACTCTACCCCATTGTCTGTCCTTTTTTATCTCTTCTTCTTTCTTCCATACTATCAGTTTCTTTTCTATTGTACCTCTTATTCTCTCTTTTTTTTCATTCTATCTGTCACTCTCTTTCTTATTGTCTCACTTTGTCACTGTCTCTCCATCTCTCTCTTTAATGGCGTACTCTACTCAAACACTAAAACACATTTTGCCGACTGAAATTTGGGGGTAGCCGCTAGGACGTTAATTAGAACGAGAAGTGAGGATGAGAGAAGAGGAAGAAGGCTAAGAGAAACGAAATCCAGATAACTATAGTGAGGGAGAGGGACAGACAAAGAAATAAATAGAAACAGAAACAGCAGCAGGAAATGACTCAAAGTCCTTCCATCTATCTCTCTCAAAGTGATTCCTCCTCGTCCTCCTCTTTCCCAAAAGCTCTGTGTCAATCCTCAAATGTTTTCAAACATTTCAATTCGAAAGCAAAACCAGAACATCCAAGAAGAAGAAAAATTTCCAACAGGAGATGTATCCAGAGGGAATCGCGAGTGTGACTATCAACACATGATACTAAGGACTCACCAAATCTAGGTTGGGAGACAACAGCCAACAGATATTTTCCATTTTGTCGAAATTCAAAAAACCAGGGAAAGATGATCAGTGTAAATCACGATTATTGCTGATGATTCCCATCACCAGCCCACCCCCACCCCCATCTCTGTATGTCTCTCCGTCTCATCCTCCCATACAGTAACCAAATTTGTTTTTCATTTTCCATCATTTCCCTTTCTTATTACTTCTTCTCCCGGTTTTTAATGGGGATTCTATTTGAAAAAAATTTGTGGGGGTAGGTGGGAAATTATTTACGTTTGGGGTGAAATGAAATTTCGAAATGGTCAACACAAATCCACGTTTCGATGATTTTTAGGCGCGATCCGAACTAAATCACAGGAAACGATATTTGACATTTTCTCTGACAGACGGACGGGTTTAAATTCCAGTTAATCAGCTAATTATCTATGTCTGTTACGAATTAATTATATGTCCACTCACCGACGTCTGAATCGGCCACGTTTCCACGACTGAACCTTGATTGAAGAGAACATGTTTCCCACTTCTTCCGGCGAGTCGATATTCGCTTCTGCTTTTCATTTCCGTTTCATAATTTTTTCACCGCCTTTTCTCTCTGATGCACTTCTGAAACATAATTTTCCTTTGAGAAAACTATTTTTATAACTAGTTTCGCTATAAATTTATGTAAATAAACAGATCAATGATTTGAAAGCTTTAGGAGTGGGGGGGAGGAAAGATGGAGGAAGATGAGAGCTTTTGTCGTTTGCCAAAAAATCGACTTCCCGACGGTTCTGGATCAGTTTAACGATCGAAATTTTCGGTTTTATTGAACGATAATAAAAATTTTTGACTTTTTATATTTAAAGTTTCTTTTTTTTTGCGTAGCTATTTGGCTGTTTTTATAAAATAAAAAGCTTTTTTGGGGGGCGGGGAGGGGGGCTTAACCCAAATTCTTCTTCCTTCGACTTAGACACTGTATCTCTATCCGTTAGTTTTTCTTTAATATTCAATTTGAAATACTGAATCAGGAGAAAAGCAATATTTCTTAGTTTTATTCCATAAATATTGCACACTCTGAAGCTATTTTCATTTCATAAATATTGCACACTATGAAGCTATTTTCATTTCATAAATATTGCACACTATGAAGCTATTTTCATTTCATAAATATTGCACACCCTGAAGCTATTTTCATTTCATAAATATTGCACACCCTGAAGCTATTTTCATTTCATAAATATTGCACACTCTGAAGCTATTTTCATTTCATAAATATTGCACACCTATGCTATTTTCATTTCATAAATATTGCACACCCTGAAGCTATTTTCATTTCATAAATATTGCACACCCTGAAGCTATTTTCATTTCATAAATATTGCACACCTGAAGCTATTTTCATTTCATAATATTGCACACTATGAAGCTATTTTCATTTCATAAATATTGCACACTATGGAAGCTTGTTTTCATTTCATAAATATTGCACTATGAAGCTATTTTCGTTTTCATAAATATTGCGCAAACTTCATGGGCTTTCACGTTTTCATAAATGTTGCGCACTATGAATATTTTCATTTCATAAATATTGCGCACACCCTGAAGCTATTTCTTTTCATAAATATTGCACACCTGAAGCTATTTTCGTTTCATAAATATTGCACACCCTGAAGTTATTTTCGTTTCATAAATATTGCACACCTGGGTATTTTCATTTCATAAATATTGCTCCACACCTGAGGCTATTTCGTTTCATAAATATTGCACACCCTGAAGCTATTTTCATTTCATAAATATTGCACACCCTGAAGCTATTTTCATTTCATAAATATTGCACACCCTGAAGCTATTTTCATTTCATAAATATTGCACACCCTGAAGCTATTTTCATTTCATAAATATTGTACACTCCTGAAGCTTATTTTCATTTTGTGCGAATAATCTCAGGGAGCTATTTTCGTTTCATAAATATTGCACACCCTGAGCTATTTTCGTTTTCATAAATATTGGCACACCTGGAAGCTATTTTCATTTCATAAATATTGCGCACACCCTGAAGCTATTTTCATTTTATATTTCGTGTTACGCCCTTTTGAAGTATTTTCATTTTCATAAATATTGCGCACCCTCGAAGCTATTTTCGTTTTCATAAATACTGCACACCCTGAAGCTATTTTCATTTCATAAATATTGCACACCCTGAAGCTATTTTCATTTCATAAATATTGCACACTGTTTTCGTTTACAAATATTGCACCCTGGAAGCTATTTTCATTTCATAATATTGCACACCCTGAAGCTAGTTTTCATTTCATAAATATTGCACAGGAAGCTTATTTTCATTTCATAAATATTGCACCCTGAAGCTTATTTTCATTTCATAAATATTGCACACCCTGGAAGCTATTTTCATTCATAAATATTGCACACCTGGAGCTATTTTCATTTCATATTGCACACCCTGAAGCTATTTTCATTTCATAAATATTGCACACCCTGAAGCTATTTTCATTTCATAAATATTGCACACCCACGGGTGGTTTTCATTTGATGAAAATCGAAAGCTGTTGCGATGCATCGAATTCATTAACGCAATATTAAGGGGACCTTATTTATACATAAATATTGGATAGTTTTATGAAGAATATATTTTATATAATATATATTATGTTTTTGTATAAAATAAAAAGTTTGGATAACCGAAGGTGTGAAATGACTTTCAGAAGACTGGTACAGAATTTTAAGGGTTTCCGGGAGATGAAGAGATGAGATACAAGAAAGGAGGAGTCAGCAAAGTGATACTCATGGAAAGCAAAATCAAAATGAATGCAAAGGGTCCTTACATGGCCAAAATTGAAGAAGAAAAGTTTTTGGGAAAGGGCTTAACTCAAATTATACTTCGCCTTATACACTTATGGCTAATCATTTCATAATTATTGCACAGTTTGAAAGGCTACATTCGTTTTAGAAATAACTTTGATGTTCGAGAGAAGCAAACCCCAAAAACAATGTCTCAATTCAATAAAATTGAACACCTTCGTGATTTCGCCATTATTATAAATTTGAAAAATTCATCCCATAATTAATATTGAGGACTCCGTTTCATAAGTCTTGCACACTTAGGCCTATGAAGAATTTATTTTGAAATCACGACACCTTACAAGAGGGATCGGCAGCCCCTTTAGACGGCGGGACATTTTCAAAATAAAATTTTTTATACAGGCCGCACATTCAAATCTAACTTAAATAGTGCTTTGTATAAAGTTTCAGTATAAATATTATTAAAAATAAATTTAGAAAAAATATAATTATACGGATGCTTTGACGGGCCGTACAAAAAATTTCGAAGGTCTTGTCGACCCCAGAATCAGATAACTCCAAAAACCTTTAAATATTACTCAAACACCCTTACATGTGCAATATTTATGAAATGGAATTAGCTTCAGAGTTGGCAATATTTATAAGCTAAAAGCAACACTCTAACTGTGCAATATTTTTGAAATAAATTCTATAAAAACGAGCACGTATTAAACAAAGTGGTTCTCTCGAAACAGTAAATTTATCACAAAAGGAATATTTGAAAGTGTGCATTACTTTTGAAGCGAAATCATGTGTAAGTGTGCATTACTTTTGAAATGAAATATCAGTCAAAGTATGTATTAAATATGAATCAAAATCTCTACATAAGTATGAATTCATTATGAAACCAAATCCTCGTGCATTGAATATGAAACGAAATGGCTTTGTAAGTGTGCACTAATTAAGGAACAAAATATTCGTGTAATTGTGCATTATTTATGAAATGAAATGTCAAAGTGACCGCTTTATATGAAACGGAATCTTCCGGAGTGAGATTAATTTTGAAGCAAAATCTTTGGAGAAGTGTGCATTACTTTTGGAATGAACAATTGTCATAGTGCACTAAAATGAAGCAATATATTCGTGTAAGTGTGCACTATTTATGAAATGAAATTAATGTCAAAGCGTCCGGTAATTAGGAAATAGAGTCTGACGGAGTAAGGACTAATTTTGAAACAAAATCTCTGGATAACCGTGCATTATTTATGAAATGAGATCTGCGACGAAGTGTCCATTAATTTTCTGACAACTTTCCGAATGACACCATTTAATACTCGACCTTAAATGTCCTTCAATTTTAATGAATTTAATCGATTCAGTTAACGAATTTAATTTTCAATTTATTTTTGGGAGAGAAATGAAAATTTTACGAACGGAACGAGATGGCGGAACGGGGGTTTCAAGGTCGAAGGAATTGAATTCATCGAACCGAAATTCGAATGTTGTTAGTCAATTTTTTGTGTCACTCACTCTCTTCCCGCTCAAAAATTTTCCAAAATTGACACCAAAAATATAAATCAGGTCCCCGTGTTCAGATAATCTTAAAATTTTTGTTTGGACACGTTTTTAAATATCTTAAATCTCTAGATAAATTATTAGAACTTATTTAAAACCTAATCAATATGAATAAATAAATAAATAATTGAAATTAGTAGTGGATGAGACACGTATTAAACTATCAGTCAATTAAATTATAATTTAATTCCTTTTGTAAATTTATAATTATGTTTGAGTCAAGGCTTGATTGGTCCGAGAAGGGACCAATATATACTATTATATGGGAGTAAGTAATATATAATATTATTTATGGGTGTGTGAAGCTACTAAAAGGTTGTGTCTCAAGCTGTGCAACATTTATGAAATGAGATCTCTGTAGAAATGTGTGCTATGTATGGAATGGACCTGTCGGAGTGTGGATTAATTGCGAAATGGAATCTTTACGCAATTGTGCATTATTTATGGAATGAAGTAATTGTCAAAGTGTGCACTAAATATGAAACAAAATGTCTGTATAAGTGTGCATTACTTTGAATGAAATATCCTCAGAGTGCATTATTTATGAAATGAAATGTGTCAAGAAATCTTCGTGTAAGTGTGCATTACTTATGAAATGAAACATCAGTCAGAGTGTGCATTAATTATGAAACCAAATCTAAGTGTGCATTAAATATGAAACGAAATCTGTCATTACTTTTGTGAAATATCCAGTGCTTTAATTATGAATCAAAATCTCTGCATTATTTAAAATGATGTCACGTGAAAATCTTCGTACATCATGAAATGCATATTAATTATGAAACCAAATCCTCGTGTAAGTGTGCATTAAATATGAAACGAAATATCTGTATAAGTGTGCATTATTTTGGAATGAAATATCCGTCAGAGTGCATTAATTATGAATCAAAATCTCTGGATAAGCGTGCATTATTTATGAAATTAAATCTGCTACGAAGTGTTCATTAATTTGAAACCACATATTTGTGTAAGTGTGCATTACTTATGAAATGAAATATTAGCCAAAGTCTGTATTAAATATGAAACGAAATGTACGTGTAAGTGGGACTGATGGACCCAATGAAATATCGGTCAGTGTGCATTAATTATGAAAAAGAATCTCTCTATAGGTGTGCAGTAATTATGGAATGAAATATGTAACAGAGTGTGCATTAAATTTGAAGCAAAATCCCCGTGTAAGTGTGCACTAATTATGAAACAAAATATTCGTGTAATTGTGCATTATTGACCGGATGAATTATCTCAGTGTGAATTGATTCTGAAACAAAGTCTCTGTGTAAGTGTGCACTAATTATGGAATGAAATATCTGTAAGTGTGCATTAATTATGAAATGAAATTAATGTCAAAGTGACCGCTTATGTATGAAACGGAATCTTCCGGAGTGAGGATTAATTATGAAGCAAAATCTTTGGAAAAGTGTGCATTACTTTTGGAATGAAACAATTGTCATAGTGCACTAAAATGAAACAAAATATTAGTGTATGTGTGCATTATTTATGAAATGAAATTAATGTCAAAGTGTCCGCTAATTAGGAAATAGAGTCTGCCGGAGTGAGAATTAATTTTGAAATTTATCCCAAAATCTCTGGATAATTGTGCATTATTTATGAAATGAAACCTGCGTCAAAGTGTCCATTATTTGAAACAAAATCTGTTTAAAAGTGTGCAATATTTTTGAAAGTAAATTTTTTAAAATATTCGACTCAAAGTGTAGAGAGAGTTACTGTGCGAATCTTTTTAAAATTACAACAAAATAAAGTTTTTATTGTTACTGTTAACACTTTGTAACAATTATGTCATAAAAAGTTATGTCAAATACATAAATAAATAAATAATTTGTTTACAATATAACTGCGGTAGATGACGGCGTTTCTGAATAAATTTTCGAAATAAATTTTTGGGGAAAATCGTTTAAACTGATTTGAACATTTTTGAGCAAATTTTCAAAAAGTTTTGTCGTTAAATTGCTGTTGACAATTCACCGTGTGGGTTATGTATGTTTGATGTTAGTAGTAACGTAACACTGTTAACATAGCATAACTCAGTGGGTTCAGGTTTTGTTTTACGCGCACTCACATTCACTAATTAATTTCTCTAATTATGTTCGTGTTTAATTATTTATTTATCTATCCATTTATCCGTAGATAAAAATTAGATAAAAACATTACCTCAAAGCGGAAGTTGAGGAGATTAAGAGACAAACCCACAAACCAAAACAAAAAATTTCACCTAAACACCGGAAATGGTTAATAAAAGTCCGGTAAACCGGGAAACTAAAACCGAAAATCCCATCGACGACGTATTTCCACGTGTCCGCGTGCACCGTTCGAATGAAACGCGGGATCCGAACGCGCCGCTCGGAATGCCGTCTCTCGCCACACTGTTATCGGGAAAAGGTCTTGGAAATGAAATCGGAGACACGGAATGGGCGGCGAAGAGGAGGCGTCTTGGTGCGCCGCGTCTTTGGAGCCTCTTCTTCGACCAATCAAACCTCTCAAATTCGTCTGAGACCGGCAATAAGTTCAATCGGAGTTTTCCGACGATTGATCTTCGACCTTACAACCTTCCCCCTCCATCCTTCCTTTCGGGACACGTTTCCTTTTTTAAGGTTTCTGGATTTTGAGTGTTGTTGTTTTGGGTTTGTCGGTTCCCGGGGTTAAGGGTTAAGGGTCCCTGTCTTAGTGGTGATATTTTTGGAAGCCGTAGGTAAACACTTTTGGGGTTTGGTGTGAGAGGATGACGGAAGGGTTTTGGAAACTTAGACACGTTACTGCTCACTTAAGGTTCTGATTTAATTGGGTTATAGATTTAGGTGAGATGCCTCTTCCGGTTTCTCTTTGACGCAAAGTCAACAACTAACTCTTAAGAAGACAGTGAGTGTAACAGACTCAACAGTGTCGTAGGCTCAACTCCGACGAAGGCTACTGTAGTGGAAAACAGACAACTGGCAGACAAACAGCTGAAGGGACATATAGACCCTAAAAGAGGCGGTTACAATCAGTTACAAGAATTACAATCACAGTTACAATTAGAACTACAACTAACCACAATAGAGCCAATGTACAGATGTAACTACTCAGGACTAAAGCCAATTTATTCAACACGTTACTCTAGTTGGCAGTCTAATTCAACTTATACAGTAGACAAAATATAAATCTTAACCGGAAGTGACGTTTGCTCTGCTGAATTAACCACCGACTACCATAATCGCTTCGTCATTTAGTACTCAGGCATACAATCAACTTTTGTTGGAAACCACATGCAGCCCTGCATCGTTTTTACTCCCCCAACTGTTTCATAAGTAGTGCACACTTTTTGAACCATAAATTTCATAAATAATGCACACGAAGGGAATCCTAATTAATTAAAAATAAAAATGTTTAGGCCATGAAATCAGCGAAAAATGTGCAGTATTTATGAAAAGTGTATTATTTTTCCAAGTTTTCATTTCATAAATATTGCACAGTCTTACGATGGTTTGATTTCTAGCGAAGAGAACTACCGTACTACTAACCACTACCACACTGCCTGTAAACTATTACTAAACAGGGAGCTCAAGATAAGGAAGATGGAAGAGAGTTCTATGGGGCACTTTCATAAGTTCTGCACGATTTTTATTTTTAAAAAATTCATTTCATAAATAATGCACACCAAGGGAATTCTAATTAATCAATAAATAGATAAGTTCGTAAGAATAAGAGCTGTTCAGGCAGTAAAATCAGTCAAAACGTGCAGTATTTATGAAAAGTAGTATTCGTTTTTGTTTTATTACGAAAAAAATATTTTTCCACGTTTTCATTTCATAAATATTGCACAGTCTTATGAAGGTTTAATTTGTAGTGAAGGGAACGAGTAGACTACTAACAACCACTAGCACAATCCCTGTACTATTAGTAGATAGGGAGGTCAAGAAAAAGAAGATGGAAGAGAGTTCTATGGGGGGAGTTCTCATAAATACAGCACAATTTTATTAAAATAAGGAATTCATTTCATAAATAATGCACACTTTTTGACTTGCTTATGAGATTCTTTTGCTGATGGTCGTGCTATGTGCATCGATTAGGTCACTGACTAGGATCGTATACAAATGGGTTAAGCAAAAACTGATGATTCGATTCACCTCAAAACCCATAAAAGGGTATAAAAAAATTATTAAATATTCCTGAAACCGCCACTGATTGCTCCCCAGCTCTCTTACCAAAACCTGAATCCTCACAAAAGCGGAAACACAGCACCACAAACAATTTATTAAAAACCAAAAATTTCCTGTTTAAAACAAATGAAAGCAATTAAAATAAACAAAATAATGGAAGGATTGTCACGTTTCTTCGGGGGGAAAGAAGTAAAGAGAGAGAGAAAGTGGATGAAAGGGGTTGAAATGAGGAGTGTAGGGGATGAAACAAATCGACATCGACTATTCTCACCTGAAGGCTTTGTTTTCGCAAAAAACAAGAGCGAATTCGCTTTGAGAACGGTTTCAGTCTGTCGTTCTCACAAACAACAAAAAAAAGTCCGATCCTCACCCAACCCCCCGGCAACAGCCTCCCACCCCTCCTCTAGGGGGTGGTGGTGGTGAAAGTTGTTTCTACTCTCACTCATACACTTCCCTACTCCTCCTATCTTTTGTTTGAAATGAAAATGCGTTTTATCGAACTCCGATCGGTAGTAGATAGCCAACCGGAGGAGGAGGAAGGTGGTGTATGTGTGACGGCGGGGTGGTGGTGGAGGATAAGGGATGAAAAAAAATGGAGTCACCGAGTTAAAATATATTAAATAAAAGGAGAGAAACGAATAAAAAAATCGTGTCTATTTATAAAAAATTCTTTTTCTCTTCTTTTTTTTTGGAAAAGAGATGTAAAAGTCACGTGTCCTCGTGTGATAAATTACACGAGTTCTGGAAGACTCATATCTCTCTGGACCAACTTCCATCCTCCTCCTGTTTCACCCCCCCCAACGCCCCGTCCCCTCTCATCTTCTTCTCTCGACGATGTTTTCACTTTTCCTCTTTTATTTTCTGCAACATTTCTTACATCTTTCTTTCTTTTTCTTTCCTTCTTCCTTCCGCCCCCATCTTCTCCTCTTAAGTCTTTCGAGTTTAAATGAAGTTAGAAAACACCATTTCAGGTTTTTCGAAAGATTTCCTTCCCCTCCTCCCCCCACCTTCCTTTCCTTTATTAAATCATAAATCTCACGATGACAACAATGAAATAAGGTAGAATTAGGTTTGCTGTTGGACTAAGAGATTTGTGTCTTCCTTTCAGATGACTCCTGATGAATTCTTCAGCGAGGTCTTGGATCTTTATTGCTGGATAATGTTTTGAACCCCTTTCAAATTTGGACTGCTGGATAATTTGAGGTAACTGACTTCTTTCGAAACCTGAAAATTCTGGTGGGGCTGTCTTCTTAATGATGTTTGTGAGAAGTACATCAGAATTGGGTTCGTATTTTATTACTTGAAGGACATCTCCATCCGGAAAATTGGAAAACCTAAAACCTCATGAAATTAGGTTTGTTGGTGATATTGACTTCTTGAGCTTTCTACTGAACCTGGAATTTCCTCCACTCATCAGTTCACACACACACACCAAACCGTTAAGACCGAATCGTTTCCACCTGAATTTCTCGTATCAAAGTTGGTTGGTTCAACTGTTTGAAACTTCGACTCAAGTCTTTGTTCCTTTGCGACATTCCTTTGACTCTTTCCTTTGATAATCACTTTAGCTGTGTAATCCTTTTGATTTTGACTATTTCCAGCAACACCTTCTGAAGTTTTTTGATTTGAATGTATCTCAGTCCTTCTGAATGAAACTGATGGTCATTAGGTTTAGCTCTTAGTCAACTTCTAAACTATTGGGTAAGTATAGAGTCAGTCCAACCCAACAGAAAACAGGAAACAAAAGGTTTCGTCTAAATTAAAAAAGATTTTAAGAATTAGCTGAGTTCCAGTAACAGAGAGTGGTGTTTGATAGGTCAGAACGACGCTGACAGTTATAATTCCAGATTCCCATCTTAAATATGGTGTGGGTGGTTGAGGGGTATACATCCAACCGAACACACGAAAGAGAAAAGTTTCAATTGAAAGAAGATGTCAGATAGGTTCAACAACTACCCTGAGAGGGATTTAAACCTTTCCTTTAAAAATCGCTTACTTCTAAAAGAAACTAACTGTTGGGTTGGAATGCTGTTGGGATTCAGTGAGTCTGTGCCAGCTTTAATTACCTAACCTATTGGAGGAGTACAGATCTAACCCAACTCTAAAAACCAGAGAAAAGCAATAAATCAGAGAAGTTCAAGAACCAACGGAAAATTCTCAAATGAAAGTCACAATGAGAGTGTGAGCACATCAAACCAAAACCCCAAAATTGTGAGAAGAAAGGATAACCATCTTAGCCACCAAACACACTCAAGCATCCAGAATGCTGTTGACATTCAGAGAGTTAAGTCTGTGTCAGCTTTAATTACCTACTATTTGACTTATATTATTTATGGGTTTATATATCCCAATCCTAAGAGTACAGATCTAACCCAACCCAAAATTAGTGTAAAAAAGTACAGAACAGAACCTAACAAGGGCATCACCAACAGAGCAGAATCCCCACCAAGGAAACAGCAAAACTAATAGCAGGAATCATGCCCTCAGCTTTATCAAGTCGTCTTCACCTAAAGAAACTTTCTCCTCATTCAGAATCGAAGTACACTGCAAGCTGTGCCACTGTGACATACAATTCATTCTCAAAAGCCGTCAGCTGCAAGAAATGCTGTATGATTAAAAGGAACAGATACCTCAAATTTACACGAAACGTAACCAACACACATAATAAAAAGGGAAAAAGGGTAAACAAAAGCTTTTAGTGCTTTGACGGAATGGAAAAGGTAGTAAGAAGGTGGTTGAAGAGGCGGAGGACCGGGGGGGGTGAAGAGACGAACAAATCCCCGGTGACACTTAAAAAAAAAGGTTTTTATGTCTTTTAATATTTAAATAGTTCGTTAAATGAATCTAAATACCATTTATATTTAACGAGTTCCTTTTGGGGGGGGGAAGGGGAAGGATGATTTCTCCCAAAAAGTTTCCCGGCAAACAACTCAAAAACTTGTTTCCAAAATTAACTATTTATGAACAGTGTCTTTTTAGTATTTTTGTTGAGAGGCAATGCGACACTGTTCTCCCACGGAGGCATTTCTCCCTCAACTAGACTTTTATCTTCTTGTACTAAGCCGCTGACAACTTCAGTGTTACTCTCTTAATTTTGTTGTTAATAGTCTCCTTAACGGTTCCAGATAACTTTTGATTTATATAGGAAGAGGTTTCTCTACAAGAAGCTGGATGCTTGAGGGTGTGTTTGGTGGTTAAGATGGTCATCCTTTCGTCTCACAATTTTTGGGGTTTTGGTTTGATGTGCTCACACTCTCATTGTGATTTTCACTTGAGAATTTTCCGTTGGTTCTTGAACTTCTCTGATCTATTGCTTTTCTCTTATTTATTTATCTTTTATCTATTTAGTTATTTATTTATTTATCTTTTATCCATCTACTTATTTATCTTTTTCCATTTACTTAGCTATTTATTTATCTTTTATTGACTTAACCCTAAGTTATTGAGACGACAATGTGAACATTTAGACTCTTTGGTATGTTCTAGTATAACATGAATCAAATATCCACTATGGTAACTCTATATAATTTTAGTAACCTCTTTAGACTAATAGTAGGTTGGCTGAATTGGCACCTGATTTTCGTGTATTAATTATGTATTTTTATATATTATATTGTGTATTAATTGAGGTTGGTAATTAAATAATTAAGTAATGAAAGTATAGCGTTATTACTATGAAGACATTTTAGTATTAGTATAATGTACTATTTAGTGTATTATTTGTACAGAATATTTATTTACCATTTTTTTTCTCTTTCTTCTTTATTTGTTTATCATTTAGTTATCTATTTAGGACTATTATTAGCAAATATTGAACTGCCTGTTATTGTGTATTACTTTTGCTGGATGTATCAGTCTGTTAAATTGATTATTGTAACTCTAATGCCCTCGGGCGAAATAGAAATATATTATTATTATTATTATTATTATTGCTTTTCTCTGGTTTTTGGGTTGTGTTAGATCTGTACTCTTCCAATAGGTTAGGTAATTAAAGCTGACAGAGACTCTCTGAATCCCAACAGCATTCCAACCCAACAGTTAGTTTCTTTTAGAAGTAAGCGATTTTTAAAAGAAAGGTTTAAAGACTCTCAAGGTAGTTGTTGAACCTATCTGACATCTTCTTTCAATTGAAACTTTTCTCTGTCGTGTGTTCGGTTGGATGTATACCCTCTCAACCACCCACACCATATTTAAGATGGGAATCTGGAATTGTAACTGTCAGCGTCGTTCTAACCTATCAAACATCAGTCTCTGTTACTAGAACTCAGCTAATTCTTAAAGTCTTTTTAATTTAGACGAAACCTTTTGTTTCCTGTTTTTCTGTTGGGTTGGACTGACTCTATACTCACCCAATAGTTTAGAAGTTGACTAAGAGCTAAACCTAATGACCATCAGTTTCATTCAGAAGGACTGAGATACATTCAAATCAAAAAACTTCAGAAGGTGTTGAAATAGTCAAAATCAAAGGGATTACAAAGCTAAAGAGATTATCAAAGGAAAGAGTCAAAGGAATGTCGCAAAGGAACAAAGACTTGAGTCGAAGTTTCAAACAGTTGAACCAACCAACTTTGATACGAGAAATTCAGGTGGAAACGATTCGGTCTTAACGGTTTGGTGTGTGTGTGTGAACTGATGAGTGGAGGAAATTCCAGGTTCAGTAGAAAGCTCAAGAAGTCAATATCACCAACAAGACTAATTTCATGAGGTTTTAGGTTTTCCAATTTTCCGGATGGAGATGTCCTTTGAGTAATAAAATACGAACCCAATTCTGATGTACTTCTCACAAACATCATTAAGAAGACAGCCCTACCAGAATTTTCAGGTTTCGAAAGAAGTCACTTACCTCAAATTATCCAGCAGTCCAAATTTGAGAGAGATCCAAAACATTATCCAGCAATAAAGATCCAAGACCTCGCTGAAGAATTCATCAGGAGTCATCTGAAAGGAAGACACAAATCTCTTAGTCCAACAGCAAACCTAATTCTACCTTATTTCATTGTTGTCATGTTTTCCAATTTTCCGGATGGAGATGTCCTGCAAGTAATAAAATTACGAACCCAATTGCATGTCTTCATTCTGACACAAATATTTTCAAAAACAAAAAAAATTTTCTAAAAAGTTTAGCGTCACGACAAAGTCAAAATTAAAAAAATCTCTCAAATAAAGAAAAAAAAAGGAGGAAATTGAAAAAGGAAACAATTTTTCAATTTATCCGGGAGGATAAAGACAAACGAAGGGGTGGGGGTGAAAGAAAGAAAGATAGAAGGAGAAAAGAAAAGAGAAAAAAGATTAGTAGACGCCTAAAAACTCATAAAGGAGAAGCCTATAATAGCTGAAGATTATATTTCATTTAAAAGGTGGTTTCTTCCTCCTCCTTCCGTGTCTCCCTTTCTCGCCCACCATCTCCTCCACCACCACCACCTCCTCATCTCTCTCTGCCTCTCTTTTCAAGTCGCAATAATCGGATTCTTAGCTAAACCGCGGAGAAAAGTTAATTCTAGCGAAAAGTCGGGGAATTGAAACGGAAAGACAAAGATCCGGGGGGACGTCTCGAAATATGTCTGGGAAAAGTAATGGCGGGAAATAGAAAAGAAATATTACTGGAAATGCTTAAGAAAAGCATTTGTAATAGAAAATGTGGGAGGAGGAGGAGGAGGAGGCTTAAGAAGAAGGAAGAGGAGAAGGGAAAGACACAGGAAACGGTTCATAAAGGATGAGAGAGAGAGAGGAGATGGGAAGAAGAGATGAAATAACGTGGCACTTCATCATGGAGGACGTGAGGCTCCTATCTGGACGGAACAGTGAAGAAGCTTTTGCCAAATCGGTTTTGGGTGTTAAAGCTGCAGCTTTCTTGAGCACTTGGGTGCTTTCTTTCTTTTTTTAATTTTTCTGTCAGCGATTTGCTTCTGTCAAAAATGCTGTGGATCTGATTTTAGGCTGGTGTTTATGTTTCTTGTATCTACTATTTTGATAGTCTATCTGCTGGCTTTATTAACTGTTTCTGTGGTATTCCTCTTTGCTATAACTCCTTGTTTTATCTGATGCTTCCCTCACTTATCTGCTTTTGTTATCTACTGTTTGTTCCCTGCATCTTCTATCATATAACCGTTTCCTGCGTCTTACTGCTTTCGTTACTTATTGGTATCTTTTATCTACCACTTCTGTTTTTGTATTTACTGTTTTGGTAATTATCCAGTGATGCTACTTTCTACTTATTTCTGACTACACTTCCTTGTAGACCATCTTTTTGTCGTCTATCTGTTTTCTTTATCTACCATTACTCTAATTTATCTTTTTTTTTCTTGCGTTTTTCTAAATTTATCTTTTTCTTGTCTTCGTCGTTTGTCTAACATTTCTTCTTTTCTGTGTCTTCGGTTTGCGTAAAATATCTACTTCTTGGGCCTACTTCTGTTGTAATTTATTTGTTTCTTTTATCTATCCCTTCTTGTTTTGTATCTACCCGCTCTTGTATTCACCATTTTCACTGTTGTTCCGGAAAACTCTTTCTTGTAGTCAATGTTTTTGTCATCTACCTGTTTGTTTTATCTATTATTGCTCTGATTTATCTGTTTGTTGCGTTTTTCTTAATTTATCTTCTTCTAACAGCTGTCTTTATCGTGTTTCTTATATTTCTGCTTTCCTCTATCTTTGGTTTGTATTATCTGTCTATTGCTTGTATCTACTACTCTTTATTTTATTCTTTTTTGTTGCCTACTGCTTTTATTATTCTTGTATCTGTCTTGGAGTTGTTATAGCTATAATCTATGAGTCTTGAATTTACTGTTGGTATTACTGCTGGTATACAGCTTCTAAAGCTGCGGGGATTATCTGTTTCTTATTAACACTGTTCCTGGAATCCATTTGTTTCTCTTTGGGTCCTCCTTGTCTCAGTAGTCATATTTGGGTTTCGAAGCTTTCGAAATCTTCTCTGTGAACAAAACCATAAGACGAGCTTTAGACTAATTTTTAAAAAAATTTTCTTCCAATTTCAGGAAAAAGCTCAGGAGAACTGCTTAATCAGCATCCATACCCGCCACTGCTTTATGGTAACCTGATCCACCTCACAAACAGTGACATCTTTGTCTAACCCCTCACCAAAGACAACAGCCAGATTTCACGCTTAAAACAAGCGGTTTCCGCCATCTATCGGAGCTTTCGACAACTTTCAAGCTTTCGACTTATGACGTCATTGGTTATGCTCATCAGATGTCGCCTGTATAGCAACGTATACTGTAAGTCATAGTCCGTATAAGCTTATATATATATTTAATTAATGGTTTTGCCTCTGAAGGTTGGTGACGAGGAACGCGGAACGGTTTTCAAAATCAAAGAAGCTTTCTATTTCCGGTTTTCTCTTAAATTTCCGTGTTCCGTGCTTTTGAGGGAAATATTTCCAGGAATGGCGGACGACTAACAAACTAATATCCGGTTTTTCAATAAAATCAAATTTATTTTAAATCAAATAAAATGAGAATGAGAAGTCGATCAAGGCTTTAGAAAGCTTCGAAAGCTTTTTTATTACCCACTCTTGTGTAAGTGCCTTTAGTGCTTAATTCCAAAGGCTTTTAGGCTCTCTTCGGCTAATTAGTATTGTACAAAAGCGGTGAAGTCTTTTTTTACGCGGTTTATTTTTAAGAGTTTGGATGATTGCAAAAGCATAATTTCATTCATAAATATTGCACACTTTTGTGAGGAGTTTATTTCAAAAGTAATGCACACCATCTGTCTATAACTTACTTGAAGAGTAGTGCTCACTTATGTCAATATTTCATTTTTCAAAAATAATGCACACTCCTGTCGTTAATCTATTTCATAAATAATGCACAGTTTTTGTGAGGAACTGATTCGAAAGTAATGCACACTCTTGTCAATAATTCGTTTTCAAAAATATTGCACACTTTTTACATATCAAGTTCATTAATATTATATACTTTGAAGAGAAAATCGTTTCATAAATAATGCACACTTTGCTCTTGAGGCGGTTTCTTATTTTTAAAGAGATTTGACGGAGGAGAGATTTTCAAAAGTAATGCACACTCTTGTCAATAATTTTCTCCTAAAACAATGCACACACTCCTGTGAGTAACTTATTTCAAAAATACTGCACACTTTTAACGTAGTTTAGTTTAATTTCATACCCACTTTTAAGAGGATGTAGTTTCATAAATACTGCACACTTTCCTTTAGATTCTCCTTATTTTCATGCAGGTTTGGCGGAGGCGCGATTTTCATAATTAATGCACACTTCCGTCATAAATTTTTTTAGATCTCAAAAATGATGCGCCAGTTTAGATAAAAATTGAATCCTCTTGGGTTGTTGTCTTGTACAGTAAATATTCAGCTACCTCTGCCTGGACGAACGTGAGTTTCTTTTGTACAGGTAGACCCATCTTCTTCCTAACTCTCGCTCACTCCTTCTACTCTTCTTAAAGTCGCTTATTTCATAACATATCCATACATAACGTGCTTATAAGGGATTATCTAAAACAGAAAATGTCTCTTTTGGATGCGGATTACACTAATCCCACGTAAAAAATTAATTTCTGTCACGTTCGCCAAAGTTCTGTTGGGTATGGGAACGGGGTCAAAAAACGTTCGAACGTATCACTTTGAAATAATAGGTCTACTGAAAAGCTAACACTCTTGTGTATATTCCGCTCTTTATCTCTCTTCCTTACTGAATATATATAAAAGTGAGTGTCGGTTCTGTGTGTGATATATATTTAATACGGTAAAAGTGATAAATCGAGCGGATATATATTTTTTTCCCGGCGATTATAAATAATCGCCAACTAAATTGATAAATGTGATTACATTTTTCGGGTAGTTTGTATAAAATCCAACTCAAAGCTTTAATAATTTCTTCATTATGAGTTGGAGATTGTATAAAATACCCGGTAAATGTGATAAATATTCATTTATATATCACACATATCAAGTCCAGTGGGTGATTTTGAATAATCGCCGAAAATTATGTATATTCACCCGATTTATCACTTTTACCGTAACATTTATAGGATGATAGTTTACAGTATATATATATACATAAATACTGACCTAGAAAATGAACGGAGGGATTATGTTCAACACTGGCGAGTGATAATGTCGACTTAGAAAAGGCTTACGACCGGTCCTCGCGGGAGATTCTGGGCGGTCCTCCAGACATATGTTCATTTAAGCACTCCACACTGGAGCTCTGTTTCAACAAACGAAACGCGAATTCCAGCAGTGATTAAGCGATACAGAAGAAGTGAAGGTATAGTTTCAGCAGGAGGAAGATGTCTGGGAAGATTTCCTGATCAGCAAAGTGAGAGTTCGAAACCTTTTCGACACATCCTGTTGTCTCCAAAATTCTGTGTGACGTGAGAGGTAACATTTGTGATTAGTACAACCAGAATCAGAACTCAGGCGACAGCCAGAGGGTATGAAAAGATTCTTGTGACGCACTTTCCAGGTAAAAAAAATTTGTCAGTTGATGAGGGCTTTAACAGAAGTGGTGTTTCTTAAGCGGGTCCGTAGAAACTGGAGAATGGAACTGAAGGCACTCTTCCGTGAAAATGAAGACTTCTTTTGATGGAATTCCAGGAAGGCTTTCTCTCACTCACATTTTTCGCTTCGCTGTGAATTGTGTAAACAAATTTCCCTTTTTCCTTTCTTTTCTTATTCGTCCAAAAGAAAAACAAAATTTTCTTTCAAGGCACATTTACAACAGAAGAGGGAGAAGGTCACGTTTGACTGGTCTGGAAGATGAAGAAGATTATTCGCGAAGTCATTTCGTAAAATTCTAAAATCTAATTCCGAGAGAGAAGTCACTTCACCATACAGAAAAGTTTAAAAGCTTTTGTGATTAATTATTAACGGATTAATTAATTAGTTGATTAATTAAAAATGGCGGAAAACTGGCTGTCGTTAAATTTGTTTGAAAACGTTTCTGTCTTGAATATTTTAAACAACCGTTTTGAAAGCTTATTTAAATGAGGTCTCGTTTTACGCGGTTATTAATTTATAATGCGATTATGATTGGTTAGGATTTATCGCGTGAGGGTCTTACCAAATTTGGAGTTGTATCGAAGCGAAAAGAAGAACGAAGAGTGGTATATGGAAAACCTGTTGAGAAGTTTGAAGTACTGACGAAACCAAACCGTAGGAGAGATGGAAGAACAAAAACAAATAATTCTGAGAAAAGTTAATTAGTAAAACAAATGAAGATGTCTGAATGAAAAGAAAAGAAAGGGAAAGAAATGAAAAGATTATTTTGTCACCGGTTTCAGAATCAAAGACGAATAGAAATTAAAAGGAAGAAGAAAGAAAAGAGCGAACGATAGGAAAAGCTTAACGAATACGTGGAAGTTGGTTACTAGGAACTCCAAACCGGGACTCATCCTCTGTCACTTTACCCGATTTCTGTCGTTTTCGATTGAAGTCAATTGGTAACTAATGTTCACTTAGCTCTGTGAGTACGAGGTGGGACGTGACAGAAGAGGAGAAAGGGAAACGAAGTAGTGTGAATTTTGACAAAGGTTATAAACCTTTAAAGGTTAAAGAAAAAGAAAAAAAGGTTAGAAATAAAAAGAAGAGAGGAAAATAAAGAATGAGAGGAAGAGAAAGAGGAAAAAGAATAGGAAGTAGAAAGAGAAAAGAATAAGAAGAAAAGAAGATGAGGAAGAGAAATATCAAGAAGAATGAAGGAAATGAATTAGGCGAAGAAAGAGGAGAGGAAAAGATAGCATGAAGAGGAACCCAGAAAAATGAAACAGAGAAAGCTAAAAAGAATGAGAAGGAGAAAGAGGATAGTACGAGGATAAGAAGAGAACTCAAAAAGAGAAAGAATAAAGCTTAAGGCCGATGAAAACGACGAAGAGGGGAAAAAGAAGAAGGAGAAGAGGAAAAACAAGAGCAGCTAAGAGGAAAAGAAACCAGGAAATGATAAAAAGAAGAAAAAGAATGAGAAAGATAGATGGGGAAGAAGATGAACTCGAAAGAGAAAATGAATAAGAAAAAGATGAGAAAATAGAAAAAGAAGAAGAGAAAATAGAAAAATATAATAAACGAAGAAATGAAAAGAAGAAAACAAGGAGAACAGGAAAACGAAGATATAGAAAAGAAGAAATAAAAGCTATGATGAGAGAGAAAAGATGAAACGGAGAAAGAAGGGGAAAGAAAATAGAAGGATAAAAGAGGAAAAAAAGAATGAAGAACAAGAAATTAGAATAGAAGATCGAGAAAAAAGGAGAACAAAAATGTTGAAGAAGACGAGGAAAAAAGAGAAGAAAATGAAGAAGAAGAAGAAGAAAAAAAGGAGGAGAAGAGGAAAAACAAGAATGAAAGAAGAAAAAGCAAACAGAAAAAAAGAAGGAAAAGAAGAAGTAGAAGAAGAACAATAACAAGATGATGAAGATAAAAAAACAAACAAACAACAACAGCAACGACGACAACAGGAAGAAGAGAAATAAAGAGAGAAGGGGAAATAGGAAAGCTAAGAGCTTTTCCTCTAGTTTTAGTAAAACTTCATTTTCAAAGTCTTGTTCAATTTCAAGAACTACCCATTCCATAAATAATGCACAGTTTAAATTGTAATTCAACTTACATACTGCTTAACATTATATTTCATAAATATTGCACACTTTCGAGAGCGATCCATTCCACAAATAATGCAGACTTTCTCTTGGTCTTCAACTTCTCCCAATTCTTCTGCTTATTTCATAAATAATGCACAAATTAATAAAGCTCGGTTTTCATTGAGTACTGCATAGTGTTGTATCAATAATGAAGACTTCATATTTCAAAAATACTGCACACATGTTGGTAAGAATTTATTTTTATAAATAATGCACACTTGTCAGTAGAATCCATTTCATAAATTTTGCACGCTTTCAGTCTAAATTCGTGATGACTCCTGTAGAACGGAAGTAGAGGTTAATGCAAAGGTAAAGTACATCTACATTCAAAAATATTGCACACAGTATGCGAGCTTTAGGGAACCGTTTTTGAAAACAAAGAAACTCAAAACTCAAGGACGCCACTTTATATTCCGGTCGGATGTTGTTGAAGATAACTCCTCCGGCTCCAGGCCATGGAAGAAAAACTGCGGAAACGAATTCCAGAGATTCAAAGTCGGAAATAATTTTCTTTCACTTCCTCCACACAAAAGAGACAACAGAGGACTGAGAGAGGGGGTTAGTCGAATAATCCAAAGCCAACGGTCTCGTTTAATATCAAAGGAACACACACACAAAAAACAAAATGGCGTCTCTTAATAAAAAACATTCCAGAAGTGGTGGAATTCTCCAGGACAACTCCTCAGAGGAATACTTTGAATAATTCGGTCGTTTGCATTTATGTTTGCGATTGAGGATGGCATGGGGAGGGGAGGTACCATGGAGGAACCAAACGTCTCCTTCTTCGTATCAGGATTAACACTCTCTCATTTTAATAAAGTCTGTTCTCTCGTAATTGACATCTGGTGTCATTAACAACAGTTTGTTGTTGTCCGTCGATGAAGACAAAAGCCCGGGAAGACAAAACGGAGGTAAACGGTGTGCGAGTGTGCAGTGTCAGTGCCGTGTTAAGGTTTTTATAATAATTTTCAATACACGCGCGAATAAGGCGTTCTCTCTCTCGTCTGGGTGACGACCTCATTTCGCTGGAATTCCAACCCTTTCAGCAAATATTAATCAAAACGTGAGACGTGATACAAAATGGCGGCGACACGCTCGGACTCGGTCTAGAAAGCTCTTCCATAAAATTTGACTTATTTATTTATCTATTATTTGGTTTTTGTGAAGTAATTCCATTAGCTAAGTGTTAGATAAGCGAAGATTTCTGGTAGAAAGCTCACGTGACAGGTGAGCTTTAGACGTATCGCCATGTCTCGTTAATGAAATTCCTCAAGGTCGTTATAAGGGTGTCTACGGCTTTGGCCTCTCTTATCTATTTCCTTTTATCTATTCCCTGAACCGTTTGTGCTTTTAACAATCAATTTATTCGAGCTTTCGAAACCTCCCATTGAATACATCTTGCCAAACGTGAACCATCTTATCCTTCGCTCCACTCTTCCGTAGAGTGACGCCATTTTGTATTTTCCCTTTCTGGTTATGCCCAATGACAGAGAGCTTTCTCTTCTATTAAAAGCTCCCAGCTTTTGCGGATCTTTTTACGAGTTTTTGATTTTCGTCTTTTGACCTTGGAAAATCTCTCTGACGACCTACTTCGGTCGACCTACTTCATACTACAACCTTCAAGAATTTTTTTACCCCGGATTTAGGTCGCCATTTCAAAAATATTGCACACTCAACCTTACATTTTCCGTAATCGTTTCAAAAATACTGCACGATTTTTTGTTTTCAAGATAAATGAATTGTTCTCATTTCAAAAATATTGCACACAGCTTCTGAGTTTCATTTTCATTGAATGCTCTCCTCCCCCCTCCTAGTCCAGGAGTGTCGATTTCAAAAATGATGCACACATTCGATTGTAGGAAAGGCTCCAACTGAGCATGAGTTTTGAAAAATGAGTCTTGACAGTTGTGTGCATTATATATGAAATAAAAATTCTTTTGAGTTGTCTATGAGTTAATCCACTTGAATTACAAAAATTGTGCAATACTTTTGAAGTGAAATTTGAAGTAGAAATTGTGCAATATTTATGAAACTGACACCCCCGTCAAAGGCTTAACTGATTATGGGTACTATTCTTAATGAAAGTGTACTTTTGAAATTTAGCTCAAAAAGTGTGCATT
Source organism: Columbicola columbae (assembly GCA_016920875.1). NCBI lineage: Eukaryota > Metazoa > Arthropoda > Insecta > Psocodea > Philopteridae > Columbicola > Columbicola columbae. Next base: position 51,731 of record JADMLL010000148.1, read on the forward strand.
ATTTATGAAATAAGCTTTTGTTTCCAGTGTCGTAATAACATATCAATAAACCGTTACAAAACCGGAAGTTAATTTTGACAATCAGGACCGGAGGATAACAAAATCCCAAGATACGCGATTCGCGTAAAACAAAACGTTAATCGCGTTTAAAGTAAATGAAAACCGCGTGACTGAGCCGTGGCGCGCGAGCAAAGTGTTATCCTTCTCGTTCCTCTACCGCCGTCCCATCTCCGCCCCTGACACGAGAAACGAATATGGGGATGAAAGGGGTAGGTGATAACGAAACTTTTTCAGTGCAAGACATCGCTCTCGACGACTAGGACCTCTCTCACTCTGTCTACCGCGTCGGACTTTCGAGCTTTCGATGTTTGATTTCCTCGTGGAAAATCCTAAACTGAAATGATCATGAAACCGGAAATGGTTTCCAGTGGTTTTGTTTGTGTTTTGTTGAGCTTTTTGACTTCTCCAAATATTTTAGGTGAGTAAAACGAGCTTTTCTTGTTGAAGGAATTCTTTGAAAGCTTTTTAGAAATTACTTTTGAGAAATTTTTTGGAAGTCGGGGAAGGGGGCTGTCTGTCGTTTTGGTTTGGGGGTGATTTTCAAAAGACAAAACTTGACGACAGGAAATTAAAAAGAAGCTTTGGGTTTTGGAGTTCGAAAGCTTTTTCTTTTCTTTTTTAATTTGAGTTTGACTACAAGCTCTCCATTTATTATTAATTTTTTGTAATTTTCCGAGCCATCGGTTATGTCAGATCAATATTAATTCAACCGGAAGTTGGCGAAATATGTTTTCCCAATTTCCCCGATTTTCTTGAGCTGCTGTCGTCTTCCATTTCGGTTGTTTAGTTTTAATTGACCTTTTGACCTTCTTGTTAGATTTCGGTTCTTTGTTTCCTCCCTCGAGCCCTGCATATTTATTTTCTTATACTATTCTTCATCTATATTATATTATATTATGCAAACCGAGATTTAAATAATTATTACGTTAAAAGTAGTAAATAAGAAGAATATATTCTTAATTCTCGGTGTTTATTCATAATCCACGACCAAAGCTTAATAAATGTGACAAAGTATTGAATATTTATCACATTTACCGGCTAGTTTTTTTAAAATATCAAACTTATAATGGGAAATATAATAAAAGTTTGCTCTAAACTATCCAGTAAATATGATGAACACTCATTAATTTGTCGCATTTATCGAAATTCTGTGGTGATTATGAATAATCGCCGGGAATCAAGAATATAAGTTCCTAATTTATCACTTTTACCGTGACATGTTTTGGGTGAAACCTATTTTTACTTCCGGTTCACCTGATAGTTTGATTTTGTTTTTATTTATTAGAAACATCCTTGAAGTGAAGACTTGGTATTCATTTCGTTAATATTGCATCCGTTCATAAAGGGCTTGTTTCAAAAATATTGCACACTTTTTGGGGGTAAAAAATATAATTTCAAAAGTAATACACACTTTCATTAAGACTAGTTTCCAGGATTAGTTAACTCTTTGACGGAGGTTTCATAAATATTGCACAATTTTTACTTTAAGTCACAGACGCGAAACTTTCAACAGCGATTTTAAATATTCACAAAGAACTCTAGATTATTAATATCATCTATTATTTATTTTCTAACAATTTCCTATGAATTTATATACATGTATACAAACTACATTTACATATATATGTAGTGAGAGACCTGTGACGTAGTAATCAAAACACATGATTCTAGAAATTATGGTTTGAAGTTGCAATCCTCTCCCACATCCTGTTATACCTAAGGATGAAAAAACAGGACTCACACTCACTGATACTGATACTGAAATCATATTATATTAATTTTTAGTTTATGTATTTATATATTTACTTGTTTGGCTGGTAGTTAGTTATCGCTTATTCCGTATTTGCTTATTTATTTGGTCATTTTCGCGCACTTGGTAGTTTTAGGGGTTTAGGGAGAAGAGAACACAACAAAACAAACATCACGTTATAGTTATAGTTGATCTGTGATGCTATATCACGTATATATAGTATATACGCCATATATATATCCAAGTTTTCCGTCTGTGATTTGAAGTAGAAATCGTGCAATATTTATGAAACAAACACCTCCGTCAAAAGAGTTAACTAATCATGGAAACTATTCTTAATGAAGGTGTGCATTACTTTTGAAATTATATTTTTAGCTCTAAAAGTGTGCAATATTTTTGAAATAAGCCCTTTATGAACCAATATTAGTGAAATGAATACCATCTTCCATCGTTACCTCTACTCTATAACTATGAATATATGCCATTGTTAAAATAAAGCAGTTCAAATAACATTGATATAGTGCAACTGAGTTTGAGTTCAGTATAATAATATATTGTAGGGTATTTGTATACCCTTTTTTGGGTTTCCACAGCATCACGGATTAACTATAACTATAACGTGATGTTTGTTTTGTTGTGTTCCCTTCTCGGGAGTTACTCTATAGGAGTTAAACAATTTCACAGTGATACATATTCCATTTTATAAATAAACAAATCCCTGATATTATCGACATTATAATGGATACAGATAAAAGAGACAGTATAACTAAATCAAACCCCTAAAACTACCAAGTGCGCGACATTAACCAAATAAATAAGCAAAGACGGAATAAGCGATAGCTAACTACCAGCCAAACAAGTAAATATATAAATACATAAACTAAAAATTAATATAATATGATTTCAGTATCAGTATCAGTATGATTAGGTATAACAGATGTGGGAGAGGATTGCAACTCACAACCATAATTTCTAGAATCATGTGTTTTGATTACTACGTCATAGGTCTCTCACTGTAAAGTTTGATTTCTGTCTTGAAGTTGTGCAAGTCGACATGATTTATGAAAAGAATTCGAACCGGAAACGGAAATCAGTTTAAAAGTCACAGTTTCCTGTATTGCAACAACCAAAAACGGTTTACATCCCTCAGAGTCTATGGCTATCGTGAAGAAGTTGGACAGAAGACAAAAAATAATTTTTCTCTTATCTGGACTTATACTCCTCGCGTTTAGGGCATAATTAACTTCATCTCCACACCCCCGTTCCCTCCCTTCTACCCTCCCTCCACACCTCCAACACACACGTACATAAGAGATGAGGAAGATGGAAGAAGTTGAATTTATTCGACCAAGGAGGAGGAGATAAAATTTTTCGGGAAGAACGGGAAGGAGGATAAATTTTAGATGCGTGGGTGCTTCGGAATCTTTTTCATGCCAAGGCGGCGAACGGTGAACGGCGAACGCAATTAACTCGATTTCCCTTTTTCAATTGTTCGGGGAAAATCTCCGCCAAGGAAATCTGGAAAAACGTTCCTATCTCGAGTGCCCACCTTCGTCTCTCTCTCTTCCTCTGTTGTTTGTTGTTACGTTTCGAATTGTAATATTGCATCTTCGAAATTCACCTTCCCATTCTCTCCAGAGCTTTTCCACTCTCGGAAAATGTACGAAGAAAATGGGGAAATTGCTTTTTTCTGTTTGCTTTTCTTTCCTCCTTCCTTCACTTCCTCCTCCTCCTCCTCTCTCTGTTGTCTTTCCTTTTTTCCATTGTCAATTTCAATTTTTTTTTTTCCTGGTGTTTATCTGCTAACGACAGTCACGTCGTTCTTTTATATAATATTTGTCTGAGGTTACAAGATTGATGAAATTCACTTTTCCTTTGTCTTCCTTCGTTTCCGCTTTTCCAACAGTATATAGAAGAAGTTAGAGAGGCAGTAGGTGACCAGTTCGAAGGTCAAAAGGTCAGGGGAATTTTCTTTAAGCAGTAAATCGTCCTTTGGTGAGTTGAGAGATTGATTACTTGATGAAATAAGTTGTGTCCAAATGTTACATAGCAAGAGTACTCTTCAAACAGGAGCTTCTTTCAAAAATAATGCACACTTCCTTAGGCCTAAATATTAACCGACCTTTTGGTACTGATTCTGTCTAAAAACTTTGTTCAATTTATAAAAATTCTTCTTGGTGTGCAATACTTTTGGAATAAAATATAGAAACAAGAAACCTTTTTTTAGCAAGGAAAATTTCTTTCAAAACTAATGCACACTTTCGTGTGAGTTGACCTTTTTGGTGTTGAATCCTCTCAAAACTGTGTCTGTGATAAAGAAAGATGGGAACATGAACAGACTTCAACACCCCAGAGGGTTGGGGTGAAGCGGAAATGATGATCCCTTCGATGAGAAGAACTCGATACGACGGCAGTAAAGGCGAAAACCGTCAGCAAACAAAACACAAAAACAAACAAAACAGAAATGAAAAGGCAGAAAGGCTCAGACTTATTGATTTGGACAAATGAAAACATAAAAAACATGAAACCTTCTTCCTCCTACCCCCTCCTTCCTCGAGGAAATTGTTGACTGAACCAAAAGCTTTATTACGAAAAGGAGTAATAAACCAGAATCGTAACTGTCAAAGGCCCAAAAAAAAATTAAAATCCGCCAAAAATAACCGGAAGTCAGTTATAAAATTCCTCAAAGGCATTTTCATATAGCTTATACTCACGAAAGGCTGGAAGGGATGGCTTCGGGGGTGGAGAGGGGGCATCATCCTCAGGTCAAATGAACTAATTAAAATAAGTTTGAATGAAGGTTTCTGTGTGACGTGATCAACAGGTCGTAACGTTATAAATGGTCACAGTTGGGTGGCCCCCGAAAAGGTGGTCACCTTCAACTGCTGGTCATTCCCTTCGTCATCATCGTCATTATCATTATTAATCATAATTCCATTTGTTGTTGCTGTTGGGTGTTTGTTAATTGATTTTCTTTAAGCTGGGGTGGACTGAGATGTGGCGGATCTCTGATATTATAGAAGCCAGGTGCCGTGACTTTGTAATTTTTAACGCCCCGATTAATTAGTTTTTGAAACGTAAAACTCACCCCTTTCGGGCCTCCCTTCCTGTTGTTGTTATTTTTTTTGTGAGGTTAAGAGCCTCACGTTCGATGACCTTTTCGAAATTTGTTTTAATTTTCATTTGGTCAATCTGTCGACTCTACTAACGTTCAGGAGTTTTGACCACTATACCAGAGGTCTACCACAAAAATGTACTTCTTCATAATTTTCTTCGCAACTGTTCCTAACTAATAACACCTATTCTTCACAATAGTGTGCATTACTTATGAAAAATAATCTTTTTTTACTGTGGTCTTAATATAATGAAAAAAAATATTGATACATTAATTATGAAACAAAAACTTCATCAAGATTTTATATTATATGACGAAAAATCTATAAGTGTGCAATATTTATGAAATGAGTTTATACCAAATGTGTGCAATAATTATGAAATCAATCTTTGATAAAATTTATGCATTATTTACACAAATAAATTTTTCGTAATAGCGACCATTAAAATGTCTTCCTCATGAATTTGTGCATTGTTTTTGAAACAAACTCCTCATCTAGTTGTGCAAGACTTAT
>JADMLL010000149.1:0-18510 GCA_016920875.1 Columbicola columbae
TCAGTGATTACATATTCATTTAAAAACCCACACTTAGCTTACTATTTTAAGTATTGACCAGGAACACAAATTTTGGTCCTTCCTTCTAAAATATTTATATAAATATATAATCCACTCCACTAGGTAAGGTATTTTGTTTCTTTTGTTTGTTGCGTTCTCGTGGTTCTTCGATCCAGAATTTCCGGGATTTAGTTCTTTGTTTTATTTCGTAAGCACTGTTGAAGGAAGCTGAATACCGCTCGTCTTGGGAACTGATACAAGACCCAAAATTTCCTGCTAATTGTGCTAAGTTCCTGTCCTGTTTGAACCTGAGTCATACAGTCTCAAAACTTACTTCGAAAGGACATAAATTGGTTCCAGGGTGGAAGGAGTAGTGTAGTTGTTAAAGTTCCAGACTTGGACGCAAATGGTCGTGAGTTCGAATACTCATCCCACATCCTGTTATACCCAAAGTGGTGACAAACTTAATTCTGGTTCGAAATCTCAATTAACTTGCCAAAGCCTGTATCCTTGCTGAGAGAAAGCCTGTATGTTGCTTGCCTGCGTGGCATCTACTAATCATATTCTGTCTTAGTTGTATCATATAATATCTGTAGGCCAGGAGTCGTGATATATTTCTTGTAATGCATATTTTGGAAGGGAAGAACCAAAATTTGTGTTCCTGAAGTCTATACTTGTAGATAGTGACTAAGTGTGGGTTTCTTAAATGTATGTGTAATCACTGATAAGCCGATAAGTCAAGTCACATGTATATTAATAAATAAAATTTGTTACATTTCGCTATATTTAGTATTTCGAGACAATTAGCCAGAAAGAAAATTGTTTCTCAGCAACATCTACTTGTTTTACCTCAAATTACACTTGTAGTTATGTGTTGTTTACTATCTACCTATCGTCGAGTATATTTTGCAAACTAATTTTCCTCCATTAGTACCTTCAGACTTTTCATAGACTTGAGAGGAATTGCATGTCTACCTCACACTTCACTTAAACATAGTCGTTCCTCGAAATGAGAATCAAAGAATAAGATGGAGAAAGTTTTATGGGAGAAAGCTCCTGTCGATAAATTCAAAAGAAAATTTTTAATGAGAGAAGTCAACAGCGATTCACAGGAAGAGCACATTTCGTTGATCTTTGAAAAGAGGAGGATAGGGATCGTTATGGTGAAAGGTTGTAGTACCGATGATTAATCGGTTGACTGGATTTATAAGTTAGAAAGTATGTCATTTATAACACTAAGCTTTTATACCAACATTAGGGATGGTAGAGGAACACGAAAATTTTTAGATTTTCTAAGTCAGGGTTCGTGGGTTTACTTGGGTGGATGTAATTGTAAGCAGTCAAATTTAGTTTTTCAAAATACCTAAAATGGTTTGGAGTCTTAATGACCAAGTGATGATTTTCCAGGTAGTGAATGAGGGTGTCATAATTCTAAATATCTCAAAGATTTTTAGAGCTGGTAAAAGTACAGACAGAGAAAAAAAATTTTGTGTATCAAAGAATTAGGAACTTTCAAGACTTGACCAAACCTTTGGTTTAAGGCTCTGATCTGTTCCCTAGAAAGGCCCAGTTTGAACCAGAAAATGAACCATAGTCTCGCTTAGAGACAGGTGGGAAAAATTTTAAGCGTTGAGAACTGACTTCTAAATGGACATTATTTCATGTGTTACACTTGAAAAAAAAAATCATTTTGTCTTTTAGCGGAAACAGAAAAATTGTTCATCAGATCAGCTACAGAATCCACCGAGTCACGGAGGCATTTGGTTTTCAAGCTTTCCTCCTTCCAAACAGCCCTTCCTCTTATTACATCCTTTCTAAAAATATCAGCTGACAATCCATTTGATTGATTCCTCTCTCACTCTCAACGAGAAGGAACACAAAACACAAGTGAGCTACAAACTAAGTTTCTGTTGGGAATAAACAAAACCCCAAAAATTAGACCAAGAAATGTTTAACAACTGAAACAATAAATATACTCCTGAGTACAGACGATATTTTTAGTATGAATACTATACGTTTTGAAGACCAAGGGTGTGCTCGTGCCGATGACCCTATCCTGAGATCGATATTCTTAGGGAATCAACACAAATGCAGAATGTTGAAAGGGTGGAATTTGTTTTCCAGAGTAGGGATTCTGTCGATTCTGGTCGTCTACGAAGTAAAATGTGAAAGGCTGAATCTGGAAAAATGAGTAAACCTAAACTGGAATCCTGCTATCAGCCTCCTTTTCAAATTACTCTTTTAAAGTTAATAAACTGGAAGTTTTCCTCCAATCTGACTTAGTACTAATGTAACAGTCATTAAAACAACACCAAAGTCTGACTAAATTATTGGATTAAGGCTCATTTACAAATAATTTTATTTTACCAAAATGGTTTGCTGTCCATAGAGCATTGCTGAGTTCTGATTGTGTTTAACAAGGGTTAATGTTGGGCTTGGTCTCTTGCGTCTGTAGCTAATTACATTTTTGTGTTCTTCTTAAAAGATTGACATTCGTGTTTTTATAGCCAGAAACTTCTCGGTTGTCCTTCCCACCTTGGAAGGCAGGAGGGAGTATGTGGGATTTGCACCCACTAAAACCCCTGAGTGGCCATCATCTAGGAACGACGGAACCGCGACCCTGCCTTTCTCGAACCCATTCGGTCTCTCGGCCTCCTCTCAAAGGAGGAGGATGCAGCCCAGTTTCTGTTGCTCTCGAGGATCCGATTACTGAGCAGAGACACTCCATCTGCTGTTCTGCCCACACTGGGTACATTCTCTTCTGGATCCGATACTGAGGTACCTCTCGAAATACCTATGACTGGTAAGCACCTGTGTCACTCCGTAGGCATTTCCGATACAGCCAACGCCTCAGCACTGGCTGAAAATGGGACCAGAAATGAGCAGAGCCCATTACCACCTCAGTCGTCGACCAGTCCACCATTCCACTTTCGCTCTCCACCACCATCCTTTGATGCCTCCTCGGATTTTTCCTCCTGGCGAATTTCCTGTCTTATGTCGTATGGACTTATTGTCGTACATGGAATCCATTAGAAGGTCCCACGAAGAACCCCGCACAGTAGGTAGTCCTGCACCACACGATGCAAGCATTTGAGCTGTAATCATGTTGATGTTGAGCTCATAGAAACTGTTTCATCATGAAACTCTCAGAGTGAGAGTTCCTAACGAAGAGAGTTAAACTCTCTGATGAACGGTATCTGATGGTGCGAGGACCTTTAGAGCGGGATCCTCTTTGCGGTTTGGTCCTCGACTTTCCTTTATCAAAGAAAGGTTCATGATTTCAGTGATGAAACTAAATCGTATAGCTCCAGGTTTTCTTTTAATTCCAAAAAAATGGTGAGGATTCCCGCAATAATACTAGTTTCAGACAAAGTGTAAAGCAAACCATCGAGCTGTAATCATGTTGATATATAGCTCAGAGAATAAATTGTCATCATGACACTCTCAAAGTGAGAGTTTCAAAGATCTAAACAGAAGAAACCTGAGTGAATCATGTTTAGAGTCTCACCTTAAAAGTGGGATCCTCATGGATGGGATCGTGGTCCTCGACACTCTTGTGTGCCTTATGTTCCAGTCTTAATTTTGAATGAGTGACTTCCAGTTATCACCACAACAACGACAGGAAGGGTGACTTGTGTTTAATTTCAGAAACCAATGTGTTTCTGGATAGTGCAACCTTTGCATCTACATGTGTGGTTTCTTCCGGTAGCGTTTCCTTTTCTATCGAGAAAACCTGAACAGAAAAATATATTTACTTACACTTTTCCAAGTTGTGGAGTTGAAAATTTATTTTTAGTTTCTTCAGGTAGTTAACATGAAAACTTAAGATATCTAAGCTCAGTCACCTTTCCAGATTTACAACAGTTTTCTTCAAATATATTGAAGTTGATCTCCACGTGCAAAACCATAAGTTTATTCGCCATAACTCATGAGTTCTCTTCACGATCCCATGCAACACCTCATATGTCATTCACAAAGTCTTTTTACTTACTTACCATTTGGAATGCCATTGTTCTTTCACGAGACAAGTCCCCATGTTGTATGACAAGTCATGCAATCTGTTGCTCTCATAACTGATGGAAACCTCACTCGAGTATTTCATTTTCATTTCTCTTCACTTAACGATACTATTCCACTAGTCAAATACTCAAAACACCCCCAATTCTCACTCAAAGAAAAATAATTTTCGACTCCATTGCTCGACACGTATTTCCCAGCAGAAACATAATTTTTCAAATCTAAAGTTAATAGGAGTGAAAGGAAAACACTCAATTTACCAACACTGAAAATTACGAGATGTATTTTCCAAAAAGAAAATTCACGAGTTATGAATCCTGACTGGTGGAACACTCACCTCTATAGACAATGACCACGAAGTTAAACTGAACTAAAAAATTTAAGAAAATTAGAAAAATTTTTTTGTTTACATAGAAACCGAAACCGAAAAATTCATTCTCAATGGTTATTGCAAACCTTCGACAACCCCGTCCAGCGCCACCCTTAACAGTTTCCTTTGAGGAACACGCGGGAAGCTGCACATGATAATGGCGTACAATTCGGCATATCTGCAAGAGTGAGCGTCTCTAAATTCTTTTTTTAAACATATTCTGAGAGAACCAGGACCTTTTTCCAGCCATCAACAGGAGATATTTACTTCTTCCACACTTTGACCATTCAATGAACCTTTTTCGTAAGTAACAACTCGAAGATATCTTTCGATAAAGTTTCAATTTTACATATTCGTTTCAGTCATCAAAACCGAGTTGCAGGATGAAATTGAGAATCCTAATGAATCATGGTGTGCTGTATTTGGGAAAAAATTGTTTTAGAGAAGAGACAAGGCGATGGAATACTCTGACTGTTGTTAGGATCAAAAGGACAAACGCCTCCATTCATCATAATTGAAATTGTGAACCCATGGACGATGAATTAAACGAAACATGAAGACTGGTTTAGATAGGGTTTGAAATAATTACCTACAGTATGCAGGTACCTATTGAATTCATTATATATTCATTATATACCTACTGTGTTAGCGACAGTCTATCATTTCTTCGTTCTCAACGAAAAACTCAAATCACAGCAACAACGTACTTGTTGTAACTTATTATTGGATCTCAATTATTATTTGTACAAGTCTCTGACAAGGATGTTTCCCGCAGGAAATTATTTTTGTAAATGTTGATAATTTAAATTTTTTAAATGTAAATGTAAATCAGTTATCATATTAAAATAATATTAAAGACGGAAAGTGATGTTTTTGTTGTTGTTCAGAAATAATCTCCTCTACTTAGGTTTGTACTTTAATTTAGTTTGTCATCCCTGGGATTGGTACACTGGTCTGCTCCCTGGATGTAAAGCTCCTTTAAAGCCAGGCCAGCGACTTAATGTCTTGCTTGGAGACAGATGAGAAAAAATTGTATCGTATTAGTGAATCGTAAAGCAGTCCAACCTCATAAAAAGTGAAACAGTGGTTTGATGATTGTCACTACAGTATATCGAAGAGAGAAACAGAAAACTATGAAGATGTATGTATACAGCAATTATAGTCTTTCGCAAGTGGAAGAATAGAACTTGAAGACCTGATAAACTAACGAAAGAATTTGTATGAGGAATGTTATGACTACCCAGGAGGTTTGTATCTTGATTATCCATTATTGTCACCATTAGTCTGTAGTTTTTGAGTTGGAGACAAGAAGTGTAGTGTTAAATATCAGTTAGTAATCAATCGGCACATTCTCTCATTTCTTAAAAACCTTTAACGTGAGAATCTCAAACCAAATTCTATACTTCAACACTGACGTGATCACATTCCAAGTACCAGTGGTGAGGAAAGGCTGAAATTAAGGAAAGACAGCCCAACCCACCACCCGCTGAATGTCTTCTTGAACATGTTTTAAGGAAGGAAGGAGTAACTGCAAGATCTTCAATTAAAGGTCTCACCATTGGTGAGCCAGACTCTTTTACTTTTGAAAATTGGCTACCATATAAAGGCAAAACTTAAAAACGCAGAAAATCAGATTCACAACACATATAATATATTAATATTTGATAGACATATATACAATTTACAGTGATGACTAGCTAATAAGATAGTTACTCAAGATTAGATATCACGAATCTAATAGTATTACTATAACACTGGTATCCGGGAAGAATTCAGCGAAACCCTCACCAACATCAATTTTTAAGTATATTTTGAAAAATTTGGTTTCTCAGGAAAATTTCTCTTCTATACTAGTAGACTTTTTAAAGTACAGTGGGCTATAGATTTTTGCTTTAGAAATGGTTTACATCTTTGATGAAAGAGATACTAGTTTAGGCTCGATACGAAGTTTCTATCTTACCAGAATACACAAGACGACAACTAACTAAAGTTTCTCTATGATAGTTGATATGCGACAGGAAATTACGAAAACTCCGGAGGTGCCTCCGTCCCGATTTTATGATCAATAATAATAATATACAGTACTGAACAATTTTTACCCTTTCGGCCCAAAAATTACCAAATTAATTATTATAATTGCAAATCCTATTCTCACAGCTTCCCTTTTGACAGTTTTCCCTGTATTTGGGTTTGTAAATCGACAGAATTTTTAATCAATAGGCGAATAGAAATAAAAGATAAACAGAATCGATAGGTTACTCCTAATTTTAAGATTAGTCCATGAATTTAAAGACACCATCAGGAAATCCTGACGGGAAATATTTTTACCTGAACTCTACCTGACAGTGAAGAAAAAAGATCCAATACACTCTTATAAACCTAAATTAAACCTAACAGACATAAAACCTGAACTATTTTTCATGAAGCGAGTCCTGGACTTGAATGTTAATATGCTTCTTGGCCTAAAGAGAAACCTAAAGTATTTACTTCCTAAGTATTCGGTTTCCTAAAACTTTTCTCTAATTTTTGGTAAAGAGTTGACCTGGACATGGCGGTCAGTTGAGTGAGACTGATTACTGGGCATCACAATTTGATTGAGTGAATGTCCTTCGTTCACCTAAAAAGAAAACATTTTGTGTCGTGATAACTTAATTTGTACATGTTCCAATAATAATGCTAACATTTCTTAAACATATAAAAATAACAAAAGTAAAGAGCAAACAAAATTCTGTTTATGTTTATTTCCGTTCCGTGCCAGTGCTTTGGAAAATTCGTCGTCGCCGTCGGAGAGCTTCCTTCGTTTTCTGTTGTTATCGACAAGTGTCTGATTGTTGCAGTACTTTAATCCTGAAACACGCGATTATAACTACCACTATTACCACGTCTACCACCTGTTTTGTATGAAAATGGGGAAGAGGGCAGTCACATAAACCACTTCGTTAAACAATTAACCAATCCTGTTGGGCTTTCCCACCTAAATTAGTCGTCACGCTTCCTTTAACACTTCCTACAGTTACTTGGTTAATTGAATATGTACCCACAAATCTCTTGACGAGATCTACTCTTCTCGAAACTACATCTACGGATTGATTTAGTGTCTGGTGTATGTATCAAAAAAAAGAAGTGGAGAAAATGATTCATAGTAAAATCCACCATCCATGGACGGATGGTCCTCTCTCTCAAGAGGTTTACAATGCTAAGACTACCATTTTCAAAACTTGAACTCTAACACACTTCAATCTCCAAATGTCAACCTGAAAAGTGTGGTGATGTAGAATTTTGACAGAGAAAAACAATTTCACATCTTCAGCCAAATAGTCAGGTTAACCCAATTTCGTGATGTGTGAGGACAAACAGTTTATGATATACCATTGACCCTCGACATTTTCAGGTTTGTGGTTGTATTCTTAACAACAGAAAATCTTTCTCACCTTATTCACACTCACCTTTCTAAATATAAAATGCGATATGTATGATATGTATGTATAATACGATGTGTACGATAGAAGAGGAAGATTATCAAATCATGCAGGTGTAATGTAACTAACAATGATTCCACCATATTTACGATTAATATGACCACTTCGTTGACCCGAACACAATGCAGTTCTATTAATAATCATATCTAAAAGAAAAAGAAAATTATTTTCATTAAATTGAGATTCATTTGTAATCAGACAATTGTATATTAGTATAAATGTTAAGGCACTTTAATAATATGGTAAGAAGAAATGAAAAATTGCTTGTGTAAGTAAGTAGTGACAAAAGTGTGCACAATTAGTAGGACCGGTGGAAATTAAAAAAAAAAATTCAGGATCACAACAGGATTTTGGAATCGGACAAGTTGAGACACGATTCAACTTGTTTCCGACAGGCTGCGAGACACGATGAATCCTGCACGCAGTCAAGGAATGTTTCAGAAAGAGTGATCATATAAATAGATCTCGGAACTGATTTCGTTGGTCATTTCGGCACCAACATTCGATGTTTGAGAAAGAGACTTTTCCTGCAGTAAAACAGTAGGATCAAATTAAATAAAGTTAAAAATGGTTCTTAAAATGATTCCGAATGGCACTGAATTCATTCAGAATCATTTCTGTTACAGTTGTGCGGACGAACAATGATTCTCTCAATGAGATCATTTTTAAAAATTTTTTGAAAGGCCAAAAAAATTGTTGTAGAAATCAAATCAAAGAATACTTATCCTCGTTTTGGGTTCGTTCGTCGCCTACTTGTAATATCCTAAAATTTAAATTCACGGGGGCATTCACCTAAACTGGTGGAAGACTCTCTCCATCACGCAAGCCGCCGTCAAACGAGCCTCAGCATCATGATCCCAACATTCTTCAATTGTGTCGCAAAGACCTGAGAATTCCGGATTTTGTCTCCAAGTATCTCTTATAACTGGTCGTCGCCTTTCTTAGCAACACATTGGAACATGGCTTTCAAAGTAGGGTTCCGACCAACTTCTTCTTCAAAGCTTATACTCTGGTATAGGGCCATCTTGGGCTTTGCATCTGCTCGCTAACTCCCAGAGAACAAGACCGCAGGCATACATGTCAATGCGGAAGTAAGCCTCTCGCGAATAAAGAATATCAGCCGCGAGTACTTCGGGAGCCATAGTGTTTTGCTCCAGCCTGAGCGCTTTCCTCGAATTCTAAAGGCTCACCTAATGGTAATGGTAAAGCCAAACTGAAGTCAGCAATAACTGCGCTCATGTCAGATTTTAATAAGACATTTTTTGATTTGAAATCACCGTGGGCTATGCCAGGTTTATTCCTCTCTTCTGGAGATGGTAGCGCTTCATGATGAAGAAATGCCAAACCTCTGGATATGCATTCTGTAATTCTGCAAAGCTCTGACCAAGTAACAACATTAGCTTTGAGGTAATCACGCAGTGAACCTCTTTCGTGAAAAGCAGTTACTAGCCAATATCCAGGTTGTGGGTGATTTCCACATTTACCAGCACCCAGAAATTCGCAGAGATCCGGGTGATTCATCTGAGGTAATTCATATATTTCTTTTTCTGTTAACCAATACTCCTTATCCTCCATGGAAAAAATCCTCACAGCAACTGTTTCTGATCTATTCTGTGCTTTCCAAACAACTCCAAACGTCCTCTTCCTTCAATTGCTATCAAGTGCATAGGACCCATTTCCAACTCTGGTGTAGGTGGTGCTACAATCCCCGGTTCTGTTATGGATATTTCATCAAGATGTTCCAACTCTGGTGAAGGTGTCCCGTTCACAGTGTCCCGTTCTGTTGTCGGTATCTCATTAAGATAAGACATATATCGACGTTTGAGGTACCAATTTAATATTACTATTATGATAGTAACGACAACCACTGGTATAATCAAATAAACTTCCAAGATCTGCTCTGTTGTTGGTTTAAATGGTTTATGACGCGGTGGAGTTGGTGTAGGATCCCATGTGAAATTCCTGTTGCACATATCACCTTCACAACAGCAAAACATCATATCCTTTGTCGGCTTCATTCTTTTTTCAACGCATTCATGCTGATCATAGCATTCAACGTTGTTTGCAAAGCAACCCTTCAAATGAATATATTCTCCGCTTGCATTCATTTTCCATAATGCGAAACAATGACTCCGTATTTCATGTTTACAGTATTCGACCTTAGGACAGTCACTACTATCATTTTCGCATGAAGATGCATTGTAGTATTCACACTGAAGTGTAGGTTTTTGACTATGTCGAGACACACACACGCTACTATCAGTGCACATATTAACGTGCTCGATAAAAACATGTTGACAAGTAAGTAAGTGCGACTTTTACTAAAGTTCAAATCAATACAGTTTCTCTAACATTGTGCATGACATTGTGTCCGCCATTTTGTAGGATCTAAGATGGCCTATATTATACGAAATGACGTCCTAAAATTTTTACCAAATCTGATGAATGTTTCTTTTAAAATTTAGTAACGAAACGATTGTTTACTCTGTTCTTCCCTTCTACGTTATTCTTCGCACTACCATTCATGGCCTCATTCAGTATTATACTGAAATCAAGAAAATTTCTCTGTTAATACACATTTGCAAACATTTTTGCAACTTATTTTGTATAATTGAAACGAAAGAGTAAAATCGAAACCATATCGAAAGATATATTCAGGTAATTACTTACGAAAACGTCCGTTTTATATTCAAAGTACGGAAGAAGGAAACACCTGATGATGATGGTCAACGACCAGAGGTCTTGATATACACAGAAATTGTTTAAATGATAAAGATTTATGAACTATCACTTTTACAGATATGTCTAATTGTACGCCATTATCATTTGCAGCTTCCCGCATGTTCCTCAAAGGAAACACTTAGGGGTGGCGCTGGACGAATACTTCTAAGGGGGTTGTCGAAGGTTTGCAATTCCATAGAGTACTTCGTCTTAAACAAATTTCTCATTTTCCTTTTAATAGTTAAAAAAAATTCGTGAATATCAATTTTAGTTTAGTATAAGATGAGGCCATGGGCTACGGATTTGTGTTTATACCACCAAATACTCTTAACTCGTGAATTTGCTTTTCGTGATAACACTCTCATTTGGTACTCAAAGGTTGGTAAAATGAGTCTTGTTCCTTCATCCCTATCGATTTTAGACTTGAAAAATTTTCTTTCTGCTGTGGGAAAGTCATCCCATACCATAGTGTAGGAAAAATCCTTCCTGTTGGTGCGGATTGTAAGTTTTCGGGTTTTTTCTTAGATGAAAGAAATGGGAATGGAGTGGTCGAGTGAGGTTTCCATCAGTATTCGAGAGGAAGGTGCTGCAAAAAAATAAGACGACATCAGGACATGACTTGAGAACGAATAATGGGGTCCCATAGCTTCTAAGTGGGCGTAAGTATAAAAGACTTTGTTAACGAGTATTGCTTTCTAGTACTTGCGTATATGACCAATAATATGAAACTAATAACTGAATTCAATTCAACAAAATATGAGTACGTTGACAATTTTGCTGTAAATATTTAGAGCTGCTTTTACAATATTACATCAGTCAGGGTTTTCCGAACTTTAAATTCACCTGCTGGTATCGTTTTAGAAACTCCTGAGATTAATTTTCTTCAAAGTTAGTGGAGAAAGCTGTTACAAACCTGAATATGGGAATGAATGTGTGAACGGAATTTATTTCCATTTGATTATCATAAAAATTAAAATTAAATTTTCAACCTCACGATTGCTTAATTTTTGTAATCTTGCATTCGTTCTAACTTTCTAAAACTGCAGTTAACTTTATTATTCTACTATGAATGGAGTGCAAATTAATATTTAATTATGTACACGGGTGTCTCGACAGGTACTGTATCCTCACCCGAAGAAACTACTTCTTGGAGGAGGAAGAAGAGTCCTTACTTTCAAGGTTAGACTTATTTTTAGAGCTTTATTCAAAACTCACTTTGAGAGTAACAAGATGAAACACTTTCTATGACCACAACATTAACATGATTACAGCTCAACATTTTATTTTTCCACTTTTCTCGATAGGAATCACCACATTTGAATTCTAAGATAGCACTCTCTACAAATAAATTGGTTTCTGAAATGAAACGAAAGTCGCTCCCGTCGGTGAGGCAACTGGAAGTCACTCAGGAATTGCAATAGGAAGTAAGGCATACAAGAGTGTCGAGTACTACAATCCCATCCATGAGGATCCACTTTTAAGGTGAGACTCCATACATAATACACGCAGGTATCTTCTGTTTAGATCTTTGAACTCACTTTGAGAGTGTCATGATGATACAATTTATTTTCTAGCTATATATCAACATGATTACAGCTCGATGGTTTGCTTTACACTTTGTCTGAAACTAGTATTATTGCGGGAATCCTCACCATTTTTGGATTTAGATTTCATTCAGTCTCGTCATAATCGTCGTGTTGAGCGGACGTATTATTCGTGACATTGACCTGTCCGATCAGGTGTTTTTGTCAAAACTTATTTTCGTGTGTTTTTCCTTATTCGTTCGAACTGAACAATAAGTTTTTCTTTTCCTTATCTTTAATTAATTTCTTTTCTTATTACTTATTGTTTGTGAAGATACAAACTTAAGTTTATTAATATACCTAGTTATTAGAACTTATTATAATAGAACCTAGTTTTTCTTTAGACTTAGTTTAGTTTTTAGTGTCACTTCCCAAAATCTGGGATTTTATCTAGTTTTATTAACTTTAATTTAGTGAACATAAGGTACACATCATCTGCGAAAAAGCGATGAGTGTCGAAAAAGAAAAACAAAACACCTCCGAGATGGAGAAATCCACAAAACCTATGCTGTCAATTCAAGCCGCCACTGAATGGAAAACTGTCAAGAACCTGAAACGGCAACAGGGATCTCCCGAAGTAGTACAAAAAAAGAGAAGCCCAACCTGGCTGGACGCTCCAGTCCAGGTAGAAAACCGCTACGCTGAGCTTGAAGACATGCCGGTCGACGAAGCCACCACTAATGCACCAAAGCGTGAGTACAAAGCTCCCCCTATCTTTGTCTCTGAAGTGGGTGACATTCGTCCGCTTCTTGCCCTACTTGAGCAGATTGCTAAGGGGCATTTTACCATCAAACTGCTAAAGAATCAAGAAGTAAAAATACAGTTAACTAAGAGTGAAAAATTCACTCCATTAATCGAAGCACTCAAGGCCAAAGGTACGCAGTTTCACACGTATCAAAGAAAAGAAGATAGGACATTCAAGGTCATTCTAAGACACGTGCACCCTACAACGGAAACTGAACTCATTCAAACCGAACTCGAACTCTACGATCACAAAGCGATCAAAATTACTAATATGCTACATCCGAGTAAAAAAAAACCCCGTTACCTTTATTCCTCGTGGAATTAGAGCCGAGGGATAACAACAAACAAATATACAATATCACCAGATTGGTGAACATGGTAGTAGCCTTTGAGCCACCACGCAAGAAAAGAACCATCCCCCAGTGCACCCGCTGCCAGGGTTATGGACACACAAGGACCTATTGTCACCGAACAGCACGTTGCGTTAAATGTGCAGCCGACCACCCAACCTCTGACTGCCCACGCAAGGAGAGAAGCGCCGACGTGAAATGCTGTCTATGCAACGGGAACCATCCGGCCAACTATAAGGGATGCCAAATATACAAGTCACTACAGGAGAAGAGATTTCAATCTTCGAAGGATCGAACCAATCCCACCCCCACCAGGTCCTCCCCAACAAACCCCACCCCCAACCCACTCCCCTCAACTTCTACCGTCAAACCAAATCGTTCCTACTCGCAAGCTGCACGTTCCTCCCCTTCCAACCCCCCTGATTCCCATCCTCCTCCTACCTCCACTCCTACTCCTACTCCCACTCCCAATCCCAACTCCACATCAAACCTTGAAAATATTTTATGTGCTTTTATTGTTAAAACTGAAAATTTGTTATCTAGTTTAATGAATCAGATGAATCAAATGTTAACCCTGTTAACTGCCATAGTCTCCAGACGAGACTAATGGCTTCCATAAAGATTGCTTTATGGAACGCCAATGGCCTAGGCCAGAGGCGGATTGAAGTAGAAAATTTTCTACTTCAACAGGAAATTGATGTTCTCCTTGTCAGCGAAACACATCTCACCATTAACGCCTCCTTCAAAATTCCAGGTTACAGCTTTTATGATGTGCAACATCCCGACGGCACTGCTCACGGTGGGGCTGCGGTTCTCATCAAATCAAGAATACCTCACCATGCAGGGATCCGTCTATGCCATGACTACCTCCAGGCGATTGCGGTCTGTATCGAGATCCCATCCGGCCCTCTCAACCTTGCTGCCCTCTACTGTCCCCCCCAAACACAAAATCTCCTCAGCCCAGTTCTCCTCCCTTTTCCATCTCCTGGGCAACAAATTCCTTGCTGGCGGCGATTACAACGCTAAACACTCCTGGTGGGGCTGCCGTACGACTAACCCTCGCGGTAAGCAGCTCTACCTTTCCATACGTTCCAATAACCTCTCCCCCTATCTCCACTGGAGAGCCTTCCTACTGGCCTGCTGATCCTCGCCGTAACCCCGACATCCTGGACATCGCCGTCACCAAGGGTATTCCTTCACACCTCATTTCTGCGGCCTCGAACCTCGATCTTTCCTCTGACCACACTCCGGTGATTATAACCCTCTCCCTTTCTCACCAGATCCTAGACTGCCCTCCACGTCTTCACAATGAACATACCAACTGGGAAAACTTCAGAGAGATACTTAACCGCCACATCAACTTCAATGTAACACTAAAAACATACACAGATATTGATGAGGCGATCCACAAACTAACAACAGACATTCAAGAAGCCGCCTGGTCCTCTACTCCCCCTCCTAACCCCCAACGTCCTAAATCTTCCCTTCCTCCTCATCTCCTGCGGAAAATCGCAATTAAGCGAAAACTCCGCAAAATATGGCAAACATCCCGTCTTCCTGAGGACAAAACCAGGCTTAACAGATGTACTAAACAACTCAAAGAATTGCTGGCTTCTGAGAAGCAAAGACAGACAAAACACTATCTCTCTAAGCTTTCCCCCCCCTCCAACCCCTCTGTTCACAACCTCTGGTCCGCAGTCAAAAGACTTAAGAGACCCATCACTCCTGTCCCTCCCCTCCGTTCCCCTGACGGTGTTTGGCTGCGGAGTGCCGGTGAAAAGGCCGAAGCCTTCGCCCGACACTTGTCAGAGGTTTTCCAGCCCAATCCTCCTCAAGACCCAACAACTCCCTCTCCCCCCTCACAAACTATCCTTCCTTCCCCAAACCATCACTTTACCCCTATTCATGCCTCTGAGGTCGCCGAAGAAATCCGAAAAATCCGACCCAAAAAAGCACCTGGCTGGGATCTCATCACTGGACGACTAGTCAAAGAGTTACCTCCCAGGTGCATCCGTCTTCTCTCCATCCTATTTAACCGTTGTGTTTATCTAGGATACTTCCCCTCCCAGTGGAAGGTAGCCGAAATCATTATGATCGCAAAGCCTGGCAAACCCCCTGACCAGTTAACCTCCTACCGCCCCATCAGTCTCCTGCCCCCTATTCTCCAAACTCCTGGAAAGAGTCCTTCTCTCCAGAATCAATACATTCCTTCATGACCACAACCTGATTCCTTCTCACCAATTTGGTTTCAGGAATCGCCACTCCACCATTGAGCAGGTACATCGTCTTGCGAGGACAATCTCCAGAGCCCTGGAGGCCAAGGAATACTGCTCTGCTGTGTTCCTTGACGTCTCACAGGCCTTCGACAAGGTCTGGCACGAGGGCCTCAAACATAAACTGAAAAGCTCTGTTCCCTCCTCTCTTCTACCCATCCTCTCATCCTACCTGGAGAACAGAAATTTCTATGTGAAGTATCGTGGTCAACAGACAGGTCTCTGCCCCATCCTCTCCGGTGTTCCCCAGGGAAGCGTGCTAGGACCGACACTGTATCTCATATTCACTTCAGACTTACCAGTAACGACTGGAACAACTACAGCGACATTTGCAGACGATACGGCCATACTAACAACTGATAGTGATCCCCAAACTGCCACACAAAACTTACAGTTACACTTGGACAAACTACAAGACTGGTTATCCATCTGGCGTATCAACGTCAACGAAACCAAGTCCAATCACATCACGTTCACCCTCCGTAAAGGGGAGTGTCCGCCAGTCTTCCTTAACGGTAATCCTATCCCACGGTCGACCGAAGTCAAATATCTCGGGATACATCTTGACCGCAGATTGACTTGGAAGACCCACATAAAAACAAAAAGAGTCCAAGCCCAGTTGGTTCTTAACAAACTTCTCTGGCTGCTGGGAAGATACTCAGAACTCAACCTTGGCAACAAAGTCCTTATCTACAAAACCATCCTCAAACCCATCTGGACCTACGGGATCCAGCTCTGGGGTTCCTCCGCCAATTCAAACCTGGAAATCCTTGAACGTTTCCAATCTAAAACCCTACGAATCATGGTAAATGCTCCATGGTTCGTTCCTAACCACATAATCCGAAACGATCTGGCAATTCCCACCGTAAAGGAGGAGATTGCCAGATTCGCCCTTAAATACTCCTCCCGACTGGCGGTCCATCCTAATCCTTCTGCCACATCCCTCCTCAACGAACCACATGACCAACGTCGACTAAAACGTTACAAACCGTTAGACTCACTAACGCGCTTCTCTTAGTGCCACCTCTACCTTTCTCCTAATCCCTTCCCTTCCTTACACCCCACTGCTCCCTCACCTACTACCCTAACCTTTACTCCTCTCCATATCCTTCCTTCCCTCTTCTTTCTCCTACCTCTTTTCCTCATCTCCCACTAACCTCAAACCAGTCATCCCTTACTTGATTCCACTCCTGGGCAAAGACGCTGGTCTGTTCCCCAGCCAAATCCCCCTCAACTAGACCAACTACAAAATGTCTCGTGTTTGGAGACAGGTGGTAGTTAACGGGTAAAAATTATTTAATCAAATGTCCTTACTTACCATCAGAATGATGGCTTTGTGATCTGGACCGTCATCTTCGGGATGCTGCGGAAGGATTGGGATGGTATATCTGAAAGAAGGGCAGAAGAGAAATACTAAAAGTCTTGATGTATACTGTACCTTAGTATTACTCAGTGGTAACACACTTCTGTGGTAAAAATATAAATAATCTAAATTTACATTTATGATAAGCAGACATAAAGGTAAAATTTATTCCATAAATAATGCACACTTCATGAACGATTAAATTTCATAAATGTTGCTCGGCAGTCTGTACCCATAAATATATATTTATAATATTTTATAAATAATAATTTTGGCTCCTGCACCAGACATTTTGTGGAAGAGCTACAGCCAAGCAACAAAGGAGCCGCACTTTGCCGCCTTCTAGACTAAGTTGTTGCTTTCTAAATAATCACCTTAAAGTTCATTATTTCCGTCAGCAAATAAATAAACAAATAAATCCTTTATTTTAAAGAGTTCATCACAAAACACAACACCGGTAACAAATCAATAAAAGAACTTGAATTAGGTTTGTCTTTGTGAACTGTAAAGTGTTTTGTTCTGTATAAGAAAAGACAGATATGATTTTGTGACTTGGTTTCCGACAAAAGCGAATTTTTAATTTTCGAAAAGGGTCAGATATACAGACAAGGGTGGTCTGGCTTTCGAACTACATTTGTGAAATGACTATTCACAGAAGAGCTTTCTTTGTTAACCTCTTAATGTGATTTTCCCTTTTATATAAAGTGTATATATCAGAAATCTTTATCAAGATAAGTGCGTTCGAAGAGGAACACAATCGCGAGGAAATTTAATTCTAATTTAATTAAATCATTTCTACTTTACTGCTGACAGACTCTGACTAAGAAAGTAGTTACTTTAACAGTTCTGGCTATTCCACATTTCTATTTTCCCTTAGAAAAGGATGCTAGTATAAATTAGACAAACTGTATATGCATCCAAGTCTGGATGACTTTCAGCTTTCTTCAGGCAAGGGGATCGTATATTAAAGACACTTTGACTCTTTTCCGCTGTAGTGGGATTCATTAGCCGCGATGGCCTTTTAGTTGTGCTGGTTCTCTAGCATTACTGATACCACCATCCAGTACTCTTCTTCCCACGGAGGCAGACATTTCGGGCGAGTCTATTAGTCTTGGCACTGCAGGCAGGCGTTTTCTATGGCTTCTTGATTTTATGCAATAAGGTGTCGAAGCTCATGCCTTGTGAGGAATTGGGTTGGGTCTTATCTCAATCTATGTCGCAGTGTTTTAAACTACATTTAAACGTATAGTAAGCCTACACTTTGATTACAACGTAATTATAAAATTCCGGTGTAAAATGTATTCTGTAACTTATTTTGTGCTTTAATACCAAAGAAAGGTCGCACTTGGGCAAGAATCAGCCTCTTACACTCTATAGTATGACCTACAGTTTGATTACAATCTAACAATAATTTAGAAGAAATTTGAAGAATCAAATTTAATTGTACTGGATAAATAATTTTCGATTGCATTCGGTCGGGTAAAATGGTTTATATCGAAAAAATATATACCGAATATTATATAATATATATATCACATTAAAATAACGACTAATCACAAGCTTTTAACCATTTAATAACGTTCACTAAGAATTTATTTGCGTTTCTAGTG
>JADMLL010000150.1:0-10590 GCA_016920875.1 Columbicola columbae
CAAAAACTCAAATTTTGCTTAGAGAGGATATATAAAGTCTGACATCCAAAAACTCAAAATTTAAACAAAACAATTTTAATTAAAATAACGCCCTCAATCAAACACAAAACCTACTCAAACTGTCGTAAGAACATACAAACACAATTTCAATACTAGCCGACAAACAACAACTACAATCTCAAGACAGGTTAACTGCAGGTCACCAACCCTCTAAAACTGGAACAAACTTATCTGAAAAATAATTTATTCAGTTTTGAATATTGAACCTAATTACAAATAAGACTCAAAGGGATGGGAAATATATAGCAAAGCTTCAGAACGTTAGAGGTGAAAATTTGTTGAACTCTCAGAATCAAGTCAAATAGTTTTAAACCAAATCATCATAGCTTCTGCTTACTCGAATAATTCTTTTCTAGTACCCCCTCCATGTTTTTAATAAAAATTTGATTAATCAATAATTACCTTGTTTCCTATTCATCATAATGAACCACCTGAATTGGTTGATCGCAGTTGATTCTTAACCTGGAAATGATGAAGACATAATTAGAGGTTTGCCTAAAAGTTCTCAATTTTGGCAATCAAATTTGAACTCGTCTAAAATTTAGAATCATAAGGTGACCTAGAGTGAGAATTTAAGTTTTGTTGATGGTTTGAGGGTAAAAAATAGATTTGGATAAGCCATTTGTTGAAGGGTAAATGACTTCAAACTCAGAGTAACTATGACAAATGCATCAGTGATTCAATTTGAATCTAGCTTTCAAAAATGCTCTCATCACTGTTAATGAACATCGAAATTGCTAATTACGACTAACTACACTTATCCAAGCTTCCTTACCTCTTAGTGCTAGCTCTAATCCTTGGCAAGAGTGATCGTCAGAATTCTGTTTAAATCATTACAACCGACTCAAACAATGCCTCCCATCAGCCCTCCATCCCTTCGTGGAACCGGCAAGTTCGAAACCAGTTCCCTACACGTGACAAACATCCTTAAAATTAAATTTAAAATAGATTAGTAAACCAAACACAAATAAATTTATTAGTTGGGATTGCTAAAGTTTGAATTGCTATTCTTCAGTGCGCTGTGAGATGAATAAATCGTCACCAAATTCAGAGTAGGTAAGGATGATCATCATCGAAAAGCAATTTCATTAATTATATTATAATAAATCACAATTCATAATTTGTTATCCTCAATATAAAGTATTATTATAATTATAATAATTCCAATTATGAAAATTGAAAATAAATTTAAAGATTTTACGATGGATTAGGATTAAAAAAAACTTACACACCTGTTAGCAGCCATGACGTGAAGACAACCCAAGCCAGATTGAAGCATAACTGTAGCAGACGACGAAAGCGGAAACTCAAGTCGTAGCTTAACAACCATTTCCGGTTTAACACCAACCATAGAGTAAACAACCTCCATGAAGCAGCTTGTTTGGTAGTCAAATTATATTCCCACCTTCCATTAAAACACATTTTAATTTATATTAATATATTTATATTTGAATATTTTCATTATAACATTCAGTGCAAAATTTATAATACAGTATTTTCACAGATAAACAACATTTCTCAAAATCTGAAATAATAAAACATTTTCAGCAGAATGTTAATGAAATTCATATTCGACTGAAGATCCTTTCCATTGGGGGGGCTTCAGAACTCCCCTCAAGCATTTATTGAATTCGTAGTTGGAACTTGAAGATCTATCAGATGTGGTTCTGAATTGACAACAGCAGATGAGTTTAATCCGGGTGTCAACTTCCTTTTAACAACATGAATTTTCTTATTCGACATGCAGATCACATAACAGAAATCTTTGAAGCAAACTACAAGAAAAGTTTTTAATTTCAGCAAAATCAAATCAATCTGTATCATCGGTGGTGTGATGTATAAATATATTTACTCGAGATTTTATTGAATCCTTCATTGGGAAAGGCTGTTTTGTCAAGTTTGTCTGATATCGATGTAAGACTATAAATTATTTCTGCAGTCTTTTCATCATTTTCTAAATCACCACTACTCTGGAAGGAGAAATAAAAAAACTTTTTAGAACAGGACAGGTTAAGTCGGTGGGATAAATAGATTGATCACTTACTGAAATGGTGGCTCCTGTCTCATGGAGGAGGAGATAACCGATCTGGTCTGGGACTTTTGTTGATAATGGTATGTTCATTTTGTGACACTTGGATATTGTTTTAAACTGAAAGAGAATTATATAATTATAATTATATCAAGCAAATTATAATAAATTGAGTTTAATTACCAGACAAAGAGAGTACCAGGTCTGAGGGGACCAAAATTAAGAAAAACAAACAATTAAATTTGAAGGAACAATAAGTTCACAAGTCACTTAATCATATTCCATGGATACTGACATGAAATAATATTTTCGTTGTGGCCTAGTGTTGTTTACTCTATGACTTTGAAGGAGACGTGTTTATAGAATATCGAAAACGGTAATTTAATTATAAAAATATTCGTATACAACTCAGATATAATAAATTTATACAAATTTATACTTAGGTTAGGTTTTTATATTCAAAAACACTTCAAAAATAAATTTTTTTGTAAAAATTAAAAATTTCAAGAAGGCTTTGTCGCGTTGATGTTTCATCCTCTATGGAATCCGTCTATGTTCTTGGCTAAAGTATTTACCTAACCGTTGAATGTTTATACTTCATTAGCTTCGTTTTAATTTATCAAATGCAGTTTATGCGTTGCAGAATAGTACTAAGGACATTCATTTCCGTCTAAAAAACATCTCCCAAATCGGTTCTAAGCATTTTTTTCTAGTCAACGAATTTATTTATTAATAATGGCTGACGAAGACGAAAGATGGTTATATGGAGATAACAATCCAGATGAAGAGGAACGGGGAAAGATGAAACTACAAATGAACAACCCCTCAAGATACCCTCAAAGCGGCAAGTATAAGTTTCTTTTATATCATATAACCTACAGCAATATTTCTACCTTCAACTAACCTCCCTGTTTATGTTTAGGCTGTCAAAAATTTAGATTTAAAACCCCGGAAATTCGGAATGAAGAAGAGGAGGAAAAAATGGAAGTGGATAAGGACGCGATTGAAGAAAAGAGTAAAAATGACAGCAATAGAGAAAATGAAAACGAAAATGGGAATATAAAGGAAGAGTCAGAATCCATGGATGCGACTGATGATGCAGGAAAGAAAGAGAATGGAGAGATAGAAGATGATGAAAAGGGGGAAGAGAATGAAGAAGAAGAGGAAGACGAGGAGGATGAAGATGATAGCGATGAGGATAATGTTAATGTTATCATCGGGGATATAAATAAAAGTGGACCAACTTATACTAATATCAATATACCTAAAAGAGGGCCTAACATCACAGGTCCTGGAGTTAAGGCAAGTTTCTGAATCCTTCATTTTTAAACTTGAAATCGATTTTTAGGTAGTTTAACGTTTGAAACTTAAAAAAAATTTTTTTGTATTCAGTCTGCAGGGAAATTTTCCATAGAAGATTTTGAATCTGTTGGTGTTATAAATGGAGTCCCTGCTCATGAATTTAATGTTGATGTTATAGAAGATAAACCATGGAGGATCCCTGGTGCTGATATCACTGATTATTTTAATTATGGGTGAGTCCATAACGTGTGTAATAATCATTTGAGTGCTGAGAGTTGGTTGTACAATCCACATAATATTGGGTTGAGTGTTATGGTTGTAATTAGTATAACTACAACTGAAAATTACTAAACTGAGAGTAGTTTATTATTTATATACTTATGTATTTGTTATACTACATAAGTACTGTTTCCATTTCCTGTTTGTGTTTAATAATCGAATCAAGTAGCTGAGTAAATTTGTATAAAAATAAAAACAGTTTTCGCAATCCCTCACTATTCATCAGGATGAATCTACTGTTCTTAACTCAAACTCCAACAGCAGATGTCGGTTTATGCAGAAACCCAAAAGTAACCTGTGGAATTGCTGATATTTGATATTATGAGATCAAAAAGCTTAAATCAAGTGTGGAAGTATAAATGAAAGCAACCTAATTATAATAAATCTCTTTTCCAAGTCTGTAACCTTCCTACTCCTGGAAGTATCAGTCATTCCCTCATTCCAGCCTGTAAGACAACACCACCCAGAATCAGGTTGGGTTGGTAAAAAGGGTTTTTGAAAATTTAGGGGGGATTCTTGGGAAATACATAAGATGTGCAATATTGTTAAATAAGAAGCTTCATTCTGTTAAGTAGTCTTAAGTGTATGCAATTTTTGTACTGTATACAACCACTAAACTGAAAATGGATTCTGTGATGATAATGATCCCCCCTCAGCACTCGAAAGCTCAGATAATAACACCAAGTCATAGAATGTACTTATATATCAATACCTAAATCGTTTTCAGGTTCAATGAGGATACATGGAAAGCATATTGTGAAAGACAAAAGAGAATAAGGATACACGAAAGTTGTACAGGGCTACCAACCCAGACATTAGCAGGACAATCATGGACGAATTCTCAAAGCTCACAGAATACACAATATGGCAATACACAAGCACCAGGTGAAGCGAAAGCTTTGTAGTTCTTACTAAAAAAATTTGAATTACAATATTTAACAAAGAAATTATTTATTTATTTATTTAGAACTATTTATTTATTTGTTTTTTATGTTTTTTAAAGGTGCAAAGAAAACTGGATGGGAAACTGGCCAAATAAGAGTGATTGGAGCTGGAGTTGCCTCTCGAAGGGTGGATGAAAGTGGACCTGAAAGTCAAAATATTTCAGTGCTGCCACCTAGTAATAATTTTGGTAAGTTTGTGTATGGATCCAGTTTGGTACTAAGTTAACGAAAAAGCCTTTATTAGTTATGTATCTATTAATTAATAAATAATTTGTGTTTCCATTAGGTGGACTAGAAAATAATGTCGGTTATGTGGGTTAAACTTAATATATATACTACGGTAAAAGTGATAATTTGAGTAAATATATATAATCCCAATTATTCATAATCACCAACTGACCTTGGTTAATGTGACAAATTACTGAATATTTATCACATTTACCGGCTAGTTTATAAACATCCAACTCGTAATCTGAGCAAAATTTTATTGAAGCCCCCAATATGAGTTGGGTATTTTATAAACTAGCCGGTAAATGTGATAAATATTCAGTAATTTGTCAAATTAACCAAAATTAGTTGATGATTATTAATAATCACTGGAATTTTGTTTTCCTGATTTATCACTTTTACCGTAGCATATATCTGTGACATTTATCACATTTACTGGCTACTTTATAAAATCTCCAACTACAATGGGGGAATTTAATAAAAGTTTGCTGGTAGTAAGAATTGAGTCAGTAAAAATGTTAAATATGTGTAACGGCAAAAGTGATAAATGAGAAAAGTATATAAATTTCTGATTATTCAAATCACCAACTAATTGAATGACAATTGCTAAATATTAATCACATTTCCCGGATAGTTAATGCAATCTACAACTTGAAATATGGGAATATAACAAAAGTCTGAGTAGATTACGAGTTGGAAATTTCATAAACAATCCGGTAAGTGTGATAAATATTCAGTAATTTGACAAATTAACGAAGCCGGGGATTTTTATATATTTTTCATTTATCACTTTTGCCGTTACATATTTATCATTTTTACTGGCTAATTATGAAATATTCAGTTCTTACTATCAGCAAACTTTTATTAAATTCCCATTATGAGTTGGAGATTTTATAAAGTGGCCAGTAAATGTGATAAATGTCACAGATATATGCTACGGTAAAAGTGATAAATCAGGAAAACAAAATTCCCAGTGATTATTGGTAATCATCAACTAATTTTGGTTAATTTGACAAATAACTGAATATTTATCACATTTACCGGGTAGTTTATAAAATACCCAACTCATATTGGGGAGTTTAATAAAAGTTTTCTCAGATTACGAGTTGGATGTTTCATAAACTAGCCGGTAATTTGTAAAATGACCGAGGCCTAATTGGTGATTATACAATTGGGAATTATATGTCTATCACCATGATTTATCACATTTACCGACACATATATACTGGTCCACATTAACATTTGTTTGGTGTTAGACTTCATTTTGAATTTTCTTTTGCAGCCGGAATCCCACCTCCAAATATGATGCCACCTCTAATTCCACCAATGGAAATGCCACCTCCTGGGTAAGTAGAATGTTATACTTATACTATCGTATGATTCATTACTTTGGAGTTTGCTGTGAATTTTCCGGTTTTTAGGTTCCCTGCGAGTGCGGATCCCTACGGGCCACCACCAGCAACCAACGAATACTTCAACCCCGAGCCCGATTACTTCTCCTCATACGAACCTACAGCAGCAGATCAATGGAGAGATGGATGGACGCCCGGGAATTTAGTTACCTTCGGGCAGAATGTCAACCCCAACGTGAGTGAACCTGGTACCCACTCCAAGGAATATTGCTGTGGAACATGTTACCACCACTATTCTCATTTTACAGGTTCTTTCTCACCTAGAAGAAAGCAATTCTCAGGATAGACTATTAAAAGAAAGAGAGAAAAGTAGAGACAGAGACCGAGATTCTGATAGAGACAGAAGCAGAGACAGAGAAAGAAGCCGGGATAGAGACAGAGAGAGGGAGAGAACTCTAGAAAGAGAGGAGAAGGACAAGAGAAAGGAGAGGTTAGTACTGTCTGTTGAGTATGTGTCCTCGCCCCCGAATTCATTTCAAAACAATTTAATTTATGTGAAATTTATTCGAAGGTTCTGACATTCTAGGTCGCACAGGAATCGATCCAGGAGCAAGAGCCACGAGAGGAAACGGAAAAGTCGGTCGAGGAGTCCCGGTCACAAGAAACACAAAAAGAAATCGAAGAAGTCCGACAGGAAGAAAAGATCTGATGATACTGAATGACATTACGACTACTTTGACTATTTCGATGAATAGGAACCTCGAAGTAGTCGAAGGTTTATATTATAATCGTATAAAGTCCATGTTTCTGTACCAGTTCTGATGTTACTCCCCGACCGGAAGGACTTTCAACAACAAATTTCCCTTTTAGTATATAAAATTCTCAAATAGTTGATAAGTAGTTTAATACTTTTATAGTATATGAAAGTTTTGTTTTAAAAACAACCTCACCAAGGAATTATAATTTCGTTGGTAGCAAAATTAATTATAATAAGTGATTAGTATAAATTTATATCGATTATTTGATTTGTCAACCAGTTTGTGCTCTTACTGTCGGACGTTTTAATAATATGAGAACCGAATATATAGTATATCCCATAAGGGTACATACCTTTGGTAAAAGTGGGAGATTACTAAAATGGATAAAATATCCATTTCATAAATATTGCACATTTTTAGGGAGCGTTAATGTTATAAATATTTGTTCGTCAGTAATCTACAGTCATGGATAACGTAGGCATTCAAACAACGCGCTTTCAAAAATAATGCACAGCTTCTGAGTCATTTTATTATCACTGCTAAATCGTGTGTTTAGTTAACTTGTAGAGTTTCATTTCATAAATATTGCACAGAGAATGTAGTAGACAAACACGTAGTTTGAAGAGGATTCATTTCGTGATGATTCCACCGATTTTGAGAGCGATTAATTGGATGGGATGTGATTTTATTTCATAAATACTGCACAGTGTCATTAAGACCTCATTTCATAAATATCGCACACTTTTAGGGAGGATTTGTTCGTGAATGATGTACAGAAATGAACTTGAACTGTGCCCTCTGACATGAAGAATCGATTTCATAAGTAATGCACACACTCCACAAAAACTCATTTCATAAATAATGCACTCTGCCAAAAGCTCGTTTCATAAGTCATGCACACTTTTTATTAAATAATTAAAGATGGCGGATTGTTTAAGCTAACTGAACAACACAGATATGGACGACTTAGACTCATATTAATCACATTTACCGGTTAGTTTATGAAATACCCACCTCGTAATCTGAGTAAACTTTTGTTAATTTCCCAATCACGAGTTGGAGGTTTTGTAAACTTACGGTAAAAGTGATAAATCTGGTGAATATATATAGTTACAGTTTCTGGCGATTATTAATAATCACCAAGCTTGGCAAACGTAACAAATAATTGAATATTTATCACATTTACCGGCTAATTCATATAATATCCAACTATCTGAGCAAAACTTTCATCAAATTTCCCATTAAAAGTTTAATATTTTACAAACTTGTCGGTAAATGTGATAAATACTCAATAATTAGCCACTTTTAATACTCTGTGTTGATGATTATACATAATAATTTGTGTTTCCATTAGTCAGCCGGAAAATAATGTCGGTTCTGTACGTTATACCTTATATATATGCTACGGTAAAAGTGATAAATTGAGTAAATATTTATATAATTCCCGGCAATTATTCTTATTCACCAAATTAGCTTGGTAAAAGTGACAAATTACTTAATATTTATCACATTCACCGGCTAGTTTATGAAATCTCAATTCATAACGGATAAGATAATGTAAGTTTGCTCAGATAGTTGGATATTATATGAATTAGCCGGTAAATGTGATAAATATTCGATTATTATTCACATTTGCCAAGCTTAGTTGGTGATTTTGAATAATCGCAAGGAACTTTAACTATATTCACCAAATTTATCACTTTTACCGTAACATATATTATCACATTTACCTGATAGTTTACAAAACCTCAAAATCGTAGGGGAGAAATTAATAAAAGTTTACTCAGATTTTATAAACTAACCAGTAAATGTGATTAATATGAGTCTAAGTCGTCCATATCTGTTTTATTCAGTTAGCTTAACTAATCCGCCATCTTTAATTATTTAATAATGTGCATGAATGAAACGAGCTGGCAGACATTATGAAATGAGTTTTGTGGAGTGTGTATTACTTATGAAATCGATTCTTCATGTCAGAGGGCACAGTTCAAGTTCATTTCGTACATCATTCACGAACAAATCTCTCCTAAAAGTGTGCGATACTTATGAAATGAGGTCTTAATGACACTGTGCAGTATTTATGAAATAAAATCACATCCCATCCAACTAATCGCTCTCAAAATCGGTGGAATCCTCATGAAACCTCTTCAAACTACGTGTTTGTTTACTACATTCTCTGTGCAATATTTATGAAATGAAACCTGACGAGTTAATTAAACACACGATTTAGCAGTGATAATAAAATGGTTCAGAAGCTGTGCATTATTTTTGAAAGCGCTTGTTTGAATGCCTACGTTATCCATGACTCGATTTCTGGGCTTGGTTTGACGCAGGGACCATGGATACTAGCGCCAACATCAATGAATCATCCTCTCACTGTAAACATTTAACTGTCGTCGTAAAACCTTTCGTTTTATACCGCTTTAAAAATAAATCGAGTTATCTCTCGCCGGGACAACTTTAATTCTTTTATTTAAAGTTTTAAAATAATGCGGTGAAGGGAAAAAACAAAATGTCGCCGTACAGTGAAGAAGAACTCAGTTTACCTGAACCAAAATACGAATGTAAGTACACTGGAATTGCATCATCATTGCACAAAAGTATATAAGTATACAAATATACGCCGTATAAGTTTTAATCGTGTTAATTTATATAGTATAAGTATAATAATTACGAAATTAGTTTTTGGCTTTTTAAAATCACGTTAAAACTCTTCGACTCTAACCAGGTGAGGTTAGGTTTTACACTCATTTTGAAAATCAAAAATTTTTT
Organism: Columbicola columbae; assembly: GCA_016920875.1. Classification (NCBI taxonomy): domain Eukaryota; kingdom Metazoa; phylum Arthropoda; class Insecta; order Psocodea; family Philopteridae; genus Columbicola; species Columbicola columbae. Next base: position 9,725 of record JADMLL010000150.1, read on the forward strand.
TTCAGATTTTATTTCTAACATTTATAACTTCATGTCAGCTGAAAAAAGTTAGCTGAATGGAAGCAGAATTATAGTTTAGTTTGATTCTATAATTGGTTTTAAAAATACTTTCTATCAACTGGTATTTAGCTTGTTACTTGACTACCATAACCTCAAACCTTGAACTTGTAATATTGAAAATAGTATTGAACTTATTAAAAGCTATGTATATCCCATGTTATTAAAGTTATGTGTGTTATAATGAACCAAGGTTTTCATGAAAGTGTGCATTATTTATGAGAAGAATTTTTTTATTTAGAAATTTGAATTCATAACAGAATGAGTCATGTCCTGTGATTTAACTGTAGTTTTGATAGGACTGTGCATTACTTATGAAATGAGAATTTAGTGAATGTGTTATATATGGCAGTTCTAATGATAGTTGTGCATTACTTTTGGAATAGAATTGGTTATTCAAATAAGCCAAAAGTTGTATATGACATGATCGAATTATATTTGAGTTTGGAGTCCGGTTATATTATATATTATAGCTCCCAATGTCTTCGTTATTCATTTTGGTTTCATGCTCACTTTAATGTAATTCTTATTTCATAAATAATGCACACTCATAAGACGAATTTATTTATATAGCCATAAAGTTCTAATTTCCTAAGCAATGCTCACTTACACGAAGATCTCATTTCATAAATACTGCACACTTTTTAATGAAAATCATTTATTGATTAGTCATTGAGAATTTGTCATTTAAGATATATGTGACTTAAACAGTGTCAGGTACAAAATAGTACCATTTCGTCATTGGTGAACCTTTGTTTATTAGTCCCTACCCCAAAGTATATAGAATATAACAGCAACATGTTGGTACT
>JADMLL010000151.1:0-18750 GCA_016920875.1 Columbicola columbae
TTTTCCCGAATTTTTCCAGTTTTTCCTCTTCCCGACTTTTTTTTTCGATTTTCCATATTTCACTCACAGGCGTCAGTTCCACGGATTTAATGGATGTATTTTTCTGTATCAGTTCAGCCATTAGTTTTGTGGGTTTCGTTCTTTTTATCTTGACAGTTTTATTTTAGTTTTTCTAACTCCCTCCCATTCTACTACCTTCCTTATCCCCCCTTCCATCTCCTTCAATCCTTTCTTGGCCCTGACCATCCTTCCATGATGGCTAACGAAAATTTTTTTTTTTATCATTTTGATTACGATTTATTCTTGGTAAGGAAAAAGGAATGCTACCCACGAATATATTATGTGCTGGATGGCAAAAAGAAACCGGAAAACCTAAAAGAACGATTTTCTGTGGTTATGGGGAGAAAATGGGAGGTAGTTAACCGAAACACAAGTTGAAAGACATGTTTTTAGCAGAGAGCGGCGCTGTTCAGGGAGGGTTATAGAGTAGCTACAACAGTAGACGGGAGGTATTTGGACTTTGTACCTTAAAGAGAGGCCTGTGGTTGTATAGTGAAAACAGCTACCAAAGAATGGTTGACAAGTGGAGCTTCCTCCAACATCCTGTTATTTCTAAAATCAATTCCAGTGATACACAATTTCATAAATTTTTCATTTCATTCGTAACGCATACTTACGTTAAGAGCTGTCGCTGGCAGCAATTATCATTATCTATTAGCTCCTAAATAGCTACCCACTCAAATCTAACTTCTAGTTTCCTAGTCAACCAAGCCGAAGACCAAGGTTGATAGATAGCCAAGGAGGATTTTACCAAGCTTTTAGCAAACGAATTAAGAGAAAAGGGGAACTTTCAGTCTTAAGGGCAGCTCTAGACAAGGACACGGTAACAAACCCCGACCAGAAGCTCAAAATCATATAAGTATTTGTGAAACGGTAATTAAATCAATCGATTAATCAGAACTTACAAGAGGAGGAGAGGGCGGAAGGGGAGAAAGACCATTTCTCTTTTCTTTAAAGCTAAATCCTTGCCAGTTTCCAAGTCGGATTATTCAAAAGAACATCTCGTTATTGAAAGATCGTGACGGGAGAACACGCCGAAAAAGGGTTTCGAGAGAGAGTGGATAGTAGCGGTGGTGGTGAAAGGAGGAGGAGGGGGAGAGGGGGTGTGGATAACGGCCTACTACAAGGAGAAAAGAGAGCCGACATTTCGTTGAAAATTACGACCTGGAGGCTGCTCGTAAAGAAATTATCAAGCAACAAGTAAATTTATTTTAACGAAGGTTTATTTAATTAACATGGTTTATTGTGAAGTTTCCACCGCCACCATCCCTCCTCCTCTTCCTCCTTCATCTCCTCCTTCTCATACCTCCACCTATTCCCTTCAACCACTACCTCCCACAAAACGAATTCCTCTCCTTCTCATCCACTCTTCCTTCAATCTTTAGGAAAACTTTATCTCGAGTCGAGGGAGAAGGAGAGAGAAAACTCTTCGTGGAGGACAAAGAACCCCATTTTCATCTTTTGGGGAAACTCTCAAAAGCGCGCACACAAAATGATTAAAAGTTGAAGGAGAGAGAGCCTCGACGAAATCGCTTCGAAAACTCTCTTGAGAGAAGAAGGAGCGGAAGAGGGGAAAAGGAGAAAGAGGAAGAGGAGGTTTGGAGAAGGTCTGAAGGATCAGAAAATGACTTTGTAAACTTGAGTTGGGGTTAAATCAAATTCAAATTTCAAATTTTGGATAAAAACAATCGACTCCCTTAAAAAAGACCAACAAACCATAAAAAACACAACTTCCGGTCTTTTTCAGAGACAAAAGGCTTATAAATCTTCCTTAAAAGCTCGTCGTGGAAAGAGGTAACAAAGGGAAACTAAAACTGTTTCTGAAGTTTCACTACATTCGCCAGGAACCAATTTATATTTTATTTTTCATACATTTTTATGATTAGCAAATTATGTTATACTTTTTGTCTTCAGTTTTGGTTTGTCTCACTATTCATCCATCAATCCAGTGTTTGCCTGTTCTTCATCAGGGTGTCGCGCTGTTGTAGGTCTCACTCCAATAACTCAGGAACCTTGTCTTCTTCTTTAGTATTGGAATATTGCTCGTCTTCCTGGGTTCTGTCTTCTCAGAAGTTTGTAGAAGGCTATCCTTCTTGCCCTCGTGATTTCTAATATTCTAAGGAGACAACTGTTATGTCAACTTCACTCTGTGACTCCAGTTGTGAGAATGTTGGTACCTCAAAAACGATTTGCTGAGAGACTGCTTTTATAAAGATATTACATTCCGGGGATCATTAGTCCATGTAAAAAGTTTCACAAAAGAGGGAGAAACCGGGGGGCAGACAAGAAAGAAGAGAAGTTTAAAAAAAAAGTTTCTTCGAACGCTTAGGGTTGTATCAAAGAGCAGAAACGAAGACCGCTTTCTGATGAATTTGAAACGAGTACATTGTGTTAAGCTGGAAGAAAGAAGAGAGGAGGGAGGGAGAAAGAGCCTACTCGCTCGGGGGCGAAAATTCAGCCATTTTGAAGGAAATATTAACAAGTGATTCCAGTTTACCAAAGAACTCTTAGAAAAAGAAAAGCGCGCTTCCTTTAACTAACTCCCACCAATTCCCAGCTTCTCTCCTCCTCCACTTCTCTCATTTCCTTTTCCCACCGTCATTCTCCTTTGTCAGACTTGAGACTGGGAAAGCTATTCTCCTTCAGGCTAACCTTTGGAAAATTTGTTTTAAAGCTTTTCAGGGTTCCCCCCTCCGTCGAGACTTTTCCAGGGGAGAAATTTGTTAACTTGGCATTGAAACTAAATATTTGCATTCGTTCTACCTCCAGCTTCTCATTATCCTTCTCCTCTTTTCCCGCCAATTGTCTCGTTGAGGTTACAAAACAAGAGTCAGGGTAGATGGAACACCAACAAATTTTCATCAACTTTTCCCAAAAAAGGAGGGAAAGACAGGAAAGACAAAGCACTAGAACGAAATTTAATTTAAATATCCTGAGGAGGTACTGTCTGGTTGTGAATCAGACTAACTGGTAATAAAGCTTTAAAACTAGTTAGTTCTTCCTTTTGGTAATTGTTAAATGAATCACGGCCTGAATTCCGCTCTAAAAGTCTGCAACAAAACCTGAAATACTATGGTATACTGTATAATTAGTTGGGTAAGTTAGTTATTTAGTTAGTTAGTTTGATTTTAATCTCATTTTTCAGCCTTAGGTATAACAGGATGTAGAAGGGGGGTTTTAACTTTAAATTACTTTCTCAGTAGTTATCACTCAACCCCAAACCTCCTGTTTCTCGAACCTTTATTTAAAAACTCCTCACAAAACTGTGCAATATTTTTGAAATTTTTGGGAAACTGTACTGTATTTATGAAATGAGCTGTTGACATCCCTGCGCAATATTTATGAAATGAAATTTACAGGTATGCATGCGTTACCTAAGTTGCAATCTTTTTGAAAGAAACTTCTTACAAAGTTTTGTAATATAATATTTTTGAAATGAGATTCATACATAAGTTTTTAACACTTATGAAACGAAATTTTTAGAAAATTTTACTTCATTTATGGAATGACCTGTTGACATAGCTGTGCAATATTTATGAAATGAAATTTACGGGAATGCAAGCGTTAGGTGAGTCGATTTTTAATCTCAGTTTGTTGCGGATTAGGTTTAACACATCTTACAGAGCTAGAACTCGCCACTATAACTTCTCTAGTCAGGCGTTTCGACAACGAACAAGCCCCCAAATATAATTAATATATTTATAATTATAATAAGTTAGAGTCCAAACAGTATTAAAAAAATTTATTAAAAGTAAAATATTCGAAACAAATTTCAAAAAAAAATATTTGAAAACAACTTCCTGCTCTCACTGGCAGCTTAAACCCGAAACTAGGCCACAAATGGCTAACCACCAAACTATTTTCTGTGGTCGGGACGGGAAAATATAACAATTTCCGTTCTGTCCTCATATCGTTCAATCAGACGATCCAATCAAAAGAGACAGGAAAAAGAGGAAGTAGAGGAACTGGAGGAGGAGAAGGACAAGAGGAAGAGAGACAGCATGATGATGGAAAATTTATAAGTTAAACCGCAACATGAATAAAGAATTTTGGCGGCAGTATGTCATTTTCGGGCTAAAGAGAGGACCAGAAAGATGTGGGGGGCTAGGGGCTTTTGGTGGCTGGAAGGAAGGAAGGGAGGGACAGTTTGAATTCGCGGTGGAATGTTTTGTTCTGTCAAATTTACTGGCTTCCACCATTTATTTTCCATCAATTTTCAAATTTTCTCTTTTCCCGAGGATTTTGATCGAAACGAGGAAATGGATGGATGGATGTGGAAGGAAAGGAGGACGAGGAGGAGCGGAGGAAATAGAGTTTCAAGCTGAAACAGCCCATTTTGATTCCCCAAATTTTTTTCCCACCGACATTACCCTTATTCGTGACGGCTTTCTGATATGTTGTCTGTCTTTTATTTGTTGTTCTTCTTCTTCTGTTTTTTAATTTCGGAGTTATCATTTCCTTTGAAGGAAAGGTCGAAAGACAATCTTTTCCTCTTCCTCCCCACCGTGCCTTTTCCCTTTTTGTTTTATACAGAAAACCCTTTCAAATAATCACAAAAGTGACGGATGTTATAATGCACGAGGTCACATCACGCGTGAACGCTCGCGAATTGGTAACCCGAACGCTTTAATGTGACTTATCTCTTTCATCCAAACCCTCCGACACAACCTTCCTTAGCTTTCACATACAGGGAGAGGAAAAGAGAAGTGAGGGAAACGGAAAAGGACAAAAGAAGAGAAAGAAAACGTAATAAAAGAGGAGTTGAATAATTAAAGGGACAAAGAAACATAAGTGCATGAATTATTGATGAGAAGGTGACGAAACTCATTCATCACTTGTCTTCGTCATATCTCCTTCTCCTCCACTCCTTTGACCTCGACACCTTTCGCTCCTTTGATCCTTTTATAATCTGGGTTGACCGAAAATCCATTTTAATACATCTCTCCATCTCACTCTCATTATCTCCCATCTTCCTCCTCCTCTCCTCCTCTTTCCCGCCTCTCTTAAAACCTGAACGATTCTCCGGATTTTTCCTTGTCCTTGTTTCCCGGATTACGGAAAGCTTTTCCTCAAATGTAAACAGTTCTGAGAAGGCGTCTGGAAATTTCAACCTGAGAAAGAGCTCTGATTGGTCTGAAATCCCTAAAGCCTAATGCAAGCAAGGATTACAATTTTTTTCGGGTTTTGTTTTTATGCGATATCGGAGGCGAACTTCTATTTATTTATTGTTTTCATTTTCCTTGGGGAATTGTTAAAAGGACTTTTTTCCTTTTATTGATTTGTTTTGTTTTTACTTCGTCGAAAAACAGAGGTGTACGAATAAAGGAGACGAGAATTCAAGATTTAAGAGGTTTAGGAAGGAGAAAAAAGCTTTTACATCAAGGTGTTGTGGAAACAAAGACAAGGGAAAGCAAAGAACTTGATAGGATAAGGACTTTTCGCTTCTTATTCAGCCATCTATAAATAATTCGCTATACGGTCTCATTCACTGGGAGTCCATCATCATCGAATAGCACTACAGCCCTGTGTGGGCCTTAGTACTCTGCTAAAGTATCCTTCATTCAACCGTATTCATTGAGCATCTCCTCCAGTTTTGGATTCGAAACTCTCACACTTTTTCTAGAACTCCATCTTCCCACCTTAAGTGGGGGCTACCCGTTTGGTTTCCTCGGGCTTCCCATTAAAAATCTTGTGGATGAGCCTGTCGTTGGTTCTTATGACGTGGCCTGCTCATTGAAACCTCCTGAGCTTGATGGAGGTAACGGTACGTTTTTCTTCCAAGAGCTCAAATACCTCGTGGTTGGTCCTTCTTCAGCTCTCATGGGGAGTGTGTTCCAAAAATTGTGCACTATATCCATTCAGATATAGTATCAATAAATTCATCTCAGCACTTTCTCGAAGTTTCAGGATATTGCAGTCCACTCTAAGCTCAAAGCTCATTTTATTTGTAATGCTGACATGAAAAAACAGGCCAGAATAGGTCCTTAATTCCTCATTCATATGTCAATCAATCATTTTGTCGTTGCGTGGGTGAGCTTTCCTCACGAGCTTTTCACATTATAATCCTACTAATTTAATAAAGAATCTTTTTACGGGGATTTAGGTTAATTTTGACCCGCCGTCTTTGAAGTTATGCTATTTTTGACGTTGTGTTAGTAGGAGTGAGTATCCAGTTTCTTCTCTTTCTTGCAAAATTTCTAATATTTCTCTTCCTTCTTTGTTTATTTTAATATCTTTTGCCTGCCTTCGTTTTGGTTTTCTATGATCATCATACATTGTACCTTCTGTTTCTGTTTTTACAATTATGTCTCCTCCGATGATGATTTCTTCTTCTTCTAGTTCTTTCAGGCTATCCCAAACCGCTGCTTTACCTCCTTCACTATAAACCCCTATCATTCTTACTCTGTCTTCAGTATTCTTTCTTGTAAATCTGGGCTGTCAGGCATTTTACTAGCTAGGACTTTCGTCTATGCATTTCTTAACACTAGTTACTATTCCTCCCTTCGCTTTGACGTGTTTTTTGTTTATTTAAAGTCATCTAGGACCTTTTTTACAGTTAGTTCCGTCTCCCACGCTTCTACCTGACAGATGTTTTGATGTACAGCCAGAATTCTTGCTCTTTCTTTTTCAACCCGGTCACGTTCCAAAAGCCTAGTTGTCTTTCTTCTTTTTCTGTTAGTTTCTCTTCTGAGACTTTGTTGTACTTTCTGTGTTTTTTTTCTTTGGTTTCTTTTAAGTTTCTTTCCTTTTCGAGTATCTGGTCGTCCTTTTTTGTTCTACGCCTTTGTCTTTGTCTTTAGTCTTTCAGCATTGCTATTTTTTATAAGAGTGAGTGTATGAGTTGAAGTATTCTTGTACAAATAATTATGCGAATCAGCTGTCCTATATTAAACGCCACTTTTTACTGTATTTGAAGAGAATTGTGTTAACCGAAGGATTTTTAAAGCTACATTGCCAGAAAATCTACTTCCCGGTTCATTCTTGTCACCTTTTTGTTTGAGAGTTTGATTCTAAAATCCTAGACAACTAAGCTTTCTTCTAAATAAACAAATTCGACCGGAAGTAGACTCAATTATGTTTCTTTTTCGACTAACTATAAACCACGGCGATACATTGTGACTTCAATTATGTTTTCAGGTACGTTATATGAAAAGATATGTTGGCGGTCTCTGGTGTAGTGATTAAGTGTCAGACTTTGAAGTTATAGTCACCCGAGTTCAAATCCTCCTCCCGTATCCTATTATACCCAAAAAAGTAAAAAACGAAACTAAAACTCGAGTATAACTATAGGCCTAACCATATTAAAAGATTATGCTCGCTGACCATTTTTACCAAATCTGTGAGCTTTTGAAGGATTTTTATAAAATGCCTACTACAAAAAATTGATGGAAAAGCCTTTTATGGAAGATTGGCGGAGAAACTGGCTGGGTTATTCTCACTCAGGTGAGATTTGATTCCACAACCCTTGAATCATTGCCTGTTCTGGTCTCTCACCAACTAGGTCTCCCCATTATACTGAATAATTCATAAAAGTTTATAAAGTACGTCATAAATATGCAAAATACCTGTACCTGTTTATTTAAAACGTCCTTCCGCTGGAAACACCAAGCACTTCTCCACTTTCTTCTCGTTTTCTACCTACAAGAACACAAAAAATTTTTTCTGTAGACAATTTTTTATTCTATGATATATATTTTTATTTCCGTTTCCGGTTTTTTAACCTTTTTTATTGTTTTTATTTCTATTTTTTTATTTAATTTTTCGTTTAAAAATTTTCTAGGTCGTCTCAGATTTATTGCTCAACCCTTCTTTCTTCCTTTCCCCGTTTTTCTTTTTCTTTAACTTTGTACCTTAATTTCTTTTTTTTATTGTTATTGTCGTCTTTTGTTGCTTTCATTTCCGGTTTCGTTGTTTTCTTTGGCTTTTTTCTCGCTTTGGTGGTTGACGGTTTTAAGTTTTCTTGCAAAATTTGTCTTGATTTTTGGCTGCTTTGGCAGCGTTTTCTAACTTAACTGACTTCTGTATAATCGTCGATTTGTGAAATGCCTGGTAATGTTACCCTTTTTTGCTCTTCGAGACCAGGAATATTCTTGCTCATATTGTGATACAGACCAACAGGTAATGTCGAGAGTAAACTTGTGTGAGATCCACGAACTAAAACCTACCCCTGATGTAGGACTGCTAACTTTTGAGATTATTATGAGAACATCACTGGTGACTCCAGGGCAATAATCCCAAAGTATCAAACCACCTGTAATGGATGAGTATATGAATTTAGGAGCAACAATAATTGTTGATACTGTTACGTGTAAGATGCGCACCAGCTGTTGGCACTGCTGTACTTCCAATACTTTCTCTGGATCGGCAGGGATACTCCAATAATGCAATGAGCCTTATAATAAAAACGAAGAAACTTCTTTCGTGTTTACTAGTTTATATTGTAAAATACACATATTGTGCTAGGATCCAGAGCCCCTGTTACGAAAACTTGAAGCAACGATAGTATCTGTTAGCTTCGTTTACAGGACCATAAAAGCCGGTTGCTTGGATTCCAAGAACACAGGTCGCCAGATACAAAGCTTCTGTCGAGGAAGTCTCACTGGACACCTGGACAGAGGTGTTTAACTTATGAAAAGTTATTGTTTTGTAAAATTAGTCACAAGATGGTGTGCGGCATTCCATTTTTTCTATTTTTAGTTTGGGTTTTGCATAAGTCCGTGTTTTTGTCAATTTTGTTTAACCAATTTCAGTCGTTGTTCAGGATTTTAAACTTATTTTGTCAGGATTTTGTCTCAGGATTAAACATTATTTTGTCTAAATTCACGGTGTTTGATTTATCATTATTTGGGAACCGGTCGCTGGGGTAATGGCTATTTTAGCTCCACGTTGACGTTTCGTGTGGTTAACAGTACCAAAAACAATGACATTTTTCGATTTCGGATTGGATCGATCCAATACTTTCGCATTAGACCTGCAACGTTATCAAATCGTAACAGACACCATTGCTGTAGCACTAATGTATCACTAATAGTCTTACCAGAAGTGACATTAGTTGAATCACACCAAGTGTTTAACATCAAGACTAATGAATCATCTAAATCTAGCAGTAGTCAAACCCCTCAAACACACTTATCAGTGCGCATGCACTTATATTATCAATAGTTTCATCTTTAACTCATTTGGTACACTTAACGGGTCACCACATTTACGACGAGAGTATTTCACCAAGAGATGCTGACTCTATCCCCCCTCAATTTAGCTTATACTAATATAATCAAGGAAACCAAACTCAATAAATCCTCCCAAAATTTATCCTCTTCTTCATTTCTCCGCCATCTTTCAACCTTGACTTCATTCGGATTTCAAAGCCTCTGGCAGACGTTTCCTGGAATTTCTTCAGCTTTTTCCAAATTAGTTTCCAAATTAAGATTCATATTTAAGCAAATTGTATAAGCACTGATTTTGAGTGTGCCTGTGTGAGTATGTAAGTGTGTTTTTCACGATTGGAGCCTCTTCATTTATATTTAATCGTCTTCCCGAGGTTTCAATCCAGTCCTGATACAAAAGGTAAGCCTACACCCGCAAGAAAGGACCGATCATCCCGAAATTTTCGTCCGTAAACAAAAAGGAAGTAATCCTGAAGGGAAGGAGAGCTGAAAAGGAGGAAGAGGGAACAGATTAGGATGGGCAACAGTCCGGAGGAGAAGGAGGGAGAGAGAGGAGATGACGGCTGGGAAAGTTTACACGGAGAACAAAAGTAATGCGAGCAGTAAAGTTGTCTCGAAAAGATGTTGCTCTTATATTAATACACATATTATGTTTTATATTCTTTTGTTTTCCGGGGAGGAGGAGGGGGAAAAGGCAGGAATACAATTCCGGAATTGTTTTAAAAGAGAAAAGATTAAAAAGTTTTTCCGTGACTTGTTTTCCCACCCGGAGAACCGTCATTTTGCGTGCGCACGCGCAAACACGACCCTCGTTTTCTTTTTCGTTTTTATTTATTTTTTTTAAGTCAGGAAATGAATTTTTCTTCTTCGGGGAATTTCCCATCTCTCGTTCCCTCTCCCACCTTCCCGTTCACCTCGATCGGGAAATTTAAAAGGAAATAATTCACAAAATGCGTTCGTGATTGTCCCTGGCAGTGCGGAGAACGGAATTCTCCTTCTCACGATCTTCGAGAGTTTGTTCGAACGATTTGATGTCAGATTTGATGGCTCGTCATTTTCATCTTTAGTCACAACCGCCATTTTATAAAAAAATTTGATATTTATATATTTGGATGTACTTTCGTGGTGTTGCTGGTAACCCTTACTTAGTGCTATCCTCGTCCCTTAGCTAACCTTTATCTTTTCGCTGTCGATTATTCTCCTTTTGGTGGACAACGTCCTGCTCATTTCTAATTCGAATCCCTACCGGAACTTCCGCCATTTTTAGGAATCATGTTGGCTTTGTTTTTCCATTAGAAAGTCCTGTAATATCCTGCGGTCAGTTTTCTGTGGTCCATTTTACTCAGATGTCTCGTTGAGAGTACCAAGAACATAACAAGTGATTACGGTCCTGTTTCTTTCCTTTCTTAACTATAACATCCACCCATGAAAGGTTGTGCATTAATAAAATCACCGAGCTACTGTTAAATCTGTACCAAATTGAATACCAAAAGTGCTATTTTACTATTAATATATAATAATATAATATAGTTGAGCTTTAATCTCATATTTTTGTATAAACCTTGTTGAGGAGAGTTTGAACTCGCGACTACAACTTCTTAGTCTGACACTTAACCACTAAGTGTTTGCAGTTCACGCTGACTTTCAGTTTCTTTCAGTTTTCCTTTCTCAACCGAATCTCTCAAATGCTTGTCTATTCTGTGTTAGCTGGTCTTTTAAAAATTTCATTCTCTTTCCCGCTTTGAGTGAAAAGCTTTTCTTCTTTTATAACTTCCGTCCGTGACCCGATTCACGAAGTAGAACTGATTACAAAAGCCGAAAAACTAAAGAACCCGGTTCAAAAGAGACCAAACTTTTTTGTTTCAGTGAAAACTTCAAATCTTTCCTCTTCAACCTCCTCTTCCCCCCCTTCCTCCATTCCTCTCTCTCGAACAGAAGAAAGAGAGATAAGCTTATTTAAGAAAATTTCTACTCGGAATGTTTTCATCTGTCTGCGAAATTTTCCGCTCCTTTTTTCTTATTCTTCCTTTTCCTTCTCTCATTTTTATCCGGGGAAGCTTTTAAGCTTTCCAACAAAAAGTAAAAAATAAATAAAAAATAAAAGAATTGAAAAAGGTTGACATGAATTCTATAAGACTGCACTCGGAGAAAACTCTCCCACTTTCCTAAGATCTTTCCCCAGAGGGCATAGCCAGCAAACAAAAGAAAAAAAAATTTTTTTTTTCTTTCTGACGTCACCAAATGTTTCCAAATAGTCTGACGAATTTTCTCTCTCGACCTTAGGGGAAGAAGAGAAGGAGGAGGTGATGTTGGTAGAAAGAAGGAAAAAAAGTCAAATCGAACTTGTTTGACTTTCGCATGAAGTCAACGGCAGAAAAACAAAAAAAAAGAAACAGAAAGGGAAAAAGGAAAATTTTTCTTCCGTTTTTTTGTTAAAGAGCGAAAAAAGGACAAACGGTAAGAAGGAGGAGGGCGCGAAGTGAAAAGAGAAAGGAGAAAAAGGTAAAAGAAATAAGACGTTCACTTGAAGAATTCCATCGAGTTGAACGTCGGCTCATGAAAACCTCATCCGCGGAAATTAAGTGGAATTTTCGATTTTGACGAATTCCGTGATTGGAAAAGAGAGAAAACTGCTGCTGGAGGGAAGTGGGAGGAAGGGAGAGGGAGGGAAGGTTGTGAGTGTAATAGAATGAGAAGAAAAGGCGTGAGGAAAAGACTTAATCAATGCTTCTTTTTTTCCTTTCTTTCTTTTTTCCCGCCTCTCTAAATCCCGAGAAAGAGAATTTTGAGAACAGAATCAGAATTTGAAGAAGTGAACTCAGGTGTGCGTCATAAAAAAATGGAAATTATAGAAAGCTTTTGCGGGGCGGGCAGGCGGAGGTGGAGCGGGGGAAGGAGTGGAGATAGAGGGTCGAAAAAGCTCTCTTTGTGAAAATTGGGGATTTGAGAGAAATAAGCAGACTTTATCCAGTTTTTATTAAAATTTTCGTAAGGAAAAATATGGGAGAGCATCACACGAGGTTAAATTTTATGGATGGAATTACGCGAAGGTAAGAGAGAACGAAAAGAGAGAGAGGTAGGGGATGAGTTTAAAAATTTTGTGGCCAATTCTGTGAGCGGGGTGCAAGCTGCTTCCTTTTCTTTTCACACCGAAATTTCGATATGAACCACTTAAACAGAAATAAATGACAAATTTTTTTCAAAATAACCTTTTTTGCTACTGTTTTGAAACAATTCCAAGACAGAATTAAGATTTAATACCTGTATAGCGGTGGCTAATCGGTTGTCGAGCTCAATACTATGCACTTCGCACACGAGAGGTGCTCTTCTACTTATCATTTGATTAGATACCCTGATTCGATTTACGGACATGTTAATTATAGTCAAAGTTGAGTTTTAATCCTCTTTCTCACCTTTTTTGGGCATAACAGGATACGGGAGGAGGATTTGAACTCGCGACTATAACTTCTTAGTCTGGCACTTAACCACTACACCACATACCTTCCCCATTCTTGTATAATACACTTATTACAGGGTGATTTTATATATCTGTAGGATTATATCTCTTCAAATGACCATTAGATTTTCTTAATCCGAAATTAGTCTTCAACCACAAACCAAACTGCGTTTTTTGGAATTATTTCGAACTTATTATTTCAACGCACTTTCGTACAAAATTCATTTCATAAACACTGATAAGAAGGCTATTTCAAAAATAATGCACAAAATTTCGCTTATTATAGTTCTATGTTACGAGTAAGGTTTCTAGTTGCTGATTCCGAGTTCAACGAATTAAATGGAAGATCACAACACCTACAGAACGGAACGAAACACGGTGGTAGACACACGTGGGAAACATGTCAGAGAATCTGGTCTCAAAGAACAGATTCCTCTCCAACAGGTGAACAAGTGACCTCAACAATTCAAAAGACACCACCTTGTCCTCATTTCTTCTTTCAATTCCGTGAAACCGGTTTTAATTTCATCAAATACTTCAAACAAAATTCCTCAACCTTTTAACTTCCCTACCCACGGAGGACTGAAATAAAACGGCAGCCATTTTGAAGTCGAGTTAGGAAACAAATAAAAATACGGGGAAAACCCGAAAATTCCTTTTTTTCCTTCATTTTCCAATCGAAAAATGAAAGAAAAAGGAGAAAATAAATAAAGAAGAAGAAAAAGGAAAAATTTTTCGTTTTTCCAGCGGAAATTAATTTTTTTGTTTCAAAAGGTTGCTCGCTATAATACGCCAACGAAAGAAATTAATTAGTTTTGCTCATTGATTGACTTTTTCCTCTAATTATTAATTATTATTATGAAACAAAAGAAAGTGAAAAAGTCAGAGAGAGAGAGAGTTTTAGTTCAACGGGAAAGATAAAAAGAGAGCAAAAGTTGAGAGAGAGGGGGAGGGAGGTAAAAATTGAAAGCGATTGCTGCATTTCCGTCAAAAACGATTTCGCGTTCGATTTCAGTACAGCCAACGTTTGAAGGAAAAGTCACCAGGAGAGGAGAGGAGAATGAGATTTTGTTTATGAAATCGCGCTCATTGATTTTATAGAGATTTGCATTCTAAACGGGTGCCAGCGGGTGAAACTTTGGAATTTTAATGTTGGGAATCGTTTAGACAATAGACGAGCCCAAACTCATTCCTCTCATTTCCTCCTCCGCCTCCTCTTCCTCTCCTCATCTCCTCCATCTTTCCTTTCGCTTCCTATTTCTGCCTACGCCTGTCCTTTTACCAGCTTCGACGTTTCTCTTTTCTAATTTTTTTCCCTTCTTTTCTTTTTGTTCTTCTCTCTGCCTCCTGCCATTGAATTTCACGACACACTTCATTTAACCTTAATTCCAAGAAAGAAGAAAACTGATTCTTCTTCGTTTGATTGGAAATTCACGTGAAAAGTCTATTTTAGAAAATTTGTTTCTCACTCTTGGTGTTATTTTTGTCGTGTTAGAGGAAAAAGAAGAAAGTTGCTCTCGAAACGTCCAACACAGTTTTTTTTAATACTTACATTTTCGCTGTTGAATGTCATATTAGTACTATTTGCCACTACAGCTTATTCAGAGCCTTTGACTTCACGGCTGCCCACCGATCCTAGTTCATTGCAACGGTCCTCCAGCTCAGAATTCTCAGTGCTTACAGGTCCTCTTTCAACACTTTGAGCCATCTCTCTTTTCGGCTCTTGTTGTTTTCTCCAGGATTTTTTCGTGAAAAGTTGGGCCAGTATTCTCTCCAGTTCCATCCTGCCTAAGTGTCTGAAGAGTAAAGAGTGTAGCAGAAGAGTAAAGATAAGAGCAGTATAGAAGAAAGCTCTCTCTCATCCAAATGTAGTTTGGGACTTGAGTAGCGTAACAGCCAGAAAACTCCCAGGACTAACACCTGCGAGGAACTCAAACCTCACTTTGAAGAACAACAGTTTGGATTACGAACGGGCAAAGGATGGGAAAACTCATACATTTTTGTATTAATCTACTTTTTGTTTAGATTTATGAATTCAATTTTAATCGTCCGATTTGAAGTGGTGCGTTTTTTATAAATTCCAAACTTTCTAGACTAAATTCTTAACATATTTTTTTGGGAATTTTATTCTTTTTATATGTCGCATAACACAAATCTCAATAAATTATAATAATTCGAGACCAAAGGGTTGTTATAACCAGTTTTTGTCCACCAACCCCCTCCTTTCGCGTCAAAAATATTCTCGACCTAGTTTCCGGGAGGCAAACCTGCCATCCATCTCTTGGATTCTTCCCTTCCGGACAAAACCTTTAATGACAAAAAAATGATAAATGTCATTCGAGGAAACACTTTCTCTCATGGTGGGATAAATTAAATCCGGGCTACGTGTGTGCATGGGGATACAGTCACGCATTCTTATCGCGACTAAAAAATAAAGCCGAGCCGACCAACGGGGTGTCTACTAAAGCCGACTACCACCACCACCAACGTCACTATCACCACAACCTTCATCCCTCTTCATCCTACCAAGAGAGAGAGAGACATTTATTTACTAACCATCCGAAAAAAATATTTCTCCTTGTCACTTTCTCTTCTGTTCCCAAAAGATTCAGGTTGTTCTTAAAGCTATTCAATCAATTCCCTCCTCCACCCATCCCTGTTCTAAGCTTTTCCTTCTTTTAAATGGTCTTTCTCCCTTTTTTCTCTTTCTTCCCTTTTTTAACCACTTTTCCTACGTGACTCCACTGTATTATTATTATTTTTCTAAATATAATTTTTTTATCGCTTCGAAATTTTATTTCCTTTCCCTTCTTCCCACTTTTCACCCCCGAACCCATCCCTTCCCGCCGATTCCGAAGTGATAAATTGTGTAAAATTCGCAGAAGCTATTCTCTCACTCTTCTCCCATCCTCTTCCTCCCGTTTGGCAAGCTAATCAGCTTCCGACTTATCAGGGGCTTTCCAGGAAGGTCTCCAAAAAGATTTTTCTCCCCTAATCTCGAAGATGGAAGGGAAATAAAATCGGAATTCAGGAAACGAATTCCCGGAGAAAACCAAATCAGGAGTTTTCCTTTTTTCTGGGAAGGGAACAGAGGAAGGGAGCAGGAAAACGGTTTCAATCCCTCTCAAAAAAAATTTTTTTTTTAGAATTTTGGAGAAAGTAAAGCTGTCACAAAAAAAAATTCCGTTTTACTTCACTTTGATTACTGGTGACGAATGAGAAATTACCGAGTTTTGAGCTTATTTCCTCCTTCAGCCAGGAAAGCTCTGACTTTTTTCGAAGAAAGGAAATGAAACTCAAAATTGAGTATTGGTTTGTGAAGTTCCTTCCTCAAAAAGTTTTCTTTTAACCATTTTTTTAGCACAAGAAAATGGTTTTACGAAACATTCCTTTTGATGAATATTGTCCAGTTACCTCCAGAAGTCTCGTGATTGGACGAGAAAGGTACATTATAAACGGTTTGTCTTTGAAGAGAAAGAAGAAAAGAAGAATTCAAGGCGGAAGAAAGAGGAAAAAGAATGCAAAAAAGAGAGAGAAAGAAACCAAAACATAGGAATAGCGAGAGACAAAGCGACGCAAAAAAGTGAAAGAGACGAATAAGAAAAGAGGAATGGAGAAAGATAGAGTAAAGAAGAGTAAAAAGTAGAACATTAAAAGAGAAAGAGACAAAGAAATGGAGGAAAAGAGAAACACATGGAGAAACAGAATCTAAAAAAGAGAAAAAGGGAGAGAGAAAGAAGGTTAACAAAAATGTTTTCAAAAAAAAGTAAAAAAAGGGAAAAAACTTAAAAACAGTTATCAAATTTCGTCCCATTACCAAAAAAATCTTTCCTCGTTCCCTTAAAACCATAATCTCTCCTCACCCCACATTGAGTCCCCTGCCTCCCCTGCCCACAGAAAAATCTAAAATATCGAACCCAACATGAAAAATGATTAAAAACAAAATGTCTCATAATTAGTTGGGTAATGGATTGAACATCAGAAAAAAGGGAAAAAATTTTTTTGACGGTTATTATTCGTGATAATAGACGATGGGAAAAAGAGGCGAAACCATCAATCATTCTGGTAATTTTTTTCCCGTACAAGAATCGACCCCGAAAGAAGAGATTATAACGGGAGGAAGAGGAGGAGGAGAGGGGTACAGGGCATATTGTTTCCCATTCTCCAATGGCTAAGTCATCAATTTTTTAAATTCATTTTTCAGTGTGTTTCTTGTTTTTTTTCCTTATTTTATAGCAGGGTGCCCCTCTCTAGAAAGAATTAACAGTCATTGAGACGCCATTTATTTAATTTTGTCTTCGTCACCCCATCGTTGATCTACGTTAAAAAGAAGATCCGGTGTGTTTGCTTACTACTTTGTAAGATTCTGAGGGCTATTTGGACCTATGATTGCAGATCTGAGGCTGTGCTACCAGCAGTAATGACTTGTTGGTCCAATTGAATGCTGAGGATGTCCTTTGATGCTCCTTAATACGTTATAAATGGGAATGGGAATAGGATCTCAAAAAGGGCTTTATGCACTGGCTGGTGGGCGCCTAGATTGCCTGCTTTCTCATCAAAACGGTGAGCTTAGGACCTTGGTCTACCTCCTGAAGCAAGGAGACTACGACGAAGAAAATTCCTTGTTGCATTTGCCCCGATCCTCGTCCTTACCTTCCCACCACAGTCTTGATTGTGTTTCATGAGTCAAACGAAGACATTCGACGACTTAAAACATAAAAAACTGAATCTCGTGTAAGTGTTAATCACGTATAAGTCGGCCATTTTGAGTTTGTTTACTTTTTAATTAAAATGAAGTGAATGAAAGTCTATCTCTTCGAAAGGAAGGGATTGAGGATTGAATGAACAGACAAATTGTCTAAGACGCCCGCTGCTTTTTTAAAAGCTTTAATTAGAATTATATAAGGGGAACAAGCTTTTTGTGATATTAATATAACATTCAACCCGTCTTTTCGTGACCGTTCTCGTCGTTCGAAAGACTAGCTGATAATTACGAATTTGTTACAAGAACCAATCGAAATGACTAAGAAAGATGGTGTAGAGATGAAAACAGAATAAATAATCAAAGGAATTCGATGCAGATCAATTGGCAAACAACCGAACGACTCCCACAGAAAAACGTCAAACAAACAGCCAAAAGGGCAAACAAACCAGAGGAACTCAAATAAGAACTCTCTTCAATTAATTCTTCCAATTTTTATCTCTTTTAAGAAATTTGGTGAGAAAAGTTCTGTCAAAACACAAAACCGCAAAACCTCCTTCAACAACTTCTCCTCCGCGCTCTCCTCCTCTTGGAAAATTCCAAAGAAATTAGCATGATGAACTTCGGACCCTCTCTCGTCTAAATCTTCCTCCATTAGTTAAATTACAAACTTGGCTAAAGCCAAGACTTTAAGAAGAATTACTTTGCGGCAAATATTTGGCGTGAAATTGGAAATAATTTTCCCCCAAAGGGGTGTTAAAAAAGCTTTAGCCGAAGGAAAGCTTTGATTTCCGAAAAGCCCTTTTTGCCTCTCCCTTCCGTAGTTCCTCCTCCTCCATTTCCGGAAAAATCCCTTCAAACCCGACCAAAATTAAAACTGAAAATTTCAAAAGGCGAAAACGCGCGAGAAAATTAATCTCCCAAGAACCTCCTCGCCTCAAGGCCATTCTCCCCGGAAAATAAACAACCGGGAGATAGAGGAAGAGAGAGACCATGGAGGTTGCTTTATTTAACAACCATACCCAGATGCCTCGCAGACAAATGAAAGCTTTCTTCTGCCACTCTCCCACCGCCTTCCAAAAAAAGAAAATCGAAACATTCCACACGTATTGAAATCAGATTGGGGTTAACAACTCAATCGAACAAAACCCGCTCCCAAAATATCTTCGAGCTTTCTTCTCTCTCTCTCTCTGCTTTTCTCACCTCTCAAAATTTAAATTTATGATCGGAAAGGCTAACGAATGGCCTTTCTCCACCTTTTCCGCTTCCGGTTCTTGAAAAATATTCTGTGGAGCAAACCGATCGGTGCAAAACCGCAGAAATTTTCTTCCCTTTCTCTCTTCCTCTCGCCTCCCTCTCTTTCT
>JADMLL010000152.1:0-15909 GCA_016920875.1 Columbicola columbae
AGCCTTAGCTCTCGGATAGTCTCAAGCAGTGTCTCTGGGATACAATAATGATTGGCGCGGTCGTAACAGTATTCATCCGCCACTGTCTCTGCACTTATAGTTCGAGATCCTTTGTGGTCTTTTAGGCGTGTTCTTCGACCAGGTTGTTATTATTATTAGTATATAAATTATACCATATTATTATTTTCAGTTGTTCTATAACAGGATGCGTGTGAGGAGTCGAACTTACAACCACAACCTGTATACTTTTTTAATTTTATAAATATTAATAACAATGATAATTGTAATAATAATATTTTAATATGAGAGAAAAGCCAAAAGTAATTTTAAACAAGAAGTCACGCATTTTTCTCCAATTGTAAAATTGAGAAGAAAAAAAAAGAACAATAAAAAATAATAAAGAGGAGAGAAGGAGAACAATATAAAATTACCAGAGTTATGCAGAGAAAATGAAAGTACAAATAAGTTGGCATTTTTTTCACAGGAAGAAAAATAAAGTTTTATTAAAAAAATAGGAGGAGGGCGCTCTTAAGCCGCTTTTTTGCTTATTACAGTTTTTTCCCTCTTTCTCTCATCCTCTCAACTCCTTTAGAATTAATTCTAAAAATAACGAAAACAGTTTCTTATGTCTTCGTTAATGCTGACGTACACTCACTTGTTTCACGTTGAATTTATTCAAAGGTCTCAAATGAAGATGTCATTATTACGGCTCTTCTTCCTTTTTTTGTAATTATTTTTACCAGGGGCTGCCAACATTCAGTCTGTTGCTTGTTATTGTGCGTCTCACCAAAGAATATTATGTGTGTTGGAAAGTAATGTCAAATATATGTTACGATAAATGTGATAAATCAGGCAAA
The DNA here is from genome assembly GCA_016920875.1 of Columbicola columbae. NCBI lineage: Eukaryota > Metazoa > Arthropoda > Insecta > Psocodea > Philopteridae > Columbicola > Columbicola columbae. The sequence continues at coordinate 858 of JADMLL010000152.1, forward strand.
TATATTTAATCATAACCACCAAGTAAGGTGGGTGATTGGTTGGGAAGGATGGACGCTAACGAGGGCCCTAGAGAGAGGAATTGAAGCCTTTGAGATGTGGCTTTCCCGCCGGATAGTTAGAATAGCCAGACGAATGACTAATGTGGAAGTGCTAACCCCTATGGGCAAAGAGAAGAAGTTGCTATAGGAAGTTAAGAGCCGGTAACTGCAATACTTCGGACACATATTGTGAAATAGCAAATACAAACTGTTCCAGCTCATCATGGAAGGGAAAATAGAGGAAAAGCGACGCCCCGGAAGACGGAAAACTTGGTGGCTCAAGAACCTAAGAGAACAGTTCGGCATGCCAACCCAAGGTCGCCAGGGTGATTGCAGGGTCATTATGCATAGACTCTATAACATTTTATCACATTTACCGGTTAGATTATAAAATCTCCAATTCAGAATGGGAAATTAATAAAAGCTGGCTTACATCCTTGACTTCTGTCATTTTTCTCTCAAAAGACAATCAACTCAAGCAGCTGTCTTCGTCGGTAGCAATGAACGAATCTCCCAACAAGTGAAAAGTGACAGAAGCCAAGGATGTCAGAAATCCTCCATTACGAGTAAGGAATTAATGAAATGAATTCACATTCACAAAATCGTTAACTGCTTGTTCGCTCGCGCAAAAAAAGACCTCAATGCGAATCTGAAGACTAACTCAGCTAGTCATCCACTGTATTTTGATTACGACAAAAAGCGATCAGACATTTTTTAATTATTGTAATAGGTGGTCAATTAGACATTCTGAAAGCGTGTCACACGTAGAAGCCTCGTGGAGTCAAGAACCCCAGGATGATGACTTTGGCTTTGTCTCATAAATTGATTCAGAGTTCAAGAGCTTCCTCCGCCATTACAATACCGTTTGATTTCCAATGAAGCTTTACCGTTTTGTACGGTGATTTATAATTTAACTAATTCAAATTCCACTACCCACAATTAATTACTGTTAAATTTTGATGGTTTTTAAGAGTTTGCACGTGTCGATGAGCACCGGTATGAAATTCGGCTCAAATGAGTCGTTAAATTGTCGATTGACAAATTTCCCGCCTTTTTTTGCCAAATTTTTACTTGTCGAGTCAGATTTTGGCCAAAGGGCTAACTCACGTAACTCACTCTAAGTCTTAGTTTGGACATAAAGCGTGTCATCAAATATACCCTTAAACCAGAGACTTCCAAACTTTGGTAATCAGGAGACCATTCGTCAACGTGGTGGACAACATTTATTTTTTGAATTTAAATTTGAAGTTACAATACATATACAAAGTGAGAGTCCCGAGGTATAGTGGTTTAAGTATCAGACTAAGAAGTTATAGTCGCTAGTCCAAATCCTCCTTCCGTATCCTGTTACATCCGAAAAAGAATACAAAACGGGATTAAAACTCAACTATAACAATAAATAAATAAATGATAAGAATGTATATTTACAATTAAAAAGCTATTTTTTTAAAAGAAAGTTTCTGGTTTTCGAAAAGTTAACCAAGTTTTGTTTAGTGTACAGTTAGTTAAGCTAAGACATACAGTATTTAGCAAAAACAAATTCAAGAATGTACTAATAACTCTAATTATGTCAATAAAGTTATTTCCACTCAGACAAAGCTTAAAAAAGGGCTCTTAAATGGGTTATGAAAGTATTTATATACAAATGTGGAGACTGTATATAAGTATAAATTGGCTCTTTGAATAAATTTCCAAGTTGAGTGGTTTAAATTTGGCTCTTTTGGATGACGAATTTGCCGGCCACTGGGTTAAGTTCATTCGATTTAAACCCTCAAACGGCGACCCACGGGCCACATGCGACCCACCAAGCTCTACTCAGTGGCCCAGTGTAAACCGATTAAGTGAAAATTTGTGAAAGGTCGATTGTTCATTGCTAAGTCTGAACCAGTATTAAAATGTTCGAGCCTCTGCTCAGAAACTGCCAACATTGTTTGCCTCAACATATCTTTATAAGGTAATATACAGAAACAGACTGATAGATGCACATACAGATGATGCCCTGACGATGGTCTGTATGCGTCGAAAGCCGGACTTGTAAAAACTTTTGGTTTTGGTTAGGCTTGTTGCCCAGTCGCAATGGTCACAATAGAAATTTGGCTCAGGAAGGAAAAAGCTTAAGTACCAAGGATTTAAACAATAAACGCGTGTCATTTTCAAAGCCAAGCGAAACGAAAAATTTAAAGACATCGAAGGCCTTATTTATCAGTTGTAGCAGGGTGAAAAGGACTGGTTCTTCATCTGATTCACACTTATTTTTCAAGAGGAAGAAAATTATAAAGTTCAGGAGCCTCCGAAAGAAAAGAGAAGAGATAAAGTTAAATTTCGAAGAAAAAAAAGTCGAAATAGGAAATACAACAAAAGATGCCTAAGAGATAAGGTGGAGGGAAGATAAGAGATAGAAAAAAAATGGTTCGAGGGGATTGTATTAGGCAAGAAGGCGTAAATGAAAAATCCGATATAAGAAACAAAACAGAACAAAGAAAGGAGAAGAGAGGAGAGAGAGACAGAGAAAGCGAGGAAAGCTAAAACAGAAACGAACAAAACAACAACAACAAAATTTCTCCAATTTTTGTTAACCAATTGTTAAAATTAATTACAAATTATACTAAAAAACATCGAAATCAGCTTAGAAAAAATTAATCAAAGTATGGAAAGGGGTGGTGGTGGAGGACAAGAGGAGGGCAAACAAACAAAAATCTGAAAATCGCAAACTTAATAGAACAGACTCATTATAATCGTTGTCGAAATGAAATGTTGAAAAGCTTTAACCCGGGGGATTTTGGGCAAAACGGATTTGTTTTTATCACGTAACCGATGATGAATTTTCAAATTTATGGCACTATTGTCATGAAAATGTGGGCGAAGGGGTTGATGGTGGTGGGAGACAAAACACAAAGCAGGAGGAAGGATCATTCTTATTCGTAATCGGAAATAAGAGTTTCCTGGTTTTTTAAAACCCTTATTTGAACATAATTATTATGCTGCGAATGAAATTTTCAATTTCACGCTACACCCCCTTCCTCCCTTACCCCTTAACAACCCCCTTTCACCTCCTCAACGCGTAAGATTTATTTTTTTATTCCCTGACAAGGTTAAGTTGTTTTTGTTTTGCCTCCTCTTAACTCTTTAATAGATAAATAAATAAACGCAGGCATTTACTTAGCTTTGTCTGTGTTGTGTTGTGGGGAGTTTTATACGTTGTGGCTCCCCGAAAATAATATGATAAGATACACCAATAACATAATAATATAATATTTTGAATAACATTTCGCACACCTTTAACTACTACTAATAATAGGACTACTGAGAATGAACTGGTGGTATGGATAGATTTCTGACCTGTGTCATAATATAGTGACAAAATGGCGGTGAACTCGAATAAATGAACCTTTTCTTAATTGTTTTCTGGAGATATGAATTTCATTTGGTACCTGAAAACTTGAGACCAGCGCAAACAGAGTTTGTGGTGATGGTAGAACATGTAGCGGATAGTGCGAATTGGTTATGGCACTGCGGAGACTTCAATTGTCATTGAAAATGGTTCTCGCCATACCGACGTCTATTCGGCGGAAGCTTACTTGTCCTCAAAAGTTTGATGATTCGTCAAGATTCAGTCAGTCTGAAACAGAGATCGGCAAAGTTTGACTTCCACGAAATGTTAATGTAAATGTCATTTCAAAAATAATGCACACTGATTTCTCATGAAATTTAACAAAAAGTATTTTGTACATTTAAGCTATTATTTAATATATATTTTTTAAAGTGTATATTATAATACTTATCTAATGAAAATTTGTGCATTATTTATGAAATGAATTCCCAGTCAAAGTGTGCAATATTTATGAAAAAAATCATCAAACAAGGCGCTCTCTTGTTAAAGACTATTTTTCATTTATTTACTTTCCTAGTAAGGGTAATATCTTAAGGCAACTAGCAGTGTATACAGTGGAACCTCTCATAGCGAGAAATTCGCATAACGAGCAACGTAAATTGCCAAAAAATCCCTCTCATAACGAGCAATGCTTCCAATTACGAGCAATAGAGAGAAGAGAGAAAACTCCGAGTTGGGGACAGATTCAAGGTTAAATCTTACTCTACCTGTCTTACTTTCTTCACTAGAAGGCATTATTTTGTTTCACATTGATTTATAATATATATGGAAGAAATTGTTTTGCACAACGAGTTTTCCGCATTGCGAGTAAAACTCCGGAACGAATTAAACTCGTTATGAGAGGTTCCACTGTGGTTTATTTTTTTATTTATCTACGTTGTTGGATAAGTTGCTTGTTATGTCAACTCATCGATGAGTATCCATGTATCAGTTCCTACCTGTAGTATAATTATAAAGAATGGGTACACAAGAAGATATTGTTGCACAAGAGAATGGTACGCAATTAGAACTATATTATCATTTTATTGTATTATCATAATTTATGTTCTTCGTTAGAAACTATGAAGGAAAGATACGACATGAGCGTTTATTGGATGGAAGTAAATTAAGAATTTTTTTTTTGTACGTCACGACTTCTTTTTTATAATGACAAAATCCGAGGACAGATAGACACGTGAAACAGGGTCAGAAACCTCATTTACCCTTATGACTTGGTTAAAAACTAAAGATATTACTGGTGAGGATCGTAAAAGAAAGGGCGTCATCCCCTAAATGCACACGACTGCCTTTCTCATTAACGGCATTCCACCTTAATTTGTCTACAGTATCGTGCCGCTTTTATGCTTTTCTCAGATCCTGGCTAAAGATAATATTTTCATTACAAGTTTACTGGAGAATTTGAAAAGTTTTAAAAAGGACTCCGATTGAAATTGAAATCTCAGCCGCGGGGGGAGATTTTTCATTTGGCCTCTCTCTCTCTATCTATCTATCTCTCTGTCTTTCCCTTGTTAATTGCGTTTTAGAAACCTTGAGAAGAAAAAATAATTTTTTTTTTACTTTATTTCATTTTGGCTCTCACTAAACTCTTCACTGTAACTGCTATGATTTAACTAATGCTAACTGATTGATTTAGAGTTGTTGTAAGATGGCCGAATAAATTGTTTGTTTTTATCTTTCTCACAAAATTAATCGTAAATAGTATTCCTGTCGACTTAAAAATAACCTGATTTGGTTCAGTCTTGTTGTTTTTCTAATTTTTCTTGCTCCTCGACTTACTTTATTTTTGTGTTTACTTCCAAGTTTGTTTTTAATCAATTTTTCTTTTTCCCGCGAAAAATGAGCCAAAAAGCAAGACTCAGATCTGACTGTACGAACACCATGGAAAAATTGCTGAAGCACAAACTAAAACTGGCCGAAGACGAAGAACAGTTGGCCTTTAAGAAGAGCAACATCCTTACGAGGCCCTCAGCCATAACCCAGGAAGCCTCTAAAGACGGTCCCTCTCAAGCGCAAGAACCATCTCTGCAAAACCTCTTATTAAACCATTTATTGCTAGAAATAAAAAACGACGCCACCCAAACTAAAGAGGAAATCAAGAAAGAGTTAACCACTCTTAGAAAAGAAAATGCAGAGCTCAGGGAAGAGAAAGCCCGATTAAGGGAATTAGGTTTAAAACTACAGTCATACTACAACAAACTACAAACAGAAGTTTTTATTTATATAAAAATATATTTGCATCATTCTTCAGAAAAGTGTGCAGTATTTATGAAAAAAATTATCTCGAAGGGGTAGGAATTAATTTCAACCAAGAAGGAATGGTTTCAGTTGGACTCTGCATCTCTGTTTTGTGCAGTCGCCTCCAAGATAGTGGTAGTGATGATCCCCAATCTCCGTCGCCGAGCGGGATAGAAAGAAAAAGGAAAAATGAGATTGACATGTCTTATACTCTTCATACTCTGATGACTAATAAGATTGCTGACCACTCAGCTACTCATAGATCTTCTTCTGTACATTTATTCCGGATTTTGTTTTTAAATCTTTGGTTTCCTCTACGCTGACATTATTTCCGTTCTCTCCAGAAAAAAGCGTAATACATCAACATCAGCGTGTGCTCCAAAAAGATGAATTATGACAACTTTCACGGATTTTTTTTAGTATAAACTCCTTTAGTGAGTACCGTTGACTCTCTCCACAAATCTTGTAAATTTTTCTGAGTATTTAACGCCACATTCTCATTTGTTTACGTCGCGGAAAAAAAAATTCTCAAACAAATCATGAACAGGAACCTGAATATGGAGCCCATTATGAGTGATATATGATCTCGATGACAGTGATATGATTTACGTCCAAATTCAACGTTGCTCCAAATTTATACTTTTGGATGCCGTCTGATAGCGGAGAACTAATCCCATCCAATTCTAAATTTATTATTGCTCAGAATATTCTGTAGGAAGCTGTATGAACTTTTCGAGGGGCTTCCCACAGCACCAGGGTGTTATTTGTCTGAAAACTTTTTTTTTTTACCTTACTCACGCTTTCCTGGGCGAACCCAGGGGACATAATAATAACGCGGGAGCTTAATAATCATTTTGGAAAACTTCTAACAACTAAAATTAAGAACTGCTCAATTAGGAAAAATGTTCTCGACATAACATGCTCTTCAAAAAAAGGCAATTTACATTTTGTCATACTTTAAATAAATATTACAAAATTTTATTTTTTTTTTTGTATATAATAATTATATATTTTATAATTGGAAGCAAAATACATGGATGGGTAGGATTTGAAGAAGCATTAAACTAAAATATGAGAAATTTAGAGTGGATTAAAGATGAAAAAAAATAAATTTAAAGTTATTACGTTTCCTCGACTTATTATAAAATATATAAAAAAATTTTTTAACAATTCTACTCATTGAACAACTTGAGGAGGAAGAAGAACGAACTGGAGTGGTGAAGAGAAAAATAATTTTTTTTTCAGACTCGAAAATTGAGATTTTTTTACTGAAGAAGTAAAAGTTATATTATTTCCCTCTCCATCGTAAATTCAACGAAAATTGCTGAATTTAAGTTCACCAGCTATTAATCATAATTTTTTTATTATTATACTGTGTATACTATTAATCGTTTTTGCCGTGTTGAGACTGTGTTACGAGCCATTATTGAAAGAATTCTGGTACTTCAATACAGGTAGTGATCTTCTCGGATACAGGGAAGATTGATTCCTCTACGTCAAGGGTGTCAAACTCAAAGCTAACTTAAGTCAAACGAATAATGTTTAGCTTTAAGTGGATCGCAAAAAATCAGTGTTCATAGAAACAAATATTTTTTTTTGAGTATATTGTAATACACATATACAAAGTTAATTGATTGTTTAAAATGGTTTGAATAGTTTATAAATAAAGTATATTAAAATTTTATATGTTGGTTTCGTTACTAATCCACTTTTAACTTTTACTTTGCGTCGGATGTAATGACTGGAACCCAAAAATTTTAATTTTGGGCCGCGAGTTTGACACCCCTGCTCTATGTAGTCGCCTCGACCTCACCAAGCTCCTCAAAATGACTACAGGAAGAAATATTCTCTCGGTGATAACCACAAACGAAGATAGCACTTCTTTACCCTTATGCCTAGTAGGCTACTCTATTCCGTCCGACCATCCTAACCTAATATGCCATTAGGAATATGTGGTCCATGGAGCATATAATGCATCTTAGTTTATTATATGCTTATTAGTAATACTGTGGTGTGTTAATTATGACAAAGTTGTATTAAAATTGTTGTAAATATTATACTGTGTACGTAGACAGTGTCTTGTGTATTATGGCTGTCATATATGTAGTATTAGTATTTCAAACTGTAATTTGTCCTTGCACCTAAAAGAGAAAGAAAGAACCCAGGTAGCGGGAGTATCAGTTAGTCCCCTGGTACTCAAGGGTTTTCCTTCCCGAGCCTAATTTTCATTCTACCACTGCAATGTTAGCAGTTTCTGGGCACAGGGCCGAACATCCTCGTACTGTTCAGGCACTATAGTTCAGACTTAACAATGAGCAATCGACCTTCCACAAATTTTCACTCAATCGGTTTCCACTGGGCCACTCAGTAGAGCTTGGTGAGCCGCAGTTTCAGTAACAATAAGTCAGTATGATTGTTCGGTTACCAAAAGTGTAGTGATTTCTTCTGCAATGCATTAATCTTTCTATACATTCAAACACGGCATTCAGTGGTCAATTACAAATTGTCTGTCTGTGGTGGAAAGGATACCAGAGAAGCAACGAATCAGCGCTTTTCCATGACTGTATAATGTCTCAACAGTCAGCTTTGTTTTATATGATTCCGACAAAATAAAACACTGCCCACTATTGTACCAACCCCCACCGCAACCCTTTTCCCAGAGAGTTTGCTAGAAAGCTGGAAGATAACTTTAAATATTTAATTTATTTTAAAAGCTCTTATTTGCGAGTCTTCAAATTTGTTGTCTTTACCTCTTTGGAGTGACACTCCCTCATTTAGACAGTTTACAAGTTTCTACTACTACTACCAGCGAGTCTCGTATCCTTCTCATTTTTCTTTTTAATAATTTAAAGAGAGGAAAATAAAAAAGAAGAAAAAGGACGAAGAGGAGGAAAAAGAAGAAGCAGAAGATGGGTTGCGAAGGGAATGATGCCGCTAATGTTGCATTCCATTACGAGTTTCTTTGTAGAAGAAAAGAATAGCAAATGATTCAAATCAAGATAATAGATCGCATTAGGAGACATAATCTTAAACTCTGTTTCTAATGATTTTTCTCTTCTCTCCCTCGTCTTCTAGATATCATTGTTTCTTTTTTTTTCTTCTTCTCCTTTTTTTTAGGTTCAAAAATTTCAAATAATTTTATCAGCGTTGCTTACCCTCAACAAAGAAAAAGAATTTCACATAATTTCATTGTGTGTTCTCTTCGCGAAATGTTTCTTAAAACTAATTTTTCGATACTTACGTATTCTATTCAAAACGTAAAATCAACTTACCGACGAAATGTTTCCACATTTTCAATGGAATTTGGATTTATTTTTCGTGTGCGGAATTCATTTGATTCTTCTGAAACGGGAAAAGGAAATAACTGAGAATTCTCAATGGAGCTGACACCCGTCGTTATCATCATTTCGTCGTCATTGTCTACCATTCCACTCGTTTAACAGTCTCTCCCTTGTAACACTCGCCCCTAAGGTGACGGAAAATTATGTTGTTACTTAACTGTAATTATGTATATTGTTTTGATGACATAGTAACCATGTTCAGTGTGGTTGTTTTAGGCTAAAAGCAACAAATTCTTTGGCAACAATTTTATAGGAAGTTCTTTTCAAGTCTCCGTGGCAGTCCTTTTGCTTACTTCAGCTCTAATCTAAGCTATTCTTCTTTGTTTTTAATAATGAAAAGTTCTGGTGTAAACATGACTGGGACATCGTCAGGGTGAGACCTAGGCTAAAAGAGAACCAGTGGAAAGAGCTACAGGGATGTAGCTGGGAAAGGAATGAGGTCAACGAACGAGGAAAGTCGAGTAGAAATAGGACAGGTATAGACAGGTAGAGGAAGAAACCGAGTAAGAATAAGATTTTTAGTTTCATGTTTAACTACTGGAGAAGCTTAACTACAGTTGTACTACGAAACAGCTTGGTTATATGAGAGCTTACAATAATAAGCGTGAGTAACGCGATTTTAGTATTTAAAGTACTACTCATCTGGATGAAACACTGCCAACTTCAGAAGTAGTGGCATTAATAGGGTGGTAGAGGACAGATAGATGAAACAGTGAGTGCTGATCGCTTCTTCTACCTGTTCGAATCATTCTGGCGAAACTCCTGTCTTCTGTCCTATTTCAACTCATTCCACCTATCTATTGAACCCTATCCTCCCTTCTTCTCTTCAACCTGGCGTTATTCTGTTTAACCACTACCTTGTTGATGCCACCAGTTCTAAAGTTTGTGAGAAATATATTAATATTAATATTAAATATACAAAAAACATGAAGAAGAAGAAACAGTTAGCAGTGGTCGTGTATTGCTTGAATAATCCCAACAATAATTTTATATAAACGTAAATGAACATCCGATCATCAAAATGTCGGCGTTGGTTTTTCTAGGAAGGAGAAAATGTCGGTCTTTCTTGTGTAATTAGAAGCTATAACATTTTCTCAGATTAGAGAGGTACTCAAACTCCGGCCCGCGGGCCACATGTGGCCCACCAAGATTTACTGAGTGGCCCAGTGGCCCCGTGGAAACCGATTGAATGAAAATTTGTGAAAGGTCGATTGCTCATTGTTAAGTCTGAACTATAGTGCCTGACCAGTACGAAAATGTTCGGGCTCATAAACTGCTAACATTGTTTGCCTCAACATATCTTTATGAGGCAATATATAGAAAATAAATACAAAAATAGACTGACAGATGTACATACAGATGAGGCCCTGAGGGTCGACTATATGCGTCGAAAGCCGGACTTGTAAAAAATTTTGGTTTTGGTAAGTGTGGCCCCGTCGCAATGGTCACAGTGGAAATTTGGCCCGGAAGGAAACAGCTTGAGTACCAAGGGATTTGAGAAACTATATTTATAATAATTATTAATCAATTATCACCTACATTCTGAACCCAGGAAATATAATTAAATTCCAAGAGCGGTCAATCGAACGGTCGTCGTAGTCATGAACAAAGTGAAATACCGGTAGCTTTAGCGCTAACAACATTCTCCCTTTTCGGGGAGAGTAAAAACCAAAAAAAAGTCATTTTTCACAGAAACCTCCATACTTTCGGAGAAACCTCCCTCAAACCTAATCCAAAAAAGAATTTTTTTAATCTTGAAGCTGAAGAAAAGAAAATTATCAAACATTACACGTCGGATAAATTTAACGGAAGGTGTAAAAATTGAAAAAGAGTTTAAATATTTACCAAGGAGAGAGAGAACTAATCCGGAAGAAAAGGCGAGAGAGGGAAGAAGAAAAAAATTTTTCCTTTCAACTTTTCCGTTTGCAAACCATTTTCACCTCTCTCTCTCCTTCTCTGTTAGACCGATGGGAAACTGGAAAGAAATTCTTTAAACTTATGTATCGGAATCTTGTTTATTCTAATGAATTTGTTATTTCCCGTTTTTGTTAATATTCTGTAAACAGGAACGAGACGGAGAGGAGAGAGAGAGAGGGGGTGGAGGGAGGGAAAAAGCTTTTTTTAAAGCTCTTAAACAAACACTTGTTCTCTTCTCATGAAACGTAATATTTTGTCCAAGGAAAAGAAGACTCGGGGGAAAAAAGCCGAAAAAAAGGGACCCGTTGTGACTGAACTTTAAAAAAAACCTTTCCAAAGGCTATTTTGTTGCGTAAAGTGATCCTCCTTTTGACGTTAATAAAATTCAGCATTTCTCAATCCCACCCCACCCCCATTTACCCCCCGCCTCGCTTTTTTCCTTTTTCTGTAAAATTTTCTTTCTTTTCTCTTATGCTCAAGATAAAATAACTGGAAAATGGAAATCGTGTCTCCTGATATTTGGCCATTCGGGGACTTATTAACGTTTATTGAGAGCTTTATGCAACGTGAATGTATTCATCAGAACCTCGTTTGAGTATTCGGGAAAATAATTTTTTTCCCTCTAATCAGATTTAAATTTTTAAAAATTTCATTTAGTAGGAAACATGGGTGAGGAATTCTTCAACCTTGTTCCTGTGACCAGCCAACTACTCTATTAGGCAGTGGGTTCTACCATACTGTCTTTAAACCCACAACAGATTTGAGAGTTATGAAGCTCTGAGGTGTAGTGGTTAAGTACCAGACTAGGAAGTTATAGTCTCAAGTTCAAATCCTCCTCCTTTATCCTGTTATACCCAAAAAAGGGTGAAAACCGGGATTAAGACTCAATTATAACTGTAAGATTTGAAATTCATGTCAACTTGCTCAGGAACCTGAGTAAAAGCAAAATCCTGACTACCTGCCACTCTGTGGTAAGCCAGAAATTAGAATTTTTCTGTTGTTCGAGTGAAACCTCTTACAGTTCAGTGTCTCTGGGTACTTGATGATAGCCTACGGTATTTGTTTTGTGTTTAGATGTGTATATATTATGTTTGATATTATCTGTATACATCAATAACCGTTGTTACTAGTAATTTTGGTGTATAATTTGTGATTTGTCAAATAAATTTGTAATGATTCCCCCTTAAAGACCCAAGAGGCTCTAGGTAAGTATAATATATACTACTATGAGTGAGGATGAATATATTTAAACAAAACAGACCAGCGGTAACACAGGGGTGGTTTGATGTTGGTTGTTGTTAAACTGTAGCACTTGACGAGGGACTATGATGTTTGAAGCACCGAATGATGCCTACTTTCTTACTTTTGAGTGAACCATTTTGAATTTTCAAAAAAGATTAGAATGTATACTTTACCACGCTTCTAAAGATTGTTTAGATGCACCCAGAAGGTTCTGTTTTCAACCGGCAAGAAGTAGACTGGCAACAGGACTTATGAAAATGGTGTTGTGTTTCCAAGGTTTTGAAGATTCCTTGCTTTCTTGCTGAGGAAAAAAAATTCATAAATTATATAAACATACGTCACTGTTTCCACTTGTGGGTTAAATTAGTCAAATTATAGACATTCACGCATGCGCATTCGAGTATCAACTGATTCACACCAAATAACGTAAAACTCTTCCACTAATTCTATCCGATAGACACTCAATCAAATTGAATAATGTGAATCGGTTCAAGATTTAAAAATTGAATCAAATTTAATTTCATTTATGTATTTACCTTCGCGAAAGATTTATTTATTTATTTATTTTGTTTGAAAATATATAATATTATATTCGTGGGAATTCCATGTTTATTATAAGGAAACATCGCTTAGGAAAATCATTTGATGAGTCAAAGTTTAAACTGAAAACTTGAACCAAAAGAATCATGTCGTCGTGTGCCGATAGTGTTAGGACAGAGTTCGGGAAAGTGCGACTCCGGAACCGCATGTGGCTCTTCCTATTTGGCTGTAGTTCGTCCATAAAAAGTTTAGTACAGGCCCGGAGTAGTATTTACTAACTAAATATCGTCGTTATACAAATATTATACCAATTTTTATTTAATGTACAGTTAGTTAAGTTAAGACAAGCTCAAAAGTATAGGCCTACCATCAACCCAATTATGTCGTAAAAATTATTTCTACTCAAAGCCAAAAATGGCTCTTAAATGGGTTATGAAAGTGTATACAAAAGTATATATAAGTATAATGGCTCTTTGAATGAATTTCAAAGTAGTATGGTTTATATTTGGCCCTTTGGATGACGAATTTGCCGAACACTCAGTTAGGACCACTGAAGCCTGTTATCTATGGAAATTCTACCAGAAGTCAATGACGCAATAAAGGTAATTTTCATCCGAATAAGTATATCCTCCCGAATTCAAGTCAGAAAAGTGAACTGGTAAGTAAACAGAAGTTCTTAGTATCAGCATGTGTGAAGTCAGTCAGTAAGTTGGTAAGAGCCAGTAGTCAGTAAAAGTCAGACGCAAGTCAGGCGAATTCCAAGTGTTACGTGTATCCAGTGTAAGTCTGACTATCTGGAGCTAAATTGTAGTAACCAGTAACGTTTAAGAGTACCAGAGAGAATTCCAGTCAGTACAATAAAAAGCAGCGAATAAAGTGGAAGAAGAGACAGAGTTCAGTGAGTAGTCCTTGGGCAGCACACGTTAGTCAGTCGGAGAGTTCATTAGTCACGCTGGTAGTAGTTTAGTCGTAGACCAGCCTTAGTCCACGTATTCCGTACACACATTTGAATCTTCTTTTTGGTAGCCCGAATTCACAAAGCCTAGGAATTTAAGACATTGGTATCTTAGGTCACTACATTATGTTACACACTCGCTATTATTGTTATTATTATTTTTACGTTTGTTTATTAATGTTCTTGGTTTGTAATTAAAAACAAGCCCCAGGCGTCAAAAACTCATCGGGCTGTCAATAATAGTGACGTGATTAATTTATTTCTTGTTTTCGGATAATTATCAAACCATGTTGGGATTCCAAGATAAAATATTCGATCTACGCGTAGAGTTACGGTGGGGTGGTGGTGTGGAGAGAAATTCCAACTCAAATCCTGTTGCGTTCATGAACTGAATGATTGATTATTACGAATCTTTAAAATTTTCACGCTCAGTCACGTTTTCCCCTCGAAAATCCAAATATTTGACTTTTGGTGAAGAAATTCAAATTGTTTTCTGACGGTCGGCCTAAATTCTGATTTCTGCACATGAAAAGAAACTTTTTTTATTCTATATTAAAATATTTAAATATTCCTTTGACCCTGTGACTTTTATAAAACTTTTTAGTCATGTGAAAGTAGCGGATTTAGCAGTTGATATCAGTTCCGTTTTTAAACGGATACGTGATTATATTGTTATTAGCTTTATACAAACTTGTTATATACTTAATGTTAATAACCTCGGAGTGAGTTTTACACTTTAATAGCCTATTTTCCTAATTTTCATTTAATTAATTTAAAATTCCACTTGAAAAAATTAATGATGGAACTGTAAACATAATATCTGTGCAAAACTGTTCAGCAAACACAACTACAAATTACTGTACAACACAAGTTTTTCCTTATTTTTAGGATCGTGAAAGATTTTGATTGTGTCTGTAATGACTACTGTTGATGGGAACAGCGTTTGTTTAAAAAGTTCCAGGAATGATAACTTGATTCGAGAAAGTAGAGGAGATGTCCCTCAACCATTACACACAATCCAAAGAAAGGTTCAACCTCTCGGGAAAATATTAAAATCTGGAATAAATTCTAAGAAAAAAATTTTTCTTGAATTTTAAATTATAAAACCTTTGGTTGAGGATTAATAACAAGAAAAGGATTTTCCCAGAGTCATAATCTTGCATAAAAAGATGGGAATGACAACAGAAAAGAGTGACAGTAGTTAATGAACTTTGTAGAGATGCATTAGGTCTACCGGAAAGTTCTGTCCGTTTTAGAATACAAAAACAAAGGATCTTTCTAAACCTGAATCCAATTCATCCAAGTTCTTAATGTTTATTTTATGTGGAATACAGATATTCAGATTTGTGGCCACAAATGTAAATGTTATTTAATTCTATGTAAAGTGATTCT
>JADMLL010000154.1:0-15936 GCA_016920875.1 Columbicola columbae
GAAGTCCATTTCCTATCTTTATACTAAGAATTAATTCCATAAATGCTGCACATAAGTATTCCATATTGCACTTTTCACAAAGCTCCTTTCATAAGTAATGCACAGTATAACGCAGACATTTGAATACGGTAAGAGAATCAAAATAGCTGATAACCAACAACCAGAGAGTGAGTCTGAGAAGAGATCTACTCGAATCGCATTCAAGTTATTATATATACCATACACAGTCAGAAAGGTTGGTAGAGATTCGGACAGCACAAAGACCATTGTTAAAATATCCTTCGGAGGATTCGCCATCATTGTTTATGCGCTTTTGTTTTATACCGAACCGTGTTTCATCTTTCTTCCTTTCTTTCTAACCTTATTTGGTTACGTTTTCGGTTTATCGTAACAATTTCCTATTTATATCATTGCTCCCTGTTTACTTTGTTTTCGTTTTATGGTTCTTCTTGTTTTCTTTTCTTTTTATACGCTCTTAGTTTTAGTTTCCATACAATTCATTTTCGCTTCACTACTTGTTTGCTTTTACTGGCTCTTTAATTTTAAATTACCTGACTATTTCTCCGCGTTCCATTCTCTTTCCTTTTATTTCTCATTCTCCTCAACCACTCCTCCCCTTCCTCCATCTTCTTCTTCTTATCCTTCTTCGAGCCGTAATTGTTGACGCTTGTTCTCTTAAATTTCCTTACTTTATCTCATTTTTCATTGTTTTCCCTTTTCATGCTTACTCAGTTTATGACCTTATAAACTCCACTTTCCACTGCCACTTTATTAGACCCATTTTCAAACATCTTTCTTCTTTTATAAAACTTTTTATTCCCTTAATAACGCGCACTTTTCCTCTCCTTTTTCTTTCCTTTTTTTTATACTCCATACTTCCCGTCTTTCTCTACTTTTTTAAATGTTATTAACTACACTGTTTCTCTCTTTAATTCCTTTTCCTTCTTATTATTATGTTGTGGCTTATCTCCTTTGCTTATTTAGTTCTACTGGTATTGGTTTGTGTTTACTATAAAACGGTATCACCGACTTCAAGCCGTTCTTCTCAAGATTTTATTACTGCCCGTCTTTTTTTATGCGATTCCTTTAGAAGACCGTGTGTACGTTATTAAATTTCTATGCACTTCACGAGTGGACCTTAAGTAGCATAGAAAACGGAAAGTAATACGGCTTAAATATTACGGTAAAAGTGATAAAGCAGACACATATATATTAGATCTACCGGAAAGTTTTGTCCGTTTTTACAATAATACAAAAGTATAAATGTATCATATCTTAAATAATCTTTATTGAATAATATAATTGACATCATTATTAATGACTTATTTGTATTGACAATGTCCGACGTTGTCAAAAATGGGCTTTCCTCTAACATGATATTGACAGTAAAGTCGGTGATTAAAGATGGCCGCCCAGAGTGAGACTAATCAGAAAGGCCAAACCCACTTAGTTGAAATTTCTCGAACCATCTTAAGTTTTATGAGAAAGTGTAGCTTCATCCAACATCTTAGACAGATTATTCATTCCTTCTGTATCATTTCTACTTTATTGAAACTCATACGCAATACAGTGGTTTAAAAGAACTTCAAAGTCCTTATATCAGTCAATCCGTTCTTAGTTAATATTAATCAAGTTTGTTTTAGGTCAGTATATATACTGTATAGGTGATGTACCGGACAGAGATTCCCACTAAACCTAATATAATCTCCGCCGATTATTCGTAACCACCAAATAATCTTGTTAAAAGTGGCAAATTACTGAGTATTTATCACATTTACCGGCTATTTTATATGATATCCAAATTGTAACCAGAAATTTAATCAAAATTTTCTTAAATGTTAGGTTTCTGTAACTTTTCTGACAAAAGGCAAGCAATCCAAGCAGCTGTGTTCGCTAGTAACAGTGATTGAACCTCCGAACAAGAACCGATGAGGACATGAGGAGAGACAGAAGCCAAGCATGTGAGCAAAATTTTGACCGAGTTCCCCATTATGAGTTGAAGAATTAATACACCAACCGGTAAATGTGATAAATATTCAATAAATTGTCACACTTACCGAGATTTCTGACTGACTATGAATAATCGGATTTATCACTTTTACCGTGACAAATTTTTAAACAAAACTATTGAACTATAACAGTGTGCATTATTTATGAAATAAGGAATATTACAATGAGCTGATGGAGATGTCATTATGTGAACGTTCGGGTGTTTGTCCTTTGACCTTGATAGTCGCTTCGATACTATGAGGTCCGGAAAGTAATTTTGAATACATCGCTGTAATATAAATATTTATCACATTTACCGGCTAGTTTAGAAAATCTACAACTCATAATATGAGAAAATGTTTATTAAATTGCACATTACTACTTGGATACGGTAAAAAACTAGCCGGTAAATGTGATAAATATTGAGTAATTTGACAAATTTACCAAGTTTAATTGGTGATTATGAATAATCGCCGTCTATTCGTCTGTTTTATCACTTTTACCGTAATATTATACTACGTGTAACACACATAACCGACATTATTTTCTTCGGGAATCTTTAAAATACGTCTTAGAACCCATTCAGTTCGGTAGAAACGGAGAAGATCCGCTCACCACCCCTTGCACATGTCTCAACACGTGCAAAAACCTTCATGTCAACATATCAAAATGGTTTCCCGGTGGATGGTTGAAAACATGTTTTGATGATGGAAATAGCTGTCGGGGTGTTCATTTGACGTTCCCATGGCTCGCCAGCCCCTAATTTGCCTTCACCGATGCACTACAATGAATGCGATTAACCCAATCACCCCATCCTCGGTGCAGGTGTCTGCATCGAAACTCAATTCATACAAAGAGATTATTCAGTTTCCAACCTTTTTTGTTAAGTTACCTACAAGGGGTTGAAGAGACAAAGGGGTAGTAAAGAATGGAGAAAAAAAATACAAAGTAAGAAAAATTGAACGGAGAAATCGGTTCTTTATTATTTAAAAAGTAAAATGGCGGACCTTTTTGCGAGTGTTTTTGACGGCTTGCTGATAACGGTTTAACAAAAACATTCAACGTTAATCATTCCTTCGCTCCCATTCTTCTGCCCTTTTTTTTGTACTTTGGAGAGAAAAAAAACTTTTTTTGTTAATTTATTGTTCTGTTTAGACAAAAAAAGGTTGATGAGAGACAGAGACAGAGAGATGAACACTCAAAAAAAAAAATTGTTTCAGGCACCCCCTTACCCAAGTAGAAAGGAACCTCATGTGAAAATGATGGATCGCTCTGATACGTCTTCTTTATTAAAATTCAAAATTTTTCCTTTTTTTCTATACATTCATACAGTATGTATTATGTTAACATACACAACATGACATTTATTAGGAAGATGAGCTGACAGAACTTTTATTTTTCGGATAGGGATATAAAAATCCGGTACATTTTTACGAGCGCCGTTGAAAAACCAGTCGACATCCCTTTTATTTTGGAAAATTTTTTATTCCTTCTCTAGGGGGGGTGCAGGGGGCGCGGGGGCACGCACGAAGGCCTTTTCACCTCAAAGTCGTTTCACGTTTCTTTATAATTTCACTTTATCTGTCATTCGGTCATCGATCTATCTTCTTCCTTTTCCTCTATCAACTTTGTTTTTATACTTCTTGCCCTCCGACCCCCGCACCACCACCACCACCACTCTTCCTACAGTACATGTCAGTCGTATAAAATTTCTTCGCTTTTATCATTTCATTCTTCTTGGCTTTGGAAACATATTTTGTGTTCCCTCCTTCCTCCTGACTCTTTATTGTTATCAAAGTCTTTGTTGGCTTTTCAATAAATTTCTGAGTCCAGTGAACCCATTCAATAACTTTTTCTTCTTCCACTACTACAACTTCTTTCTTCTTCTTCTTTTTCTCGTCTCTCCCTTCTTGCAGAAAAGAATGTCTCGTGAAGAGTGAAGAAGTGATTCAACACTCGGATGATTTGATACCATAAACCAAGTCATCGGTGATGAGATTTTTTTTGCTGTTGTTGTTGATTTTCTTTATTGAAAAATTTCCCGTCGTTGAGTTTCATACATATTTCATAAAAACTGCACACTAATGTCATTAACTAAATTAGACGAACTCTCCATTTCGCCGACCAAAGCTAACAACTAATAATTTCGTGACAATTTTTCTTTTCTACCTGGCTATCTTTGGACCATGTTAGTATCAATCATTTGGTGATTTATGTATAAATTTTATTTATTTCTTTGTATATTTTATTTATTTATTGTTATATTTATTTATTTCTTACGTTCTTCTATTTTATTTTTTGATTGGTTAGTTTAGTTTATTTTTTATTAATTGTTGCCTTCATTTTTATTTATTTATTTTGATTTTCTTTATTAAATTTTAAAAGTTTATATATTATTTACTATATACTATTTTGATTTTTGATTTATTTATTTATTTATTGCCCGGAATTGGCTCCTCGGCTTTCATCGGGCAATTGTTCTTTATTAGTCTTGCTCTTCATAATCAGGGAGGTAGATGTCCATGCCGTCTTGGACTGGAGCATGTTCTCCACTATGCTCCAGTATGCTCCAGCTCCATGCTGAGATGGGCCCTCTCGTCCTCCCAACGAGGACACTCAGCCCAGACGTGCTCCGGTGAGTCTTCTACACCCTCGCAGTTAGCACAGAAGGGATTTTCCTTTTTAATAAACTGTAGGTACCCTCCGAAGGGGGCCTGTCCAGTTAAAAACTGGGTAATTGCCCAGTCCACTTCTCTGTGTTTCCTAAGGTACCATTTTTTAAGTGGTATAAGCTTCCGGGTTCGATGACCAGTTCCAGCAGCCCATCTTGTCTCCCATTGCTCCAAAGATTTCCGTCTCGCCTCTCGTCTATTTGCCTTCAAGCCGACAGATTCCAGAATGTTTTGATTTTACTATTTTTATTTACTATATACTAATATACTATATGCCTACAAGATAATAATAAAATCAGCATTATGATCTCCAATCTCCGTCGCGAAGCGTAATAAAAAGAAGGAGATTATACAATATATATTATATTACCTACACACTAAATAGGGCCTACTATTATATATAATAATACTTATTATTATTATTTTAAATTTATTTATTGCTTTTTTGTATTTTATTTTCATTATTTATTTATTTATTCTAATTTGTCTTTTTATGCCAAACTCAATTTACTTGTGATAATATTATTATATTGATATTGAATTACAGGGAGGCGTAGTATAGTGGTTAGTCCCCGACTTTGACGTTAGGATTGTGAGTTCGAATCTCTTTGTTCGTGTTAGCGTTTTCATATCTCCTTCCCAGTTTATACTGTAGATACCAGCTCAGAATCCGAACAGCAACTTCTAAAGCACGTGATAATATTATTTACGGATCGAAGTCTTCATACAACTGTGCATTATTTATGAAAGAAACTCCTTACAAAGCCCAGTAGTCATTTATGCCATGTGAATGTTGGAATTCATGTAATTCAAAAGGATTCATCTCATTCACTTCTCTAAAATTTATTTTAGTTTGAGATATATAAGAAGACGTATTTGATTGTCACAACACAGTTGTGTGTTTAATAGAAAATTTGTTGTGAAAAACTCCAGCTTCGAAAACGACAGAGTGAAAGAAAGACATAAACCATCGACGACGACAAAAATTCTAAAAGAGCTCGAGAACGATGAATTGAAAGGAAAACGGTCTGTTGCCAAAACGATCGTCGAGAATCAGATTAATTATGAGTCAAGATGGCAGAAAAACGGGGAAAAGTAGTGATGCGAGGTTTGTCTTCCTACCCCCGCCGCCCTGCCCAAACTCAATTTTTACAAAAATAAACCACTCCAGCTTTCATATCCTCCACGAAGTTATTATAAAATTTACGAGCTCATTTCTTTTATGTCTGTTCATCGATTCTCCTCTTCTTCCTCCTCCACCACCGCCCTCTCGAAACGTTTCTTCCCCTTCACACGTACGCATATGAATAAGCTAATCCGGTCATGATCACGGCTCTTTAACATTACATTAAACCTCTTTGAATGAAGTTCTATTCAACAAAAAAACGCCGGTTAGGTTTAAGCAACGATCAAAAGCGGAAAGGAAACGGGGAAACCATAAAAGAAACATGTTTCATTTTCAAAATCCTGCAGTTTGTGTTTCCCGAATTTGGCAACAGAAAGTTCTCTTACCCCCACCAGCCCACCTCCACAACAACAACAACCTCTAATAAAATAATAATAAGTTAAAATATTCACGAGTCTCGATATTCGACTTTAAATCAGGATTAAAAAGGTCAATCCGTCCCTGAAAACCATTCATAAACCCATAATAAATAAATAAATAAACTTTATGGAAATCAAAATTATAAGATCGCAGCTTTATAAAGCTTTTATGAAGAGTTCTCGGTAATAAAAAAGAAAATCTAAAAATACCGGCTAATATTACCGAGGAAATATGAGTCAGGGGCGTACAAAGGGAATTTTCCTTCGTTTCGATTTCGCGTTTGGTTTCCTCTTCTCATGTCGGTTTTCGTTTTTCTAACGGTTTTAGAGAATTGATAGGAAATTTTAGACTCACCCTATGCCTCTTCTGGGAGTAATCAGCCAACACGGAAATGATGCCTCCGCCGGAACATACACTACAAGAAGCTTTTCCACAGCTAGTTGGACTGTAGTCGACCTCAGGAGACAAATGAAAGCACCTCGAACACTTCTACATGAGTACTGGAGATAAAAGAAAACAACGTAAGGTAAGCTGAGACAGGTATAATTTTAATTTCAGTATAATTTTCCAGTGTTATACTAATCGGTGGTGCTCTACGATGCTCCTCCAACTACAACAATAGAAAGAGGACGTTGTGATGACCCAAGAGTAGAGAAATAATATAAAAACTCAATTTATCAGAGTTACAGGAAAATATTAATAATATAATATGGTAGCAGAGAATAATGTCGATACTCTGAGTTACACCTAATATATATGTTCCGGTAAAAGTGATAAATTGAGCGATTATATGTATAATTCCCGACGATTCCCCATAATCACCAACTACGAATGGTTAATTTTGACGAATTGCTGAATATTTATCACATTTACCGGCTAATTTATAAAATATTCATCTCGTAATCAGAAAAGGTTTATTAAAATTCCCATTGTGGTTTGGAGATTTTATAAACTAGCCGGTAAATGTGATAAATGTGCATTAATTTGTCAAATTTACCAAACTTGGAGGTTGGATTGCTTGTCTTTGTCAGTACGCCAAAGTACGCGAGAAACTTTTATTCATTTCTCTATTTTAAGGACTTTATTTCATAAGTGTTGCACACTTTGACGAGAAGTTCATTTCATAAATATTTTTACTGTTTCGTTTGAAGTTTATTTCATAAATATTGCACACTTTGATGCGGAATATATACTATTCGAATATTCATCATCACCAAGTAACATTAAATAGACAAATTACTGGATATTTATCACATCTACCGGTGATTTTATGAAATCTTCAACTTGTGATGGAGAATTCGATAAAACTGCTCTGATTTGACTTGGATATTTCATAAACCAACCCGGTAAATGTGATAAATATCGAATATTTGCCACTTTTACCAATGTTACTGGTGATTATGAATATTCGCCGGGAATTATATATACTCATCAAAAATATTTATGAAATAAAGTCCTAAATTGGAGAAATGAATAAAAATTTGCTCGAACGCTTGGCTTCATTCCCTTTTCTGACAAAAGACAAGCAATCCAACCTCCAAACTTGGTTAGTTTGAAGAATTTGTGAATATTTATCACATTTGCCGGCTAGTTTATAAAACCTCCAACTTACAATGGGAATTTGAATAAAAATTTTCTCAGATTATGAGTTGTATATTTTATAAACTAGCCGGTAAATGTGATAAATATTCAGTAATTCCTCAAACTAACCAGTCTTACTTGATGATTATAAGGGATCGACGGTAATTATACATATGTTCGCCTGATTTATCACTTTTACCGTAACATATGTTTGATAATACACACATACATATATTTAAGACCTCACGTCGGAAATATAAGTTTGTGAAGAGTCGATTACAATGATAAATTTGTTAGTTCTCTTCTGGCAGTTCAGACTCGAGATAATCCAACCATCAGACTAATTACTCTCCATTTTAATAAAAATTAGTTAACTACGACTAAGAGGACTTAAACCTTCCTCAGGTATCGAACACACCTCGCCATGTCAGGTTCTGAATCATCTTTTTTTGGGTGTGACTCTCTCTCTCTTCCATCATGACCAACAAATTTTCAAAAACGTAGACTCAAGGAAATCACGATCCAATCTCGACTTTAATATTGTTATTACAACGAAAAAGAAAAATTGGCTTAATAATAGAAAATAAAATTTTGGGGAGAAGGCGTGGTTGAAGGAAGATGGGGGTGCGCGAGGGCTATCAAATTGTGAACGCATTAACCACGAATTTTTGTCTGCGGTATCGATAAACACGGTATCCGATTTTGATTTGATTCCATTTTTTTCTGTGTGAATGTGTGTTGAGTGTGTTGTGTGTGTGTGTAATGACGGTTCGAAGGAAGTGAACCATGGACCCTGAGGCCGTGGTATCCGAGTAACATCGGAATTATATTGTACGTGTTAGATTTGTTGACATCAACTCTGGTAGAAAATGATTTTGATTTATTGTCGACTCTTTCGTGTTTCCTTGTTCATTCATTTCGTACCCGTGTTCGTGGTTTGGATTTGTGAACGTTTTTGTGGGAGAACGAGAGAGAAGATTGTCTTCCTCGAATCTCCCATGCCCCACCATCGTCTTCCTTTCTTTACAAAAATATATGTCTATCAGTCAGATCTCTCCTTGTCTTCGCCTGTCCAAACAGACATCGTAAATACTGTCAGATCTTGTTTTACGCGAATGAAAACCAAAGGAAGTTGTTTAAATCATTTCGTTTTACCAACCCACTAAGCGCAGTATAAATAGTCCTTAAGAGTATATATTCTAGAGTGCTTCATTAATCCACATTTCCATGTTTTTAAAACGACTCATAAGATGACCTATTCACTCATTTAATTCAAATGAAAGGGTGTGTCCTCTAACATTCAACAAATTCTGCAGAAATTACTGCAATGCTTCTCTGTTTGATTTGTAGATTATTTCTTGGTCTAGTCAAGCGTAACTTTCAATCCGCATAAATCAAGTTCCGATGCCTTTTATTGTGAATGCATCCGTGTAACTTCAAGGATGTACCGAATAAGCGTTCGACCCTATGAAATTGCTCTGTGGTCTATTTTAATGCGAAAGATGGTGATGGAGGTGTAAAAGTGTGCAATATTTATGAAACGAATTATTCCTTCAACTGTGCATTACTTATGAAATGAATTTCTCCTACAAGTGTGCAATACTTTTGAAATAAGGTTCATTAACTACAATACAATACTTTGATAAGTTCATCTCACGACGTGATCTCCTTCCTCATGTTTCCTGTTGTATGAGAGAATATAGCGCGTTCGACTTTAGACTTTCGTGTCTACTAACACCACTGCTACTAGTTCTGTTGGTTTTTTGGCTGTTACGCAGGGTCAATCAAAGAGTTGAACAGTCTTTATAACACTCAAAATGTGACGCGGCATAACAGCAAGAATATAAACGCGAGCCGGACTAACTTTTATTGAGCTGAAGAATTTCCTCTTAAAAGCTCCCGCTTTCTGCTTTCATATATTTTCCACTTCATGTTCGAGCAATTAATAAAAATTTCGTCGTTAAAATAAAAATAAAAATAAAAAGTTTTTTAAAAAAATCTTAAAAACGTGATGAGAATCCCAAACATAATCCATAACGATCAAGTATAATAAACGGATGAGTCCGCTTCCATAGATATAAATACAAGGTCCTAAATATTTTTAGGTGGTTTTCCACCGAAACCGCTTTCTATATAAAAATTTTTAGGCACCTTGCCAGATATCAAAAATTAAACGTGAACCAACGACACGACATAAAAAAAATCTTTTTCTGGCGGTCCATGGAGGGAAAGAGGGGATTGGGTACAAGAGGAGGAGATAAGGGTCACCGAAAAATTTCGGCTTATGCCCTTTACTCTTTTTCCTTCCGGACCAAATTTCCATTGAGACCATTGAAACTGGGCCACACGACCTACCAAAAAAAAATTTTACAAGTCCGGCTTTCGACGTATACAGTCCACCCTCAGGGCATCATCTGTATATCCATCTATCAGTCTGTTTCTGTATGAATTTTCTGTATATTCCCTGAGTACAGGCCCGAGCATTTTAAAGCAGATCAGGAATTTGGGGACATGTCAAAACCGACACTTTCAGGAGAGGGGGAAAAAAGGAAACAGTGAACCACATCCGCCATTTTGAAACTAACAAGTTTTCGTATAATTACAAATTTGTAGTTTGCTCAGTTAGTCGAAAATAGGCCATGAATAGAGAGTTTCTTCAAGGGGTTGCAGCTGAATTACTTCATTAGGACAATAACAGCGCCGTTTTCATCCCCTTTAGCGCCATTTGTGCTCTCAGATTAATCTCAAACGTTCATCCTCCTCATAGAAAATTTTCTCTTTTGTTAAACCCTGACAAGATAAATTTCCTTTTTACCAGCAGCTTATTTAGAGTCTGCGTTCTACAACTCAACCCAATTGCAGAGAGACCAAGGAAATGGACCAGAGATGGTTGGGGAGGAAGAAAACAACAAAATCTAAAATCAATACCACTGAATCATTTTTAATTAATCTGAACTATAACTTATAACTGTATAAATAGTATATATCAACCTAAAACCTTAGAACTCATAAAATGAATTCGTTTTTGGGGCTTCCTATACTAACATATACACTTCAAACTACAAACCTAACTCAGACTGAAGAATCTCAACGAACCAAGACGTCGGTCATTTTACAAATATAAATTTTATATTATATATATCAAACTATATACTTAATAGATAAACGTTTTATTCAGTATCAGTATTGTTCGTGGATTGAATACATCAGAAAAAGTGCAGTAATTATGAAACAAAACCCTCACAACACTGTGAATTAGTTAATATCATCGTAAAAGTGTGCATTACTTATGAAATAAGCTACTAATAAAAGTGTGAATTGCACATAAAAACAAATTTATGAATCAATTCTGCGTGAGAGTGTGCATTATTATTGAAATGACTAAAATTTCAAAATAGTTTGGTGTATAAATGGTTTTGGACGGTATGACTGTAAGTTGTGACACGAACCATTCGTGATTTCGATTAATAATTGTAGTGATGGATTCCCATTTTTTACGTTTAATAATTTCTCATTTGTGTGCATTATTTATGAAATGAGTGGGTGTAAAAGTAAGGAGAAAAGTCAGCCAAGGGATACTGTGTATGAAAATTGTAGCAAAGAAGCCTATTCAGAACGGTTTTTAATTTAATTTGTGTCGCGTAAAACGAGACCGCACTGATTTTGAGTTTATAATCTGAGTGTGTTCGTCTTTGGTATAAACATTAAGTAGAGTATATAGGATATATAACACACAGTAGATGGAATTACCACAAGTGAACAATGAAGCAGTGGCTGCTAACTTTTGAACAGAATTCGTAGGAAATACCTTTAAAACGTCCCGCTCATGTTTAGCCTATGCGAAAACAATGAAAATCCAAACAAGTTTGACAAAAGGCGATTTAATAGTTTCCCTCATATCTTCCTTCATTATCTTGATTCGTGTGTCCTCATTGTTGTCCTTTTTCTCTTTTTTTCTTTCTTTCTTTCTTTCCTTCGTCCAAAGAATTAGATTTTAAAGACCAACAATGCCGAACGTCCCTTTTCATGTTCCTTTTGTCTAAAGGGTGTCTGGTTTCACTTTTTCCCTCGACACAAAGATCCGAAAAGAATGAGCCGCCTATCTGGCCAAGTCTGCACTTTTGTTCATCTTCCTTCCCATCCTCCTTTCCAACTTTCAGCAAATCTGAGTTCCTGAAATCTCCTGGATTTAACATTCAACTTCTTCTCATACTCGACCGTTAATTTGCTGTCGATCGATTCCTCAGATAATGTCTTCGAAGGTTCCATCACCGAGGAATCACTTTTCCTTTATCCTCCACAAATGACCATGTCTTCAGGTATCTACGATCTATTCTTAGAAGTCTCCGAGACGACGACGTCAACACCGTCTGGCGACCAACGAAACTTCTCCTAAGAGTTTCCACTTCATTAGCGCTATTTTAATTAGAAGTCGCCATTTTTAAATTTTACAAGTGGGCTAACACGATTTTCAAATTTGCTAATCGAATCGTCTTTCCTTGTACGTGTGTTTCTTGGAAGCCTTCTAAAAACCTCTGTTATCATCAACTAAGCATTCCATACTCTCGAATTCATTTCATAAATAGTGCACACGTTAATAGGATGAGACTCATGTCAACGGTGATTTACAATTGAATTTATCTCTGTTTAGTAACTGACTTCCCGTGTTAAGGCTTAACAACAATGTCTTAAGCCTTTTATGTCTTTTTTTTACGCGGTTCTTGATTTATTGTCATTTTCAGTTGTCCTCACGCTTTTCCGTGAAGCCAGACAATAAATAAATAAATAAATAAACAAACTCGTGAGTAGCAGTTATTAAAAGTCATTGTTTAAAAAAGGTCCTGGATTAGAAGAGATTCTAAGAAAATTTTTAACTAAAATTTCGTTTCATTATTAGTGAAAGATTTATTTGGGTTTCATTTCAAAAATATTGCACACTTTGATATAAAGTTAATTTCATAAATGCCAAATTTTTTTATACCAAATTTTGTTTTCCTCCATAAATTATTATCACAATACACGTTTAATAAATAAAGCAACTACTCTTCGAGGAAGATTTGGTTTCGTAAATATTGCACACTTAAAGCAGCGTTTAGTTTCATAAATACTGCACACTCAGAGCAACACTGTTTCATAATTACTGCACATTTACAGCAGAATATCGTTGCATAAATATTGCACACACAAAGCAGAACGTCATTTCATAAATACTGCACACTCAGAGTAACACTGTTTCATAAATACGTATTTCTGTTCATAAATAGTACTTTGCAACACTCAATAATAACACTGCATAATTTAGAGAACGGTTTCATAAATACAGTGCAACACTGTTTCATAAATACTGCACACTACAGCAAATTTCGTTTCATAAATATTGCACACCTAAAGCAGCATCATTTCATAAATACTGCACACTCAGAGTAACACTTTGTTTCATAAATTCTGTACGCCTAGTGCAACACTGTTTCATAATTACTGCACATTTACAGCAGAATTTCGTTTCAAAAATATTGCACACACAAAGCAGCAAGTCATTTCATAAATACTGCACACTCAGAGTAACACTGTTTCATAAATACTGCACGCTTAATGCACCACTGTTTCATAAATAATACTGTACACGTTTTAATATTGCACACTTGGAGTCATTTCATAAATACTGCACACTTAAGCACATTTCATAATTACTGCAATTTCAATATTTTTCAAAATTTTGCATACACAAAGCTGCACGTCATTTCATAAATACTGCAACATTTCGTTTCATAAATTTTGTACACTTTGAGCAATACTTCGCTTCATAAATACTGCACACTTAGAGCAACATTTCGTTCCATAAACATTTCACACTCTTTTCGTGGGTTCTTTTCATATAACAACCAACTTCAAGAAACATTTCATAAATAACGCACACTAACACAACTTCTTATCAGTCAATCTATTCCAAGGTACTCAAGGTTGTCTTTGGTTCTTTTGGTCTTTGGTTGTTGGTTGCTTTCTTCTGGTTCCACCTCAGCTTCGAGCTTCATTTATTAAAAGCAGTAAAATCAGAGGAACCACACCAACATGTACGGCAATAAAACCTGGTCAAGGTCTCGAGCATCAGAGACTGTCACAACAAAACAAAACAAAAAGTCGATGAACGGATAGTGTTCCCCCGATTCTGAACATTTTGTTCAGCAACCGTAAACTTTTTTATTTATTTTTTTAATGTCATTCCCATGGGGAAGCTTTTTTTTGCTTATATCACTCTAAATAGGTAATAAAACAACAGAACATGTTTCGGCTTTTGACCTTACCACCACCACCCCGCCTCCCGTCCTCATCCATTCAACTCTCTCGCTTTTGCTTTCGCTCAATTTGATTACTTTAATTCATTATTTTGTTTTTATTTCCTTTTTCCTTCTTTATTATTATTATCATCATCATTAACTTTATGGTAACGTTTCACGCAATGAAAACAGTTGTAAAAAAGGAAAACAGCGAAAAAAGGGAAAATATGTGTAATTGTGTTTAAACTTTGTGTAACTTGTTTATTCAGCGTTTCGAGAGAAAAGTATCAAATGTCAAAATCAATAACATATTTCTCGAAAAAAGAGTTTCGCCATTTTTGTTTTTGCCTTTCCTTTTCCTTCCTTTTTATTTCGTTAATAAAATATTTATGAAGCATTTTTGAAAGAAAACACAAATTTTTGTTGTTTCCACACACCCCTTCCATCCATTTCCCATCGCTCGTTTATTTTTCCCACTTGAATTGTTTCTGGAAATTGTTAATTTGTGTCGTCACGTGACCGGATCATTCTCGCAATTAAACCGACGCAAATTGAACTTTGTGGAAATTTAATGTCGAACGTTCCCATAAGCTTTCGCTCGAAAATTTCGTTCGTTTGTTGAGCTTTTTGTTTTTCCTTATTAACTTTTCTGAAATTGGTTTTTAATAATAGATTTATGAGCCAATATGACTCATTAAAAATTTTATTGCCAGGAATGTAAACTTTTTGTTTTTTTAATTATTCTTTATCGATGTTATGTATGAATGGGTTTAGTGTTTTTTCGGAGCCAGTTCTGCCTGAGACTGTTTTATTTATGAAAGGAAACGCTGCTCTGAGTGTGCAGTGAAACGAAATGGTGCTCAAAGTGTGCAGTTTTTATGAAAGAAAATGCAGTCCTAAGAGTCCAGTATTTAGAAATGAAATGCTGTCCAAGGTGTTCCAGTATTTATGAAACAAAGTGCTGTCCTAAGTGTGCAATATTTTTGAAACGAAATGTTGCCCTAAGTACTCAATATTTAAGAACGAGGTGTTGCCCTAGGTGTGCAATATTTATGAAACGAGATGTTGCTCAAAGTGTGCAGAATTTTTGACACGAAATGCTGCTTTAAGTATGCAATATTTATGAAAGGAAATGCAATCTAAGTGTGCAATATTTATGAAATAAACTTACGAAAGTTGTGATAAATATTTAGGAAACAAATTCCTACTTAAATTTACAATATTTGCGATTTGAATTGTTGAACCAAATTGACTGGCTCCACGTAATTCAGATCGTGTGATCAACACATTAAAGTC
Organism: Columbicola columbae; assembly: GCA_016920875.1. Lineage (NCBI taxonomy): Eukaryota > Metazoa > Arthropoda > Insecta > Psocodea > Philopteridae > Columbicola > Columbicola columbae. The sequence goes on from JADMLL010000154.1 coordinate 15,360, forward strand.
TAGTATTGTGGGAGTTTACTCGACCAAAAATAAACTGAGCCAATTTGACTCCCTTTTCTATCGGTAGCCTGCTCTTGAGAGGTCATCTAATCCCCGCAAATCCTGTTACACCCCAAAGAGAAAAAGGGATTAAAGCTCAAATTTGATCCAATTTAAAATAAGAGAGTTTAATAAAATATTATTGATTATGTTATTTTTTAATAACGAAGTGTCTATTCTTGCAAATAAAAATTTAGGTTTGTTGTGTGAGTCAAACTGGACCGCTTAACTAAATCTTGGTCTATAATCAAAATTTGTAAATCTGGTCCTTAACCATTTCTGTTTAAATTGGTCGTTAACGGCTTTTCTCGAATTATTAAAACGATCTCGTCATGTTAGTCTGGTGATAGTTGTTAGATATCTCAACCCCCGGTGTGACAAGATGTTTGGCCGGTTAAAGAAGGCCCCCCCAAAGGACCGAAGCATTAAAAAATGTGGGCCCCCGATTGAGTTGAACTATTCGTTCTTCATTTCATTATTCATCTGATCATTAACAACAACAATATAAAAAAAATATAAAAACGGGTTAATTGGAGAA
>JADMLL010000155.1:0-13266 GCA_016920875.1 Columbicola columbae
TACCGTGATCCATATATCGTGATCCATCCTAGTCGTATAGGTCGTCGCCATCCTGATCCCATGAGCCGTCCGGGGAGAAGGAAGAGATCAGGAGCAGGGCGAAAGAGGTAGGTAACTCGCTCCTGCAAGTATAGGATGATGAAGATTAGGGAAGAAGGAAGGTGGGAGCGGAAGGAAAAGGAGGCAGAGGGAGGCCAGGAAGTGTGACCGGGACGTCACACTTATTTCCTGGGGGAGGTTGTGGTGCATTCAAGTCAGACCGGAGAGGAGGATGTTAAGGTAAGTAGGAATGCAAGGTAAGTGGATGAGTTAGGTGATTTTGACTGGGCAGGAAGATAAGGAAGGTAAGTAGGTCCTTCAAGCCCCCACCAACGACAAGGTGATGCACCGCGGGGAACCCAACCCAACCCAACCCAACCCAACCCAACCAACCCAACCCAACCCAACCCAACCCTTTTTGCTTACCAGTCCTAGTGGAGCTGTTGAGGAGTTCTAGAAGACCCGTCCGTGAAGACAATACTTTCCAGGATTCCTCAGCTCTGCGTCGATAGACTTCGTCGGTGGTGTAGATTCTCGCGTTCTGGTTTTTATGTCTTATACCTGCAAGGAAGAGAGAGGTAGAATATTATTCTGCTCGCCTTTTCCTTGGTTGTCCTTGCCGAAATCTCTCGTCGTCTTCTTTGGTGGAGAGGACTCTTTGGCAGAAGTTGTGGAAGGTCTGCCATTTTTCTTCGGAGTCCAGAAGTCCTTCGATGATATTTTCCATTGTTAATTCCTGGAATTTTTCCTGGAGAGTCCTACGTTCTAAGACCCATACTGGACATCTGAGCAGGGTATGTTCTGCTGTGTCGTCTTCTGTCTTGCAATAATCGCAAGTTGGCGTGTCTCTTCTACGGATCCGGTGAAGGAACGCGTTGAAGCAGCCGTGTCCAGTCAACATCTGGGTCATATGGAATGTGAGTTCCCCGTGTTTTCGTTCCATCCATTGTTGAAGGCGTGGGGTGATGGCAGCGACTATTGGTTTTTGCACCGCGTCTGATGTCTCGAGTGCTTCTTTCCATTTTCTGTAGACAATCTCCTTTGTCATTTTTCGAATTTGTGTTTTTGATTGCGCCAGTTGTTTGGCCTCCTCTCTCGCTTTTGCCCATATTGCGAGAGGAGGTGTTCCTGCTAGGAGCATGGAGGCTGCGGCTGATGTGGTTTTGTAGGCACGGCAGACTCTCTGGGCTATCCGTCGTTGTATAGCCGTGATCTTTTGTTGAACCTTCCTACTGTTTTCGGCTGATTCCAGCCAGATGGGAGCTCCATATGCAGCAATGCTTGTCACTACGTTGGCATACAGTAGTCGTACTCGCAGGTTTGGTCCTTCGAGGTTTGGCAAGAGTGTGGATAGGATCCTTGTCGTTTTGTCTATTTTTTCTCCGACTTTGGTGAAGTGATCCTCAAAGCTCCATCTATTATCTATCTGTAGCCCCAGATATTTCATGCTCTTCTTGGGGGCTATTTGTGTAGTTCCAACGGTGATGGTGGTGTTGGCTGGGAGCCTTTGCCTTCCGAAAACTGTTATTTCTGTTTTCTGGGTTGCTACCGTGAGACCAAGTTCCTCTATGGCGTTTATTATTATGCTGGTGGTCGTCTCAGCAATACTTATGGCCATCTGGAGTGTGTTTCCCGTGGCTAAGATGAGGGTGTCGTCTGCGTAGCACACCACTGTAGTGCCGTGTGGTGTGGGCGTTCGGAGTACCTTATCGTAGGTAATGTTCCACAGAAGGGGTCCTAGGACTGATCCCTGTGGAACTCCGCATGTCATCCGGCGTGTGTGTCTCTTGTGCTGCCGATCTAGGAATGTTATTTGCCTTTCATGAAGATAGTCCTCGATAGTTGCTGCCAGATACTCCGGAAGTTCTTTTGTTCGCAGCGCATCTCTAATGTGCCTCCATGGAAGAGAGTTGAAGGCGTTCTTAATGTCGAGGGCTATCGCTATGGTGATTTTTTTCTCATCTGTTACCTGCTGTATAGTGTTCTTGACCAGCTTGATGGCGTCTGCTGTCGAGTAGCCTGACCTGAAACCAAACTGAAATTTAGATAAGTCGTTTGGGGTGTTAGCTAAGTGTAGGATTACCCTGTTTCTTATTATTTGCTCCATGAGCTTTGCATGGTCCTCCAGAAGACAGATTGGCCGGTACGATGATGGATCTTTGTCCGGCTTCTTGGGTTTCTTTAGCAGGATGAGTTTCGCCAGCTTCCATCCTGCTGGAAATTTTCTGTCCTTGAAGCATTGGGTCAGTGCTTTGGCGATGAGGTTCGGCATGGTTTTAGTTGCTTGAGCAACTACAGCCTTTGGAATCCCTGACGGTCCAGGTGCGGTATTCCGACGTAGACGTTGGCCGGCTTGTTTAACTTCTATTTCGCTGACTTCCCATTCCGGATGCCATGTTGTTTGTCGGATGGGAGGTGGTAATTCCGGCTGTGCTGGAAAGAGTCCTTGAATGATGGTATTTACTTCTTCTATTGCTAGTTGTTCTGTGATAGGAGTGTCTGCGGGCTTCATCTTTTTCATTACTATTTGGTACGGCCTTCCCCAGGGGTCCGTGTCCATCGATTGTGTGAGTTCTTTCCAGGCGTTGTTTTTGGCTGATTTGATGAGCCGTTTTAGCTCACGCCTGAGTTCTCTGTATCTGTTTTCGGCCGGTCCCGCTTCTGCTGGATTCCGTTTTTTATCTTTTGCCATTTTCGCCGGCTTCTGATGCATGCTTGCCGGGCCTCTGCGATTTCTCCGTTCCACCAGTAAGTTTGTTGTCTGGAGGTGTTCCGCTTTTTTGGCATGCTGTCGTTGCATGCGTGCTCAAGTGTGCTGTCGATCCATTCTGCTGCTTCTTCCGATGTATGGAATGTTGTGCCTGTGACCCATGCCGTGGCTTGGAGAGAGCTTTCGCAATCTGTCAGGTTGAGCCTTGCGATCTGCCATCCGGTGGTCCTTTGGCTGCGTCTCCAGGATCGTTGGTGACTGATGGAGAAGCTGATATATTGGTGGTCGGACAGTGTTTCGATGTCTGGATGTAATTTCCAGTTATCAATGAGGCGAGAGGCTGCGGCGTTTGCCCAGGTGATGTCTACATGGGATTCTCCCTGTGGTCGAACGCATGTTGGCCGCGGGTCGTCGTTCAGCAGGATAAGATGATTTGTGTTCGCCCAGTTTTCTAAGAGTTGGCCTCTGGGTGTGGTTGCGGTGATCCCCATCTTGTGGATTTGGCATTGAAATCTCCTGCTATTATGACGGGTTGTTGCCGCAGGTTGTCTATTTCTTTCAATATCTTGCAGAGTTGTTTCTATGGCTGCGAGAGGCTTGTTGGGAGACAGGTATGTCGATATGATGTAGACTTCGCCTATTCGAACTATTGTATATCCTGTTCCGCTTTTTTCTGGCGCGCATGTTCCTCTGCAGTTTTCCGTTGACCAGATAATGGATGTGGTCCTGGTGGTGTCCATTATGCCCATGTTGCTGGAGGGGTATGGCTCGGATATTATGGCCAGTCCTATCCGTTTTTCTTTTATTGTTTGGCATAACAGATCTTGTGCTGCCCGGCTGTGATTCACGTTGGCTTGAAGTATTAGAGTGGAAGCCATCATTTTCCGGTTGTTTCTCCGCTGGTTTAGTTCTTTTGCACATTCCCAAACGGTGGTCTGCTGGTTTCCCTTCCTGTTTGCAAATGAAGCAGTTGGGAGTGGCTTTGCAGGTTCTCGCTGTGTGGTCCTCTTCACTGCAGTTGAAGCATTTCTTAGTTAAATCCACTTTACTCTTGCAGTGAACTGCGACGTGTCCTTCGTTGTGGCATCTGAAACAGCGAGGAGCTTTTTTAGTAGCTGTCTCAATTGGTGCACGAGACCATCCTACCTGAAGGTAATTGGCTTCTAGTAATTTGTTGGCCGTTTCCACGTTACACTTGATCCAGGCCATTCCTAGTCTCCCTGGTGTTCTTCGTATTTCTGAGACATGGATAGAGGTGTCCTTGGTTATTTTTCCTATGGCTGCTTTGATATCATCTTTTTCGACGGAGTCGTCGAGGCGTGTGATTCTCAGCTCGGCGGTGTGCGTTGGTCTGGATATGGTAACTCCGTCCTTTCCGAGCACCGTTTGAAGTCTGGAGGCCAGTTGGTCCGCCTTTTGTTCTTTGTTTTCGCCTCGCAGTTGTAGAACCCAGCATCCCGATCTTCCTTTCCTTATTTGTGGCGCTTCGATACCTAGTTCTTGAAGGTTAACCTTCTGTCGCGCCGTTTTTAGGATGTCGGCGTAGGTGTTTGCGGTTCCCTTGCATGAGATGGTGATGGCCGCCGTTGGTTTCTCTTTTAGATGTTTTTTCGGCGGAGGTTTTGTTTTCCTCTGGACTGTCCTCCATTCTTCCTTTGGGTTTTCTCCGTCGTTGGTTTGAGACGGTATTTCCTTTATCTGCCTCGTCTGTGTCGTTTTCGAGGGATTCGAGAATGAGACGGGTTCCGTAGTAGCATCGACCATCTTATCCGTTTTGTTCCGAAGGGCGTATTCCAGTTCTTTGATCTTCGTCCTGAGGGTGTTGGCTTGAGGATCCGAGTTGTTGTCTGCCCTGTCTGCAAGGATCGAGCTTAATGCTCTGATGGTTGAAACCGCGTTTTTGATGGCGCGGACAAGTTGACCCTTAAGGTTGTTGGAACATTTCGCCACCCCTCGATCTCGTCGGTGGCTTGGAACAAGGCTGTGACGATGGCTGGGACGGCTTCATCAACATATTGATCCATCACGTCCTTTTCGCGGATCCGTTTAGTTGGTTGCGAGGTCATGACTTCCTCTTGTCCTGGAGTGTTGGCCTTTGATTGTGCTGTTCCCTTCCGGTTCGTTGGAGAAGATTTGCTGGAACTGGAACTTGTTGTCGCTTTTTGGGACATCCTGAAACGCGAAAAAACTTTAATTTTTTGTTCGTGAGAGCTGATGACCTTTTTAGTTGTTAGTGTTTTTAGCGAGTTTTTATGTTTTTTCGCGTGACCTTGAAACCGCGAGCGCTACCCTGCGGAGCAGGGATCCGAGTGTCGAAGTCGAAATTTCTCTCGATGATGCGTTCGGTACGAGCGATTCACGATGACTGAGTGGTAACCTCAGTCCGGCGAATATTTATACCTGACGACGCGACCACGAAAACCGAAACCGACCAATCAACGCGGAGTGTTAGCGAATAGAAAAGTCAGAAGAAGAAGATTTGAAATGAATGAGAATGAATGAGGATGAATAGAGAAGGAAGAATGTAGAATGTATGAAAAAACCTTTAAATAAAATATTAAACTAAAATATTAAACTAAAAAATTATCTTAACCCTAAGTACTTACAAGTAAAAACCTGGAATAAAAAATAAAATATTAAACTTAAGACTATGTACTTACAAGTTAATGCTGAAAAATAAAATATTAAATAAATAACCTGAAAATGAATGAAAAAGATTAACTTATTCTAAGTACTTACAGTTTTTTCCTGAAAGGAAAAAAGTCAAAATTAACTAAAACTAAAAATTAAAATTAAAATGAGTGACTTACGAAAAGAAATAGCTGTAAGAGAAAAAATAGATTAAAAACCTGAAAAGAAAAATTATTTTAAAAATATATTTCAAAACAAAATTTCAATTCAAGCTCCTTATAACGTGTAAAAAAGAAGAGAGCAAAATCAGCTGAAGAATGTGAAGAATCCAAGATATCCAAATAGAAAATAGCCCAGGTTAGTATGAAGAATAGTGCTTCGCAAGGATCCGAGTGTCGAAGTCGAAATTTCTCTCGATGATGCGTTCGGTACGAGCGATTCACGATGACTGAGTGGTAACCTCAGTCCGGCGAATATTTATACCTGACGACGCGACCACGAAAACCGAAACCGACCAATCAACGCGGAGTGTTAGCGAATAGAAAAGTCAGAAGAAGAAGATTTGAAATGAATGAGAATGAATGAGGATGAATAGAGAAGGAAGAATGTAGAATGTATGAAAATGTATGAAATACCCTTAAAATAAAATATTAAACTAAAAAATTATCTTAACACTAAGTACTTACAAGTAAAAACCTGGAATAAAAATAAAATATTAAACTTAAGACTATGTACTTACAAGTTAAGCTGAAAAAAATAAAATATTAAAACCTGAAAATTAAAATAATATTATTAAAATAATGAAAATTTTGAAGATTAACTTATTCTAAGTATTACACTAAAACTAAAAATTAAAATTAAAATGAGTGACTTACGTGAGATGCTGAAAAGAAATAGCTGTAAGAGAAAAAATAGATTAAAAACCTGAAAAGAAAAATTATTTTAAAAATATATTTCAAAACAAAATTTCAATTCAAGCTCCTTATAACGTGTAAAAAAGAAGAGAGCAAAATCAGCTGAAGAATGTGAAGAATCCAAGATATCCAAATAGAAAATAGCCCAGGTTAGTATGAAGAATAGTGCTTCGCAAGGATCCGAGTGTCGAAGTCGAAATTTCTCTCGATGATGCGTTCGGTACGAGCGATTCACGATGACTGAGTGGTAACCTCAGTCCGGCGAATATTTATACCTGACGACGCGACCACGAAAACCGAAACCGACCAATCAACGCGGAGTGTTAGCGAATAGAAAAGTCAGAAGAAGAAGATTTGAAATGAATGAGAATGAATGAGGATGAATAGAGAAGGAAGAATGTAGAATGTATGAAAATGTATGAAATATAAAAATAAAATATTAAACTAAAAATTATCTTAACACTAAGTACTTACAAGTAAAAACCTGAAATAAAAATAAAATATTAAACTTAAGACTATGTACTTACAAGTTAATGCTGAAAAAAAAAATAAAATATTAAAACCTGAAATAATGAATGAAAATGAATGAAAATTTTCAAGTAACTTATTCTAAGTACTTTTTTTCCTGAAAGGAAAAAAGTCAAAATTAACTAAAACTAAAATTAAAATTAAAATGAGTGACTTACGTGAGATGCTGAAAAGAAATAGCTGTAAGAGAAAAAATAGATTAAAAACCTGAAAAGAAAAATTATTTTAAAAATATATTTCAAAACAAAATTTCAATTCAAGCTCCTTATAACGTGAAATAAAAGAGAGCAAAATCAGCTGAAGAATGTGAAGAATCCAAGATATCCAAATAGAAAATAGCCCAGGTTAGTATGAAGAATAGTGCTTCGCAAGGATCCGAGTGTCGAAGTCGAAATTTCTCTCGATGATGCGTTCGGTACGAGCGATTCACGATGACTGAGTGGTAACCTCAGTCCGGCGAATATTTATACCTGACGACGCGACCACGAAAACCGAAACCGACCAATCAACGCGGAGTGTTAGCGAATAGAAAAGTCAGAAGAAGAAGATTTGAAATGAATGAGAATGAATGAGGATGAATAGAGAAGGAAGAATGTAGAATGTATGAAAATGTATGAAATACCCTTAAAATAAAATATTAAACTAAAAAATTATCTTAACACTAAGTACTTACAAGTAAAACCTGAAATAAAAATAAAATATTAAACTTAAGACTATGTACTTACAAGTTAATGCTGAAAAGAAAATAAAATATTAAAAACCTGAAAATTAAAATAATGTTATGAAAATGAATGAAAATTTTCAAGATTAACTTATTCTAAGTACTTACAGTTTTTCCTGAAAGGAAAAAGTCAAAATTAACTAAAACTAAAATTAAAATTAAAATGAGATGCTGAAAAGAAATAGCTGTAAGAGAAAAAATAGATTAAAAACCTGAAAAGAAAAATTATTTTAAAAATATATTTCAAAACAAAATTTCAATTCAAGCTCCTTATAACGTGAAAAAGAGAAGAGAGCAAAATCAGCTGAAGAATGTGAAGAATCCAAGATATCCAAATAGAAAATAGCCCAGGTTAGTATGAAGAATAGTGCTTCGCAAGGATCCGAGTGTCGAAGTCGAAATTTCTCTCGATGATGCGTTCGGTACGAGCGATTCACGATGACTGAGTGGTAACCTCAGTCCGGCGAATATTTATACCTGACGACGCGACCACGAAAACCGAAACCGACCAATCAACGCGGAGTGTTAGCGAATAGAAAAGTCAGAAGAAGAAGATTTGAAATGAATGAGAATGAATGAGGATGAATAGAGAAGGAAGAATGTAGAATGTATGAAAATGTATGAAATAAAATATTAAACTAAAATATTAAGCTAAAAAATTATCTTAACACTAAGTACTTACAAGTAAAACCTGAAATAAAAATAAAATATTAAACTTAAGACTATGTACTTACAAGTTAATGCTGAAAAGAAAATAAAATATTAAAAACCTGAAAATTAAAATAATGTTATATCCTGAAAATGAATGAAAATTTTCAAGATTAACTTATTCTAAGTACTTACAGTTCTTTTTCCTGAAAGGAAAAAAGTCAAATTAAACTAAAACTAAAATTAAAATTAAATTAAGTGACTTACGTGAGATGCTGAAAAGAAATAGCTGTAAGAGAAAAAATAGATTAAAAACCTGAAAAGAAAAATTATTTTAAAAATATATTTCAAAACAAAATTTCAATTCAAGCTCCTTATAACGTGAAAAAGAAAGAGCAAAATCAGCTGAAGAATGTGAAGAATCCAAGATATCCAAATAGAAAATAGCCCAGGTTAGTATGAAGAATAGTGCTTCGCAAGGATCCGAGTGTCGAAGTCGAAATTTCTCTCGATGATGCGTTCGGTACGAGCGATTCACGATGACTGAGTGGTAACCTCAGTCCGGCGAATATTTATACCTGACGACGCGACCACGAAAACCGAAACCGACCAATCAACGCGGAGTGTTAGCGAATAGAAAAGTCAGAAGAAGAAGATTTGAAATGAATGAGAATGAATGAGGATGAATAGAGAAGGAAGAATGTAGAATGTATGAAAATGTATGAAATAAAATATTAAACTAAAATATTAAACTAAAAAATTATCTTAACACTAAGTACTTACAAGTAAAACCTGAATAAAAATAAAATATTAAACTTAAGACTATGTACTTACAAGTTAATGCTGAAAAAAATAAAATATTAAAACCTGAAAATTAAAATAATGTTATATCCTGAAAATGAATGAAAATTTTCAAGATTAACTTATTCTAAGTACTTACAGTTCTTTTTCCTGAAAGGAAAAAAGTCAAAATTAACTAAAACTAAAAATTAAAATTAAAATGAGTGACTTACGTGAGATGCTGAAAAGAAATAGCTGTAAGAGAAAAAATAGATTAAAAACCTGAAAAGAAAAATTATTTTAAAAATATATTTCAAAACAAAATTTCAATTCAAGCTCCTTATAACGTGAAAAAGAGAAGAGAGCAAAATCAGCTGAAGAATGTGAAGAATCCAAGATATCCAAATAGAAAATAGCCCAGGTTAGTATGAAGAATAGTGCTTCGCAAGGATCCGAGTGTCGAAGTCGAAATTTCTCTCGATGATGCGTTCGGTACGAGCGATTCACGATGACTGAGTGGTAACCTCAGTCCGGCGAATATTTATACCTGACGACGCGACCACGAAAACCGAAACCGACCAATCAACGCGGAGTGTTAGCGAATAGAAAAGTCAGAAGAAGAAGATTTGAAATGAATGAGAATGAATGAGGATGAATAGAGAAGAATGTAGAATGTATGAAAATGTATGAAATAAAAATAAAATATTAAACTAAAAATTATCTTAACACTAAGTACTTACAAGTAAAACCTGAAATAAAATAAAATATTAAACTTAAGACTATGTACTTACAAGTTAATGCTGAAAAGATAAAATATTAAAAACCTGAAAATTAAAATAATGTTATATCCTGAAAATGAATGAAAATTTTCAAGATTAACTTATTCTAAGTACTTACAGTTTTTTCTGAAAGGAAAAAGTCAAAATTAACTAAAACTAAAAATTAAAATGAGTGACTTACGTGAGATGCTGAAAAGAAATAGCTGTAAGAGAAAAAATAGATTAAAAACCTGAAAAGAAAAATTATTTTAAAAATATATTTCAAAACAAAATTTCAATTCAAGCTCCTTATAACGTGTAAAAAAGAAGAGAGCAAAATCAGCTGAAGAATGTGAAGAATCCAAGATATCCAAATAGAAAATAGCCCAGGTTAGTATGAAGAATAGTGCTTCGCAAGGATCCGAGTGTCGAAGTCGAAATTTCTCTCGATGATGCGTTCGGTACGAGCGATTCACGATGACTGAGTGGTAACCTCAGTCCGGCGAATATTTATACCTGACGACGCGACCACGAAAACCGAAACCGACCAATCAACGCGGAGTGTTAGCGAATAGAAAAGTCAGAAGAAGAAGATTTGAAATGAATGAGAATGAATGAGGATGAATAGAGAAGGAAGAATGTAGAATGTATGAAAAAACCTGAAAATACCTTAAAATAAAATATTAAACTAAAAAATTATCTTAAGACTAAGTACTTACAAGTAAAACCTGAAATAAAATAAAATATTAAACTTAAGACTATGTACTTACAAGTTAATGCTGAAAAGAAAATAAAATATTAAAACCTGAAAATTAAAATAATGTTATATCCTGAAAATGAATGAAAATTTTCAAGATTAACTTATTCTAAGTACTTACTTTTTCCTGAAAGGAAAAAGTCAAAATTAACTAAAACTAAAAATTAAAATTAAAATGAGTGACTTACGTGAGATGCTGAAAAGAAATAGCTGTAAGAGAAAAATAGATTAAAAACTGAAAAGAAAAATTATTTTAAAATATATTTCAAAACAAAATTTCAATTCAAGCTCCTTATAACGTGAAAAAGAGAAGAGCAAAATCAGCTGAAGAATGTGAAGAATCCAAGATATCCAAATAGAAAATAGCCCAGGTTAGTATGAAGAATAGTGCTTCGCAAGGATCCGAGTGTCGAAGTCGAAATTTCTCTCGATGATGCGTTCGGTACGAGCGATTCACGATGACTGAGTGGTAACCTCAGTCCGGCGAATATTTATACCTGACGACGCGACCACGAAAACCGAAACCGACCAATCAACGCGGTGTTAGCGAATAGAAAAGTCAGAAGAAGAAGATTTGAAATGAATGAGAATGAATGAGGATGAATAGAAGAAGGAAGAATGTATGAAAATGTATGAAATACCCTAAAATAAAATATTAAACTAAAAATTATCTTAACACTAAGTACTTACAAGTAAAACCTGGAATAAAAATAAAATATTAAACTTAAGACTATGTACTTACAAGTTAATGCTGAAAAGAAAATAAAATATTAAAACCTGAAAATGAAATAATGTTATATCTGAAAATGAATGAAAATTTTCAGAACTTTTCTAAGTACTTACAGTCAAATTGAACTAAAAGTCAAAAATTAAAATTAAAATGAGTGACTTACGTGAGATGCTGAAAAGAAATAGCTGTAAGAGAAAAAATAGATTAAAAACCTGAAAAGAAAAATTATTTTAAAAATATATTTCAAAACAAAATTTCAATTCAAGCTCCTTATAACGTGTAAAAAAGAAGAAGAGAGCAAAATCAGCTGAAGAATGTGAAGAATCCAAGATATCCAAATAGAAAATAGCCCAGGTTAGTATGAAGAATAGTGCTTCGCAAGGATCCGAGTGTCGAAGTCGAAATTTCTCGATGATGCGTTCGGTACGAGCGATTCACGATGACTGAGTGGTAACCTCAGTCCGGCGAATATTTATACCTGACGACGCGACCACGAAAACCGAAACCGACCAATCAACGCGGAGTGTTAGCGAATAGAAAAGTCAGAAGAAGAAGATTTGAAATGAATGAGAATGAATGAGGATGAATAGAGAAGGAAGAATGTAGAATGTATGAAAATGTATGAAAATACCCTTAAAATAAAATATTAAACTAAAAAATTATCTTAACACTATGTACTTACAATTAAAACCTGAAATAAAATAAAATATTATGCTTAACACTATGTACTTACAAGTATTAGCTGTAAAGGAAAATAAAATATTAAAAACCTGAAAATGAATGAAAATTAACTTATTCTAAGTACTTACAGATTTTTCCTGAAAGGAAAAAAGTCAAAATTAACTAAAACTAAAAATTAAAATTAAAATGAGTGACTTACGTGAGATGCTGAAAAGAAATAGCTGTAAGAGAAAAAATAGATTAAAAACCTGAAAAGAAAAATTATTTTAAAAATATATTTCAAAACAAAATTTCAATTCAAGCTCCTTATAACGTGAAAAAGAGAAGAGAGCAAAATCAGCTGAAGAATGTGAAGAATCCAAGATATCCAAATAGAAAATAGCCCAGGTTAGTATGAAGAATAGTGCTTCGCAAGGATCCGAGTGTCGAAGTCGAAATTTCTCTCGATGATGCGGTACGAGCGATTCACGATGACTGAGTGGTAACCTCAGTCCGGCGAATATTTATACCTGACGCGACCACGAAAACCGAAACCGACCAATCAACGCAGTGTTAGCGAATAGAAAAGTCAGAAGAAGAAGATTTGAAATGAATGAGAATGAATGAGGATGAATAGAGAAGGAAGAATGTAGAATGTATGAAAATGTATGAAAATACCCTTAAAATAAAATATTAAACTAAAAAATTATCTTAACACTAAGTACTTACAAGTAAAAACCTGGAATAAAAAAAATAAAATATTAAACTTAAGACTATGTACTTACAAGTATTAGCTGAAAAGAAAATAAAATATTAAAAACCTGAAAATGAATGAAAATTAACTTATTCTAAGTACTTACAGATTTTTCCTGAAAGGAAAAAAGTCAAAATTAACTAAAACTAAAATTAAAATGGTGACTTACGTGAGATGCTGAAAAGAAATAAGAGAAAAATAGATTAAAAACCTGAAAAGAAAAATTATTTTAAAAATATATTTCAAAACAAAATTTCAATTCAAGCTCCTTATAACGTGAAAAAGAGAAGAGAGCAAAATCAGCTGAAGAATGTGAAGAATCCAAGATATCCAAATAGAAAATAGCCCAGGTTAGTATGAAGAATAGTGCTTCGCAAGGATCCGAGTGTCGAAGTCGAAATTTCTCGATGATGCGTTCGGTACGAGCGATTCACGATGACTGAGTGGTAACCTCAGTCCGGCGAATATTTATACCTGACGCGACCACCACGAAACCGAAACCGACCAATCAACGCGGAGTGTTAGCGAATAGAAAAGTCAGAAGAAGAAGATTTGAAATGAATGAGAATGAATGAGGATGAATAGAAGGAAAAATGTAGAATGTATGAAAATGTATGAAAAATACCCTTAAAATAA
>JADMLL010000156.1:0-17784 GCA_016920875.1 Columbicola columbae
TTATTTTTGAAATGAGTCATCGATAATCGTGCAGTTTATTCGTCAAATTCCTCTATCGTGAAAGTGTGCAAGACTTATGAAACGAATTATCTATCAAATTTCCATTATTTATAAAGATCTATGTTTGTGAAAGTGTGCATTATTTATGAAATGAATCCTCGATGAATTTGTGCATTACTTTCCAAAAAAGGTCTTGATTATAGTGTGCATTATTTTTGAAACGATGACTTGGTACAAAGTGTGCATTATTTATAAAATGAATCCTAAGTGAGTTTGTGCATTACTTCTGAAACAACGTCTCGATTATAGTGTGCATTATTTATGAAACGAGCACTTGGTTTAAACTGTGCATTATTTATGAAATGATGGCTTGGTTAAAGTGTGAATAATTCTAAAATGAGTTCTTCATCAAAGTTGAGCATCACCTACGAAACAAGCTCTTGGGCAAACTGTGCATTATTTATGAAACGAATCCGTAGTCAATTTGTGCATTACTTCTGAAAGAACCCCGTGATTAAGAAGTACATTATAAGTGTCATAAACGACGTGAACGAAATACAATTCTGATCAAAACAGAATAGAAGATAAGTCGATCAACGGATCAATTTTGGATATGATCCTCACTGCATGTACCAAACCGTAGGCGAAACCTTTTCTCCGGTGACGTCACTACTTTTCATCTCCGAATGCTCGTTGCAGCATTCCAATTAATCAGGGCTTTGGGGGTTGGGGAGGGCGGGTGGTAGGAGGAGGAGGGAAGATGGAGAGAAATGATCCATAAATGAAGCATTCATTCAACTCGTTCGTGACGTGACTCGTCAGACTTTTTATGATTTAGACCATCGATGAACGAAAACTAAGCTTATTTCCTTAATTGAAGGTCAAATCCTGTCCTTGCTCAATTTCGAGAAGGCGATGGGAAGAGGAGAGGCAGCGGGGAAGGGAGAGGAAGTCAAATGATTGCCTCTGATCCATTGATATGTAAATCTCCATCGACGATTCATTTCACAAATACTGCACGCACGATCGGATGAACCGATTTCATCACGTTTGTCGCAGCAGACATTGAATTCGATTCATTGCACACACCTTCCACGAAATTTTAAACACGAATTCGTTTCATAAATAATGCACGATTTCAAGAAGATTTCATCTCAAAAGTAATGCACATTTTTTATTTCATAAATGGCGGACATTTTAACCAAGAGCCTGTTTTAAAAGTGATGTTGATATGTAATTTTACGAAGGCTTCTTTTCATAAATACTGCACACTTTACAGAGGATTATTTTTCATAAATACTGCACACTTTACAGAGGATTATTTTTCATAAATACTGCTTTTACAGAGGATTATTTTTCATAAATACTGCACACTTTACAGAGGATTATTTTTCATAAATACTGCACACTTTACAGAGGATTATTTTTCATAAATACTGCACACTTTACAGAGACTATTTTTCATAAATACTGCACTTTATTTTCATAAATACTGCACACTTTACAGAGGACTATTTTTCATAAATATTGCACACTTTACAGAGGACTATTTTTCATAAATACTGCACACTTTACAGAGGACTATTTTTCATAAATATTGCACACTTTACAGAGGACTATTTTTCATAAATACTGCACACTTTACAGAACTATTTTTCATAAATATTGCACAGTTTAAAAACCATTGCTTTTGTAGTACTGATAGTATGATGCGGCATTATTTCCTAAGTGAATCCTGGCTGTACTAATGAACTGAGTACTGCTTAAAAATGTGCATTATTTTTGAAATGAGCTATTCTGTCAAAAACATTAGGTGACCCGGGAGATAATGTCAGTTCTGTGCTTTACACTAAATGTATATATTACGGCAAAAGTGATAAATCGGACGAATAAGTATGCAATTCCCGGCGATTATTTATAATCACCAACTGAACTTTGTAAATGTGACAAATCATCGACTACTTATCACATTTACCGGCTGTTTTATAAAATCTCCAATTTGTAATGGGGACCCAACTTTGCTTCCCTCATTCGCTGTTTCTTGTTGGGAGATTGGTTCAGAGTTCCTGTCGACCTTGGGTTGCTTGCCTTTTCTGATAAAAATGTGAGCAAAATTCAATTAAATTCCGAAATTATTAGAAATCGGATATTATATAAATTAGCCGGTAAATGTGATAAATATTAATTCAATTAATTGAGATCATCAGAATGAAGTATCATTTGTAGAGAAAGTGCTTTTGAGACGGGAGATTTGTTGAGAACTTTAACGCAAACTCGCGTAACTTTAAAACTTGCCGCACAAAGGTAAGCGAAAAGACTTTTTCGACAACTTTTCGAAAATCGCTGAAAACAGTTTATACTAACTTCTGTCGGGAAATTTAATTAATTTTCATTTATTGAAATAGTTTGATTTGATTTATTTAATAACAAAGCTAACTAATAAATAGTTGAAGACTTTTCCGATCAATCTCTTTTCGTTCTCAGTAAACGCAAAACGAAACCACCGCTTTCTCTATTAAAAGCTCATTTTGAAAGCTTATATCAGAAAAAGCGGTGGATTCCACATTCGTGTTGTCTTAACAGCCGGAAGGGTAATCTTAAATGAGCTCTAAGCGCGTACCTAGACAGTCTAGACTTTTGTCAGCACGGGAGTGACTTCTATTGCATGCTGCATCGAGACGAGTGTGACACCCTCTCTCTGACATGTTTTTAATGAAACTATGACGTAACTAGAGCGATGACGTCACGACGAAACTGAGAAATTTTTGAAAAATCTAAAAAGAAAAACACCTCAGCTCATGCAACTGATTCAAACTATCACGTGATTTCTGTGGCATAAGCTAAATACAAAATAATTCCGACTGAGTGACGTGTGCATTACTTATGAAAAGGATCTTGAACATGAGTGTTCAATAACTCCCCTCTCCCCCCAAATAGAATTTTGGAAAGCCCCGGCGGTCCGATTTTCTTTTTCAGTTTTATTCCTTACCACTAGTCAGCTCTTCAGAAAGTGTGCAGTATTTATGAAAAGAGCTATTCACTAATAAATACCAACATCTGTATGAAGTTTTGCCTTAAGACTCGGAGTTACGCGTTAAAAATTCTGCGACACAGGGTCGTAATCTGTCTTTCGATTTCCTGCTAATTAATTTTCTCCTTCCCAGAGGAAAAGCTTTCCAAGGGAAAGCATCGTAAACTGCTGACACGTTTCCCCCGTTGTTTTTCTCATTGCTCAAATTTTCCGGAAATGGATGAGAAAAGAGGAAATGACGTTCCTGGTTGACGGTTTTCGCAATTAAACAAATTTTTTGCTGTCGTCTTCCTCTATCTTTTATTCCCCAATTTTCGAGTTTAAGCAAAAGAAAAATAAAACCGAACGAACGCGAAATGACTACAAATGACGTTCGCTTTTAAATGAAAAAACCGTTAAAACAAGATGGCGGACTTGATAGAAATAAAGTTAATTAGCTTTTTGAATGAGGGAATACTTTCGTTTATAACCGATTTTTGATTGTCTTTTGCTTCTTTAAAGCTTTTTCCTTCGGAAGTTGTTCTCACCTACCTTGTCCTTCATCATCCCGTTTTAGGTTCAGCGCTCCGGATGTTGTTTTCGAACTGTGTGAATCTGGTCAAAGCGTCCCCCATCTTATACAATTTATACTAATATACTCAAAGATTTTCTCCTAATTTGTCCTTAAAAAAAAATTTAATTTAAAAGTAATAACACCAGACCACAGGATCAATTCAAAAAATTAATACGGCGATAAACTTATAAAATGACCTATCCACCCGTAAGCTAACACTAAATAAAAGTTTCTTCTTACAATTATAAGGAATTGAGCTTAAAAGTTTGAATGGTTGCTGTATTGACATTGGAGGTCTGTTGACTAATACGTCTCTACACTACTGACCTAGAATGCATTACTAACACAGACTTCTGTAGTGTTATGTGAACGGGAAACTAATATCGTTTACAAGTTACGGTAAAAGTGATAAATCCTTATTTATCTTCGATAAAGAAGCCTTTTCATAAGTCTTGCACACTTACACGAAAAACTTGAAAGTGAAACCACACTTTATTGAAGGATTTATTTCATAAGTATTGCACACATTTGTAAAGATTTGGTTCTGTACACTTTCATACTTCTAGAGTGCAGTCATTTATAATGCACTCCATTCATCAAGAATTCCTTTCATAAGTAATGCACGCTACACGTCAGAATTAATTTCAAAAATATTGCACACTTTTAAAACTTAGATCTTTTTAAATAATGGAAATTTGATAGAGAATTCGTTTCATAATTCTTGCACACTTACACGAAGAAATAAACTTGAAAGAGAACCGACAGATTTATGGAGAATTCATCTCATAAGTATTGCACACTTTTGTAAAGATTTGGTTCTCTAAATTATCCATCCTTCTAGAAAGTAGTCATTTCATAAATAATGCACACTTGTAACAAACTTAGATCCTTAGGAATAATGGAAATTCGATACAGAATTCGTTCCATAAGTCTTGCACACTTTCACGATAAATAAAATTAATAAATAAACGACACGTTTGTGTCTGATTCATTTCAAAAGTATTGCACAGTTTCGTAGTGACACTATTTTATAAATTAATGATATTTCTAGAAAGCAGCCGTTTCATAAATAATGCACACGTTCATCAAGAATTCCTTTCATAAGTAATGCACACTACACACCAGTATTCATTTCAAAAATAATGCACACGTTCATCATGAATTTCTTTTATAAGTATTGCACAATTTAATAAATAACTTATTTCATAAATAATGCACAATACTTGCCAAAATTCATTTCAACAAATAATGGGAAATCGATAGAGAAGTCGTTTCATAAGTCTTGCACACTTTCACGATAACAAAATTTAAAAAGCAAACCCCACGATTATCGAGGACTCATTTCATAAATAACGCACACGTTCATCAATGATTTCTTTCATAAGTAATGGACACTACACACCATAATTCATTTCAAAAATAATGCACACTTTTTTTAACTAACCCATTCGGATGAATATATATAACATATATTCACTCGATTTATCACTTTTACCGTAAAATATAAGATATATTGGAAGGAACGCACAGAACCGACTTTATTTTCTGGTTCACCAAATACACAGGAAGCATTTTCAATTCTTCTGGTGAACGATTTCCCTAAAGTCTGACTTTGTTATTCGATAAATAAATGAAACTATGGGAAATGAATTCCAAGTCAGGTCGTTAATATCTGAAAATGTCAACCACCCCAAGTTCAGTGAGAGAAATTTCACGCAACAACCATCAAACACTCAAATTACCGACTTCAAACAACAACAACAACAACAAAAACACAACAACACTAACAGTTCATGTTACTCTCATGTTTTTCGATTCCTGCGAACCGGTGTCTTCAGAACGTCATAAATTAATCTTAACAACCATAATTAATCTCATTAGTCAACGGCTGTAACCGTTCGCTGGAAGTCTGAACGCGTGTTTTTGGACTCTACTGGGTTAACAGGGACCGAATTCAAAGGAATCATTTCAACAAAAGAAGGTATGAGAGATGAGAAAGGGAAGAGATAACGTCTGCGTCTGGCATAATAACACTTGAAACCGTTCTCCCCGATGCGGCAGACGTCAAACCATTGAATCCGCAGCCATTGTTCCCTTTCCCGCTCTTGACTTCCGTCAGATATGAGAAACTGTGTCGTCGAGCTTTTTACCTTTCACCGCTTTCAGACTGTTACATAATGTTATTGCCTAACAGAAGATAAAAGAAAAGAGGGACGAAAGTGTTTCGAACGCTCGAAGATGAACACAACCCGATAAAACTTAGTCTGACATTTGGACAAAAGGAGAAGAACAAAAACGAGGAGGTGGTGGGCGGCGGTGGCGCTCACTTCGTTATTTCTTCCGTGTCAGGTACGGCCTACTCCTCAGGTATAAATAGAAATAGTTTATTTATTAAAGTTATTATTAAATCGTCTCCCGGTTCATTTATCATCATTTTTGACGACCTTGAGAGAAGTATTTTAGAAGAAGAAGAAAAAAGAAAACAAACGCCGGGAGCTGGTAGACAACTTGGCAACGTCGCACTGACTTCCTTCGACAGATCCTTATCAATAAATTGAGAGATTGTCAAAAACTGCCAAAAAAACGAGGAACCAAACGAGATTGGAAACGTTATCAAACGAAAAGGGTGTTCTGACCTTAGACCCGAACACGTGTGACACACGTAACACGCGTTGAAGGTGACCAGACTGACGGTCAATGGTAGCAGTCATTTCTTCCTGAGCAAGGTCACTCAAATAGAAGATGGAAACGAGAGAGAGAGAGGACCAGTTCATATTAGACGGAGTTAAAATTTATATCACATGTGCAATATTTATGAAACAAGTTCTCGCGCAAATACTTCACTACTAACGAAACAGAATCTTAACAAATATTTGCATTATTCAGGGCATAAAATTGTGCAGTATTTATGAAATGAGCAGGGAATCAAAGTCCTTTCGATTCATTGTAAAATATAATTAAAGACAAAAAGAGAGTGTGCATTATTAATGAAATAAATGTTTTCTAGAAGTATGCATAATTTACAAAAGTGTGCAGTACTTATGAAATGAATCCTTCCCAAACGTGTGGCTTATTTATCAAATTTATTTTGTCGTCAAAGTGTGCAAGACTTATGAAACGTCCTCTTAATCGAATTTCCATTATTTATAAAGATCTATGTTTGTGAAAGTGTGCATTATTTTTGAAACAGGTCAGAAACAGGTGTTGGATAATTCTGAAATAAATTCTTGATGAACGTGTGCATTATTTATGAAATGGCTGCTTTCTAGAAATACGCAAAATTTACAAAAGTGTGCAATACTTATGAAATAATTCCTTCACATATTTGTGGTTTATTTTTATGTATTTATCGTGAAAGTGTGCAAGACTTATGAAACGATTTCTGTATAGAATTTTAATTATATATAAAGGTCTGTTTTGTGAAAGTGTGCATTATTTTTGAAATGAATGCTGGTATGTAGTGTGCATTACTTATGAAAGAAACTCTTCGTGAACCTTCGTACTTTTTATGAAATGACTGCTTTCTAGTAAGCATAATTTAGAAAACCAAAATTTGACAAAAGTGTGCAATACTTATGAAATGAATCCTCCATACATCTGTCGTTTCCCTTTGAAGTTTCTTTCAGCGTGTAAGTGTGCAAGACTTATGAAACGACTTCTCTATTGAATTCCCATTATTTACTAAAATGAATTGTGACAAGTAGTGTGCATTATTTATGAAACAAGTTATTCACAAATGTATGCAGTACTTATAAAAGAAATTCTTGATGAAAGTGTGCATTATTTTTGAAATGAGTCCTAGATGAATTTGTGCATTACTTTTGAAAAAACGTCTTGATTATGGTGTGCTAAATTTTGAAATGTGTTCCTTCTGAGTGTGCAATATTTATGAAATAAGCGCCGTCTACCACTGTGCATTACTTTTGAAATCAACTCTTTCCATAACTGTGCATTATTTATGAAATTAGTTTCCTCGAAATGTGCATTACTTATGAAAGAGAGGAAAGAAAACGAGGAGATGAAGAGATACAGGACCAGAAACAACAGATGGAAGAATCAACAACTCAAACTGGCGAACGTTTGAAACAACGCGGTCCTCAGACAACCGTACTATACATTGTACTTCTCTGTATGCATCTGTCTCTGTATAAAAAGAGAAACAAACCAAAGAGCGTATTCCCCAAACCAGGGTTCTTAACCTCAATTAAAAAGTTTAACCTTTCGAGACCTGATGGAATAATAATTTCCTTGGATTAATTAGTTTGTCATGTTCTCATTAAGTTCCGCTCCTGGTCGTGATTTATGGTGACATTCATCAGCAATTCCCACAAGGCTCCCACATCCTTGAACCGAAACTCTTTCAATATCTGAAACAAAAAAATTACAACAGGGCGTAAGGTGTGGCACACGACAAGTTAAAACCAGTAACGTGGCACTAGAAAGCTATCTCAGGTCATAGTTACCTACAGGTACATATGAACTGAGGTAGATGGGGATAATCAGCAAGTCGAGCTAAAACTTCAACCCTTCGAAGTCATTCAAAAATTTCAAAATGGAGGATAATAACATCACCACAGCTTTCTGCTGTCGTCTTGTATTTGAAATAAAAAATCTGAGCTCAATCCCAACAGAGAACATTTGAGTCATTTGGTTTCACTATCATACATTAGAAAACCATTTCCCATCAGTGTGTGCAATATATATGAAACGGAGTCTATCTAAAGTCACTAGGTTCAGTGTGGTACACTAAAGTGTGCATTATTTATGAAAGAAGCTCCTTCTACTACTGTTCATTCCTTATGAAATGAATTTTATCAACAACGTGCATTATTTATGAAATGAGTTCTCTCCAAATGTGCATAATTTTTGAAATTTGATCCTTCTAAGTGTGCAATAATTATGAAATAAGCACTGTTTACAACTGTGTATTACTTTTGAATTTAATTCTTACCATTACTGTGCATTATTTTTGAAACGAATGATCTCTACAACTGTGCAATATTTATGAAATTAGTTTCCTCCACATGTGCATTATTTATGAAATGTATTGCTTTTAATTGTGCAATATTTATGAAATAAGTTCTTTCGACAACTGCGTCACTTTTGAAATTAATTATTTTTACAACTGTGCATTACTTATGAAATGAACTCTATCCACAACTGCCCAATAATTATGAAATTAATTTCCTTATGTGCAATATTTATGAAATACGCCCTTTTTGCAACTGTTCATCACTTCTGAAATCTTATCTGATTATCCACAACTGTGCATTACTTATGTAATGAATTTTATCTAACACTGTGCAATATTTTTGAAATGAGTTCCCTTTAAATGTGCATTATTTATGAAATGTGATCCTTCTAAGTGTGCAAAATTTATGAAATAAGTTCTGTCTATCACTGTGCATTACTTCTGAAATTAATTCTTTCCAAACTGTGCCTTAATTTGAAATGTGTTGTTTTGAAGTGTGCAATATTTATGAAATAAGTTCTTCCACAATGTTTCACTTTTGAAATTGATTATTTTTATAACTGTGCATTATTTTTGAAATGAAATTTATCTACAACTGTGTAATATAATAATTACGAAAAAGTTTTCTTATTGTGCAATATTTTTGAAATGTTTCTCCGTAATGTGCAATATTTATGAAATAAGCCCTTTTTACACCTGTACACTACTTTTTAAATTAATTGTTTCCATAACTGTGCATTATTTTTGAAATGTACATTATTCATGAAATGCACTCCATCTAAGGGTGCAATATTTATGAAATAAGTTCTGTCTACCACTGTGCATTACTTTTGAAATTAATTGTTTCCATAACCGTGCATTATTTTTGAAATGAATGTTCTCAACAACTGTGCAATATTTATGAAATTCTTTCTTTCTAAGTGTGCATTATTAATGAAATAAACCCTTTTTTACAACTATCCATCACTTCTAAAATTAATTTTCTCCATACCTGCGCATTACTCTGCTACGAAAAGAATTCTATCCACAACTGTGCAATATTTATGAAATGAGTTCCCTTTAAATGTGCAATATTTATGAAATAAGCACTTTTTTGTCAACGGTGGATTGCTTTTGAAATTATTTCCTCTCCATAACTTCGCATTAATTAACAAATCAATTTTATCTATAACTGTGCATTACTTATGAAATGAAATTTCCATAACAATGTGCAAGACTTATGAACTAAGGGGAGGTGATCGGGGTGAACCAAAAAAAAACTTTTCTGGCGGTTTGACCTGACAAAATATGAGCGTCAACGGATTTGAGGATTTCACTGTAACAAATAGTACGGAAATAACTTTCCTGCAGGACAGTAAACAAATTAGAATATTAGTTTGAGGAGGTGGGAGGGAGGAAGAGGTGGAAGAGGAAGAGGAACTTAGACGCGAAGTCATAAAACTTGGTAATTTATCGTTAAAGTACATCCAAAAGAGAAACAACTTCGGTTTTCGAATTCGACAAACTTTCGACACTCCCGCGTTTACACAACCACGACAACCTTTCTTCTTATGATCGTGAAGGCTTTTCCTCTTCCCCAAACCTTTCACATCCTCTCCGTGACGCACTACAAGAAGTGTTTTTAAATACGAGGAAAATGTATCACGTATGTAACTAACCCCGTCTTCCTTCTTCTCATTATTATTATGCTGTTGCTGTGGGAGGAGTAGTGTAGTGGTTAAGTTCCTGACTTGGACGCAAATGGTCGTGGGTTCGAATCCTCCTCCCGCATCCTGTTATACCCAAAATTTAAGGGTGAAAACGGATTAAAACCACCACCACCAATTATGCTGTTGCTGCTGTTTGCTCGACTGAATCATTTTTTAACGTTTTGACATGTCCGTTCCTTTTCACCATCATCATAACCAGCCTGGTGTCGATTGCAATCAAATTTAAATAAACAGATCGGTGCTGTTTGAACCAGGTTAGGTTAACTTTCATTGTTGGACCACAGCTAAGCTCCCTGCCTCCATTCTTAACAAACTTCGTAAATGTTTCTTTTAAAAACGTCAATTAAGTAGCTAAGAATGCGTAAACAACGTGTGAGAATGAGTTTTCAGTCCTGCCAACGTTCGAAAATAAAAATCTGGTCGGTTGGCTGTTGTAGCTTCTTTCATTCTCCACTTCAGATTCTTGAAAATTAACACTAAGACGTCCGGAGGTCTCATGTAAATTTTTTCGTGTCCAAACTGACTCTCATGCTGCCTGAGCACCAATATTTTAAATTCACAACACACGAACTTCACTGGTAACCGTCCACATATGTAAATAACTATAAGATGGCCAGCGACGCATCCGCAATAATTTCCGAATGTGACGTCACCGGCACTCAGCCAAAATTGCAAGGCACCACCGTGTCAACGGATACTGTTTTCATGACCCCACAGTGGGACCAGCAGACGTCATAATGTAAATTCACTTTCCCTGCACTAACAAGCTCTCAACCTACGAGAAAAAAGGTTTTATTTTAAGTATGCGTTCGCATAACTTCGAGACCCACTCCACCAAACGATTTGAATCAAATCCATTTGGAGAACGTATTTGCGTCTGTGTTTATAAATCTGCAACGAACTGAGTATTAGGTGGAGAGCAAAGTAATATCGTCTCTGTCACGGTAAAAGTGATAAAGCGACGAAATACATCACCGATTGAGTTTTGCTAATATTTATCACGTTTACCGGAGAGTTTATAAAATACTCAACTCTGATAGTATGCAACACATCCGACCTGTAATATGAACAAAACTTTTATCAAATTCCGTAATACAAGTTGTAGATTTTATAAAATAGCCGGTAAAAGTGATAAATATTCAGTAATTTTGTCACATTTTGGTGGTTGTGAATAATTGCTGGAAATTATATTTATATATTAATATATTCGCACAAATTTATCACTATTACCGTAACATACTACCCGGGTAAAATAACTCAGCTTGTCCTACCCTCTCATATTACCTTCATTTTAATACATAAATACGACATTTGAACCGGAAAATATGTTGCGGTAAAAGTGATAAATCAGGCAGATATATAGAAATAATAATATAATTCCTATATAATTCCCGGAAATTATTCACAATCACCAATTAAGCTTGGTAAAATGAAAAATCAATAAATATTTATCACATTTACCGGCTATTTTATAAAATACCCAGCTCGTAACGGGGAAGTTAATGAAAGTTTGCTTCCATGTTGCCCACTTTTGTGATAACTCTCGGTTAACTGCTACCTGTTTCAAGTTATGAAGTGAGGGTTCAAAGTACCGTGCCTAGGAAATACGACAGAGTTTTAGTTCCAGGAGCGGATACAGGCAATCCGGTAGAAAATTACGAGTAAAAATTTTAAACAAAAATCCCACAGTCTGACTGAAACATCAGATTCACTTTCCTCCCAGACTGTTTTTATTTATTTATTTATTGATATTTCACTTTCGAATGTTGGCTATTTAGTAGGTTAAGAATGTTTCGGCCAGAGTCCAAGTCTACTAAAACTGTTCGAAATAATCCGGTCGTCAAAGTCGAAAAAAAATTGTAATAAATGTGATGATTGAAAGTAATGAAGGCGTAACACGACCACCATGTCGTTCTTCTTCTTCTTCCTCCTCTTCCTCTTCTTCTTCTTCTTCATCTTCTTCATTACGCTTTTTAAAGTTGGGGAATTGACTCGGTCAAGTGGAAACCTCACGTTCATGCGGGCAAAAATGGTTGTTTACATAGAAGCTAGAAAAGTTGGGTTTGAGTCCCTCACGTGTCTGGCGTATTGTGGTGATTGAAAATGTGGTAGACTGTAGTCTTTTGACATTCAGATTTTGCTTTTGAACTTCCCAGACATTGTGCACTAAAGGTTATTTCAAAAGTAATGCACACTTGAGCATGAGCATTTAGTCCATAAACAACGCACTAAATTTATTTCAAATGTGATGCACACTTTTATAGAGGCCTCGTTTCAAAAGTAATGCACGATTTTACCAAAGTTTTATTTCAAAAGTAATGCACAATTATACCAAAGTTTCATTTCAAAAGTAATGCACGATTTTACCAAAGTTTCATTTCAAAAGTAATGCACACTTGAGCATGAGCGTTTAGTCTATAAACAACGCACATTTCAAATGTGATGCACACTTTTATAGAGGCCTCGTTTCAAAAGTAATGTACGATTTTACCAAAGTTTCTTTTCAAAAGTAATGCACACTTGAGCATGAGCGTTTAGTCTATAAACAACGCACTAAAATTTATTTCAAATGTGATGCACACTTTCACCAAGGATTCATTTCATAAATGATGAACACTTCCGAGACGTGACTTCTTAGGTTAATCTAAACTAATCTTAGATTCTGCTTAGATGAATCCAGTAATTCCCAAAGTGGTCTAAATCGACCTACAAGGGTCTACTACAACCTGTAAGGGGTCTACGTCAGCGAAAAAGAAATTTTAGGGCCCATGAAACGAAAATTGGGGTCCACGATAGTGAATCTCAACATACACTGATAGCACCTATTTACTTACATCATACTATCTTATAATATAAAGACATATATACTATTTATACCTATGGAGTCAAAAATTTATTCCACTACAGCGAGAAATTTACAAAAATCAGGTAAGTAGGGGGTCTACCCAAAACCAAAAAACATGGCAACGGGTCTAGGACACAAATAAGTTTGGGAACCTCAGGTTTAGTCTATAAACAACGCACCAACATTTACTTCAAATGTACGCACAATTTTAAAGTTTCATTTCAAAAGTAATGCACAATTTTACCAAAGTTTCATTTCAAAAGTAATGCACAATTTTACCAAAGTTTCATTTCAAAAGTAATGCACACTTGAGCATTGAGCATTTATTTTGTAAACAACGCACCAAAATTTATTTCAAATGTGACGCACACTTTTATAGAGGCCTCAATTCAAAAATAATGCACAATTATACCAAAGTTTCATTTCAAAAGTAATGCACACTTGAGCATGAGCATTTAGTTTGTAAACAACGCACCAAAATTTATTTCAAATGTGATGCACACTTTTACCAAGTAAATAATGTGACGTGACTTCTTAGGTTAATTAAATTTGTAATAATTATCCAAAATATATTCTAAATGAAAGTGTGCATTAGTTTTGAAATTCATGGTTTTTGTTTCATAAATACTGCACAGTTTTATTTAAAATCCAAACTAATCACAAGAGGCTCAAAAACTGGTTTCAAGATGGCAACAAAGGGACAGTATAACAAAAAAGAGTTAAAAAAATATAACAAAAACTTAAAATTAAATTTTGAACAAAAGACAGTCTTCCTAATCGAAGATATTTTCAAAAGCTCTGTCGAAATAATTCGCTCCAGAAAACAAAAATAAAACAAGAGAAGGAGAGGAGGGGGAAGAGAACAATTATTCGAAAAGGTTCTTTTGACGACAAAACTTCCGAAATAAACTTTGATATTTCCAGTCAGGAGGAGTCGAAAGTCACAAAAGACAAAAATTTTCATTTGAAATTGACAAAAGGATTCTGAGCAAGAGAGAGAACAGTCAAGCGGAAATCCACGTTCGAAGTGAAAACGTTCAATAAGCCGTTCGACATCGAAGCTAATAAATTATAATTAGACTTAAAATTATCGTTTGTAGTCCTTCCTAAAGTCTCCGAACAAAAAAAAACCTTTTTCAGAGGAAGAGGAGGGCCCTTAAAGGTGACAAAAAAATTTCTTAATGAAAGGGAAATGAATTAAAGGAATTGAAAGTTTGAGAGAAGAAAGGAAAAAAAATGGCGGGAGCTTTGAAAAGTTTAAGAAGATGAAAGCCATCTGGGTTATGCTTTTGGTTAATTTTGAAAATGGCGGGTTTCTGAACTTGAAACTTCATCTTCAGGGTGGTGAGCTTCATTTTTAGTGTCATTTTAATAAGAAGGGAATCAGGGAAAGGGGCAATCATCTTGAAAAGGTCACAAAGTACCCCTTCTGATGGGTTAAGGGATGAGCTAGGTCCTTGGACTTGTGTTTGGACTCCTAAGTGAGACTGTCTTCTTCATTTTTCAATAAGTGTATGTCCTGAGCACAACTGACCTACTGGCTCATATTTCATGATTTTATCCCCTCAGCCACCAGACCATAATTTCCTTCAATCAGCAGCAGGATGACCAACCCAAAATTAGGTTCTGGTTCAGGGTGAACCCATACATCTAAACCCATCCAGCCCCACTTTTCTGTTTCCATTTCTTAACCTTAAACCACTTCCCCAAGTCTGGGATTTGCTTTTGTTTTGTTGAATTTTGCTTTTTTTGTTATTATCTCAAATGTTTTCTTAAACTACCTCCTCCATATTAGTTTATTTACTATTTCAAAGTTGTATTTATGATTAAGATGCAATTCCAAATGTGTAAACACACATTCTTTTCTTGTCAGATCAAATTGTTTACTTCTCACATTTTTTTAAAAAACAAATCTCACTCAACTCAGTTTTGAGTCTTACAGTTGTCAGACAGCCTGGGAATGTGATGACCTAGGAACAGAAACAATTCATCCAGCTTTTACAGTCCCCCTCTCTCCTTTCAACCAAAAGCATTGAGATAAGCTTTTAAATATTAAAGACTTTGGGGAGAAATAACTGCATTGTCATTCTAAAATGCATTTAATAATTCATCACCAGTTAAATAAAAATAAAAAACTTTTCTGGGTGTTAATTCCCTCATCTTGTTTCTTTTTTAGAGTGCTTTAGTGAGACTGCATAACCACACAACGGGAGTCGTTTCATTCAAAACTTTTTTTATTGAAATTGTCGTCTCGTGCAACTTTATAATTATGTTTCTTACCTATTTCTCGTCTAAAATGTCTCCGAGCACTTTCAAACCAACTCATAACTCGACATAAATAATTTTAAAGCACTCAAAAACACAACGATACCGGTATTTTTGCAAAACTTCACACATGACTCGCCGCCATCTTGGCAAACCTCATAAACAAACCGCATAGAGTAACAAAACAAAATGTCGATTCGAAATCGTTTCAATAATTTACGCAAAAAAATTTAGTTCCATGGTATTTGATTAATTTTTTAAAAAGGGTGATGATTTTAAAAAGCTCGAAAACAAAAATATCGGTGCTCAGGTCAACCGTTAAATGTCATGGAAAGAGTTTCGTCTCTCGGAAAGGTCGGCTTTATTAACGTGGTATTAGATGGGGAATGAACACAACAACGAAAAAAAAATGCGGAGAGTTTTTTGTTGACCTTTGAAAAGGTTGACCTTTCGTTGTAATATCTTCCCTCACCTAAAAAAAAATGGAAGCGAATTTTGTAAATTGGGATACAAAGTTCATTTTACTAATTTATGTTATGAATAATTAATCCTTGCGTTGTGGGATGCGTTTTGGTGGGGGACATTCTCTACGATTAACCGTTTCCGGTTTCTATTTCACGTCTCTATGGAGCAACGTCGGTTTGAGTTTTTGATCAAAACCTTAAACAAAATATTTTTTCTCTGAGAAAGGTGAATATTGTTTAATGTAGAAGATGAGATAGTCCAAAAATTAAAGAAACAGTTGTCAAATCGCAATCCAAGCGTTAATTAATTCAGAGACTTTCTACAACAGTAAATTTATTTCCGGTCAAACGATTTGTCACAGACGTTAAATCAGGAAATTGTTTTCAATTTTCTCTGTATAAAAGTCCCCAACGAGATTTAATTGTATCAAAACGGAAAATTATGACTTTCAAGCAGTGAATGACCCTTTTTCGCCGACTTTATTTGTTTTTCCTTTTTTTTGTCCCTCGCTAATTTCATTATTTCTGTAATTTAATAGAAGACAACTTCCGTAACCTTGGGCTTATTGATTTATGGATTTGTTGATTTACCTCAACGAGACTTCTATAATCTCTAATTATTTATTCCATTAATACTTTTTCCAATCTTGTTTTTTAACCCTTGGGTATAACAGGATGTGGAAGGAGAATTGAGACTCAACAATCACAATTCGTCTACTCATTTCATAAATAATGCACACTGTATGAAGAGTATTCATTCCTCGAATATTGGACGCTTTCATGATAATCGCTGTTTAGGACATTTTGTCGGCTTAACAACAAACCTCCTTCCACAATGTGTGCAATATTTATGAAATAGTAATCCTGAATGTCGTGAAAGAAAGTGACGTCATCAGTGAATGATATTCACAAAATGGATTCCTCATAACAGTGTGTATTACTTATAAAAGAGATTCTAGGTTGAAGTGTGCAGTATTTATGAAATAAATAAGTGAATAATGATAGAGAACCGGAAATGGTAAGATAAAGTGAAAATACCAAGTCAACCACTTCCTGCTGTTAGGTTAATTTTCCCAAAGTCGTGCTGTTGTTAACAGGACCAAAAATTATTTTTAAAAAATGTAACAAACGCACACTCGACATTTTTCTGCTAATGAACCTTTTGACTGAATTAAAAATAAAATAAGTAAAAAAACATGGCCGTTAAACCGTTGAAGAGGACGAGGGAAAAAAGGTTTTCGAGTAAAAATTCTCGCTCTTGTCAAATGAAATTTAATTACGTTAATTCCCCTTACTCAGAATGATAACGTCTCTCGTTGTTCTGACGCCATCTTTGTTTTTTAAGTCCTAAAGTAATTTTTACCATTTCCGGTGGAAGGATAAACTTTAAATAAAATTGAAATGTGACAAAAAGAAAACTCGTGAGAGAGCTTTAAAATTTTACACCAACAGGAGAAAGACTCAGGAGTTGAGAGAGTTATTGGATGAACTGAGTTAATAAATAACAAATAAAAACAAAATGGAGGACGGTTGAAAAAAAAGGAAAAACGGATTAGGTTTTATGTTTGATTTTAAAGTTGGTAATCAAAAGAGAAAGGCAAGGATGTTTCGAGGGAAATGGGAAAAAAGGGAAACGAATTAAAAAGCGAACAGGCATAAAAAATTACGCTCGTTCCCTCTCGCCACCGCCTTCTACTACTCTTCCTCCTTATTCCTGTTAACTAATATTTGATGAGGAGTATTTTCGGATCCTCATTATATTTTCCACTGATGGAGATTTGGTTAATTAACTCAGGTTGGAAAATAAGAAATTTCTTAATGATTTCAACGGTTCCTAATTATAATTTTTTTGCTGTTGCAAATCTCTCTCTCTCTCTCTCCTTACTCTCTATCTATTTATCTCTCTCTCTCTCTCTCTTTACTCTCTATCTTTTCGCTCTATACC
>JADMLL010000157.1:0-40764 GCA_016920875.1 Columbicola columbae
GCTGTACCTGCCCGAAGTATTGTAGTTTCCGGTGCTTAGCTTCGTACAGCAGCTCCTCTTTGTCCATATGGGTTAGCATGGTAGTCATTCGTCTCGTCCTGGCTATTCTAAGCATGCAGCGGTAAAGCCACATCTCAGAGGCCCTCCTTAGCGTCCATCCTTCGCAGCCATACAGAAGAACCGGAAGAACGTAACATCGGAGAATCCGCCTTCTCATTTTGATGTGATGGTCAGAGTCGAACCCTGCTTCTGGCGTGCTCAATTCGGGCTTTGATTTCTTGCTCGACATCCAACCTTAATTTCTGGTCTACCTAAAAAAATTCGAAATTCAGGTACGGCGAAGTCACACAACTGTACCATAATGGTTGTTGGGTCATTTTAAGGTTTCACAGAGGCGGAAAGGAAAACTTTTCCCCTGCGGCAACTCCCGATTTTTAAACCTGACAAATGCGCCGTCACTTTCTGTTTTTGTACCTTTTTATATATTTTTCTCTCTTTTTCTACTTTTGTTTCTTTTTTTATGTTTTTTCTTTCTTCATTGGATAACCCGTTTCTCCGTAATTTATGGCACTTCCATTAAACAATGAATGCCCACCAAAAAGAGTTAATGAAATGAATTATTAGTAATCTAGCAGAGGTGTAAACGGTCGCCGGGGTTTTAGATAAGTGCATTTGCTTGTACCTGGTACCTGGTTTTTTCTTTCTCAGGCGGCTTTTCATTTAAATGAAAAAACCTGCCACGAATTGGATTCATGACATTTTTTATTTCCAACAATCACTCTCTTTCATCCTCCTTCCTCTTCGTTTTTCTTTCATTTTCTTCATTGCTGTCCTCGTATGTAGGACGACTTGTTACTTTCCCTTCCATCTGTGAAACCGGTTTTTCTAAAATTCTTTCTGTGTATTATTTATAAACAATCCCTTCTGCTTCCGTCTTCTGCTTTTGCGGAAATTGTTTTCGAGTCATTGATTTGCTTAATATGTACTTCTTTCCCCCATGTCTTTCTAGTGTCCTGTTTATCTATCTTCACCTTTTTGGTGCTTTTTTATCTATCTCCCGTTTCGTTCTTCACTTTTTTTTGTTCATCGCTTCGTCCCTCTCTGTCTGTTAATATTCCTTCATTTCTTTCAGGTATCCTTCCTGTAGTAGGTCTCCCACTTTTTGAGTTTTGAGATTTGGTCTTCATCTTTAGCTAGAATTCCGAGAGTTATTTAAGACGTTAAATATCCTATAAAATGTGCAATGTGTCCTGATGAGAGTGTGCATTATTTTTGAAATGAATCCCTTGTCTGTCTCCTCTCTCTCTCTGTCTTTCTTCTTCTATTTGTCTGTTCTCTCTCTCTTCCTTCTTGTCGTTTATTCTCTTTCTTATTCACTCATTTTCCCTCTCTAACCTTTCGTCTCTCTCTCTCTCTCTCTCTATTACTTTTGCTGTCCTTTTTCTCTCCCTTCATCTGTAGATCTGTTGTAGTCTTTGTCTAAGTGTATTTATCTCTATTTCTTTCTTACTGCTTTTCTATCCTTCTCTCCTCCCTTTTCGTCTTTATGTATGACTCCTTCCACCCCTCCATGTCTATATAACTCCTTCACTCACAGCCATCTTTCTATCCAGCCTACCTATCTGGTAGGTATATTCCTGTCTGTTCATCTCTCTCTCTCTCTCTATGTGCTGTTTAATTAATTAAACTCGATTCCGGTGGAATCGAACGATTAGAAAACCCCTCAGGCCGTTAGATTTAATTGCAAAACAACTTAAGAATCCATGTTCTTCATCTTCTTAGAAGGCTGTGCGACGCCTGAAAAGATAACTTTTTAAATGTGTTTGTAGTTTCGATTATCGAAAACATAAAAACTCATTTGTTCGACTAAGATAGCTTTTATGGTTTACAAATATTGTTCGAACAGGGCACTTAAATGTGAAGGAATCGTGATAACTGTTACTCTTCAGACTTTTTAACACTGGATTTGTGGATGTTAATCGTGTCGTTGTTAATTGGTTTTGATTGAAGTGAGTCAAATTGACTCAGAATGAAATCAATTGGTATACCCAAATATACGATATTTTTATTACGTTCCACGAGATTTGTTATATTTTTATATTGTACGAGATTATCGAAGGAAGTGTGCGATATTTTTGAAGGACGAAAATAACTCCTCTCTGAGAAGTAGTAGTGTATTTGTTATTGTGGTTAGTTAAGGTAGCACTTTACATGACCGTATGTAGTATATATTGGTTGTAGTGTTGTAATTTTACTTATGTCTAAGGGTGAAGAAGAAATCAATAAGAAAAAAAGGCAAAGTGTGCAGTATTTTTGAAATGAGAACTTCACGCCATTATTTTGAAATAGGCATTCAAGAGTGTGCAATATTTTTGAGATGAAATATTCCGGATAGTGTAGGGTATTCCGGAAGTGGGCAGTATTCATGACTTTGGGTTTACAGTGACATACAGACATACAGACAATACTGGTGACATAATTTTTCCAAGGAAGTGTGCGATATTTTTGAAGGAGGAAATGACATATTGGGGGTGGTGTGCAGTATTTTTGAAATGAGATGTTCGGAATAGTGTGCAGTAATTTTGAAACGAGACATTCACGCCAGTGTGCAGTATTTTTGAAATAATGTATTCACAGTAGTGTGCAGTGTATTTGAAATGAGGTACTCACAGTAGTGTGCAATATTTTTGAGATGAAATATTCCGGATAGTGTGCAGTATTTTGAAACAAGATATTCACGCCAATTCTGCACATATAATTTTGAAATGAGATATTCAGGGTGCAATATTTTGAATTTTTTGAAATGAGATATTCACGCCAGTGTGCAATATTTTTGAAATGGGATATTCAGGGTGGTGTGCAATATTTTTGAAATGGGATATTCAGGGTGGTGTGCAATATTTTTGAAATGAGGTATTCGGCATAGTGTGCAGTATTTTTGAAATGAGATATTCACAGTAGTGTGCAATATTTTTGAAATGAGATATTCACGTGGTGTGCAATATTTTTGAAATGAGATATTCAGGGTGTGCAATATTTTTGAAATTAGATATTTACGGTGGTGTGCAATATTTTGAAATGAGATATTCGCGCTAGTGTGCCAAGAGAAATTAGTGAGAATCAATTAATGCAATAATATTACAATCAATCAATTAATTAATAACTTAAATAAAGCAAGTTTTGATCTGGTTTCAAAAATGTTGCACATTTTTAGTGAGTCAAGATTTCATAAATAATGCACGTTCGTTTAGTTTTAGTTTAATTTGTTTTTATCAAATTAATTTTGACGTTAATTAATTTTTGTCTTTTTCTTTTCTTTTCATGTGACTCCGTCGCGGCCTCGCAGGACCCAACAACGGTAAGGAAGTTAGTCCAGGATTCTCTTCTTGTATGAGATGGTAGTTTTAGGGAAGAAGTGACAGCGGTTATGAGTAACGGAAGTAAAAACATAGGAAATAGGTTTAACATTACAAATGGAAGAAGGTGCAGAGCCTGTACCTGACTTCTAATAAACGAATTGAATTAAATCGATTCGCATGGGCCCCAAAGACCAGTTCCGAGGCGAATTGGCGACGCTTAATCAGGTCTCTCTCCCCGTGGGCTTTGATGATAGTCGCTTCTTAATATTTATATTATTTAAGAGAGAGAGGAAGGAAGGAAAAATTTATGGGCAACGACAAGGCAGGCACGTTATTTATTGGAGGGCCGTCCGACCAGAAACGCAACGAAAGCCTCGTTACTCTTGGGGTACATGAGGTCGGGGTCCTCATCCACCGCCATTGGAAGACTTAATCAATTGTAGCAGTTATCAGAGTGGGGGCTCACGTGAAATATTTCTTCCGTTGTGATATATATTACACGAAGAGAAAACGGGAGTTGTTGGTAGGGAGGCTGGAGCGGGGGTCGAAAATCTTGGTATGATACCTCAAAGACATCCGCTGTCCTAAAAGGGCTCCCGGATTCATTCAAACTGTTGTACTGTCTGTTTTGAGTTTGAGCTTGAAAGCTTTTTGAGGCGAGGGGGTACAAACTGATTCAGGTGTTCTGCTCCTGGTTTAGCTAAAATTATATTAGTATAACAATCGTATATATATGTATATAGAGTGTAAGTATGTGTGGGTGAAACGAAAACTCTGTAAACTCAATTGGAAGGAAACTCCTCGCCCACTTTTTGCTTGAAGAACTGTCTCTCACTCAAAGTCTGTCTGTCTCTTTATCCGAGTGTCTCTCATTCTATCAGTTCAGTATTTCTGTATCTCTCATTGCTGAGTCACTTCTCTTTCGATTCATTTCATAAGTAGTGCACACCTTCCAAGAGCACAAATATGAGCAAGTCATTTTATAAATATTGCACACTACCCCAATATCTCATTTCAAAACTACCGCACACTAGCCCGAATATCTCATTTCAAAAATACTGCACACTAGCCATTTCAGAATATCTCATTTCAAAATATTGCACACCAATATCCATTTCAAAATACTGCACAAAGCCCGAATATCTCATTTCAAAAATATTGCACATTAGGCCGAATATCTCATTTCAAAAATATTGCACACTGCCGCGAATGCTCATTTCAAAAATATTGCACACTACCTCGAATGTTCCATTTCAAAAATACTGCACACTACCCCGAATATCTCATTTCAAAAATATTGCACACTAGACCGAATATCTCATTTCAAAAATATTGCACACTGCCGCGAATATCTCATTTCAAAAATATTGCACACTACCTGAATATCCCATTTCAAAAATACTGCACACTAGCCCGAATATCTCATTTCAAAAATATTGCACATTATCTCATTTCAAAATATTGCACACGTGAATATCTCATTTCAAAAATACTGCACACCACTGTGAATATCTCATTTCAAAAATATTGCACACCACCGTGAACATCTCACTTCATAAATATTGCACACTGCCGTGAAATGCTTTAATAACCATGGACAACGTATGAATAATGAAATGCTCTACCCTTTACTTAGCCCTTGAGCTTTTAAGGATAACATTACAAATTACTAGTTACTAGTTTCAGATTACAATTAAAAAATTACAAATTACACACTACAATCACTAACAACAACGACTAATGATATACAGATAACCTCACACACTCATATTTAGAATTATAGTCTGAAAACACCGTCTGTCTGTGCCTTGGACGGAGTGTCACTTGGGATTATCTGGTCAAGTCATTTTGATGACTTCCTATCCTTGATTTCCTATTCATTTCATAAATAATGCACAGTTCTATCAAGTGGGCGGGGCGAGGGAGATTTATTTTATTAATATCCAAACCTAATTTTTAATTTATGTTGATTTATTCAAAACAATTCCTGTCGTCTGCTATTTTGCTTACTTGTATAAAGAATTTCTTTCATAAATTATGCACAATTTAATTTGTATTGGGTGTCTGATTTCACGGCTTAACATTCCTATTGAATTTAATTAAATAATAAATTTTTAATTGAAATTTAAGAAGATTACGCAGTCTTATGTTAATAGCTTGTGGAGGTATGTCATCTTAGGATGTCATCGTTTTATGTATTAATAAGAGGATGTTAGAGTTTGATCGGAGTGTAGTTTGAATTATGGTCGCATTAGTTGGATCGGGGTATTTGCTTTTGTTTTTATTCATCTAGAGAAATTAGACGGTAGATAATTAAGGTTTTTAAGATGATAGATAATCTGAAGCCGAGTGAGTGAGCAATTATTGGATAAATTCAATTGAAACGAATATTAATTTTTGCATTTTTGTGTACGTTTCGTTACGACGTGTGTATGTGATGCGA
The DNA here is from genome assembly GCA_016920875.1 of Columbicola columbae. NCBI lineage: Eukaryota > Metazoa > Arthropoda > Insecta > Psocodea > Philopteridae > Columbicola > Columbicola columbae. The sequence continues at coordinate 5,803 of JADMLL010000157.1, forward strand.
CTGCGTTGCCATTGGCTCCATGCTGGCGTCTCCCGCGGACCTCGACCTGACGGCCCTCGCTATCTCGCATCTTCTCAACAGGGCGTAAGTACCTTCTTTATATTTTGTCTACCATGTATTAAATATTTATTATTTAAAGCCAACTCCATCTCTCTCTCTCTCTCTGTTTTCGTCTTCTTGTGGTACCTAGAACCTGGAATAAATTAAACTGAAGAAACGGTAAAGGAGTCCAACAGTAAAAATTTTTATTAGCCGCCATCTTTCATTCCTTTCTTCTCCCCCCTCCCGAAATTCTCTTGTGGTATTTATTTATTTATTTATTTATCTATTAAACCAATAAGTCATTTAAAATTAATTTTCGTTTGTTGTTGTTGTTGTTGTTGCTTTCTGGTCGAAATGAATGGGTAGAACATATACGTGTGTTTACAACATGTTGCATCCATCATGTCTTCGATCCCGGAGCTCTCATCTATCGTGCTGCGTGAAATTACTTAATAAATTCGACTCGAATTGATATGTACATAAGATCCAGGGTCTTGTCTTGTATAATAGCGGCGGAAAGTTTTTATTTATTTGTTTATTTATTTATTAGGTCCGTCGGAGGATTTAATTTGGGAAATATTATCGATTTTATGAGTTTTAGTATTATTTGAAGGAGAGGGAAGATGGCTACCGAATTGAAAATGTGTTTTAATTAATATTTGGTTGTAATTTGTACAGTTTACACGTGTAAATTGTTTTTGTTTGGGTTGGTAACACCGATTTTGTCTGTGTCTGATTCCATTGTCTTGAGGGCTTTGGGTTTGGTTGTTGTTGTTGTTCTGGTTTGGATGGGGAATTGGGTTTGGTTTTTGGAGGAAAGGTTTGTCCTCTTGACTTGTTTGCCATCTTGTTTAGACTATGACGTCAACACTTCTTGCTTGTGTCGTAGTTCTTGTATTACCTACGCTGAAGTGGAGTCAGCACTGTGGTCGTGACCCTTGGAGGCTGGACTATTTGAGTGCTGTACCATCCTCCACATCTCAAACTCTTCTCCAAGAATTATTAGGTAGACGAGCCAGTTTCACTCATTTCATACTTCACTCTGATTTGAGTTGTTATTGCGTGAGTACTCAGGTTGAGATGACCTATTTCATAAATAATGCACAGTTTAATCGGTTTAGTGAATTACAAACGTCTGGGGAATGGGGTGGTAAGTGAAAATGGCTATCTCGTTTCATAATTATTGCACGGGATTCAGAAAAGTGGTGTCGGGTGGGTTATACTCAAACATCCCCTAAAATAAGGATTTGAATATCGCCCTCCTGGGGGTGGGTTTGTGTCACTAGGAGCTCTCAGCCTCGTTCCTCGTATTTCGATATTAGTTGAATATTCGTTGGGCTCGAGGAGATGGGAATAAGAGATAAGCACGCTTCTAAAAATGGCGCCCTGCAGCTTTTATTTATTTTATTAAGCACGTTTATATAAATTCGATTGCGATCTTAATTTAAGGATGTTACCATTTTTTTTTATTAGTTCTTAACCATCTCGGGCGGGTAATTATTTTCATCCACCTCCTCCTCCTCCTCCTTGGTCTCCTTTCGACCGAGAGCCTTTATCTGGGTGCTACCATCTCGGAAACGAAATCCATTACATATATCATTGCGGTCGCGTTTCCGAATACCTGAGCCTGTCGGTGGGGGTGGAGACGTCATCCATTCAAATGAGAGTATAGTATAGTATAGTATAATATAATAAAATAAAAACGAAAATGAAGGCATCGAAACGTGAACTGTTTCAGACTCTACTTGACGAATTATTTATTGGTCAATAATTCACGAACTATGTCACAGACATGAGTTTATGTCTTGTTTTACATTGTTTTGTGTCCCCCCGCGCTCCGCCTTACCCCGCGCGCGGGGTAGTGTGGAGAGGGGTTGTAGTGATGACGCGCCGGCTTTTTGAAAATAAAAAATTCGAAACATGGATAATTGAAAAGGATCATGTTTGGAGTTAACGGGGTTCAAGTGTGGAGACGCGCGCGTCAGGTACACACATTAACGAAATGAAAAACATTTTCGATGATGTTGTTGTGGTTGTTGTTGTTATTATTATGTTTGGAATTGCCATGTTCACGAATAAAAGTGAAACAAGAGCCGAAAGCCGGCGATTTTTGTTTGTTTTGGAACTGGAGGATTTATTATTGAATTTGTTTCTTTTAATTAGTTTGTGAATTCTTTTTTTATGCGGTCTCTCTCTCTCTCTCTGTCGTAGCTTTGTTTGGGCTGGAGGGAAGGTGATTAGGAATTTTTTTGATTTATGTTGGCACTATGAATCGCAAACTATTCTGTAAATGACACGCACATACACACCTGAAAGTAGGGAAGAAGTATTCATTTCGCTCACTTTTAAGAAGAACTCGTCCCCTGAGTAGCCTACAGTTAAAGACAGTCTTTATTTTCTAAATATTTCGACCCTTTTCATAAATAATGCACACATGAAGGCTGAAAGTATTCATTTTAAAATTACTGCACACTTTTAGAGCAACCTCTTCCATTAATAGGCACAGTAAAGGATAGTCCTCATTTTATAAATATTTCACAATTTTAAAAACAATCCCCATTTCATAAATAATGCACACTTCAAAACCGAAAAGGAATATTCATTTCAAAAGTACTGCACACATCTAAGAACTCAGCCCCGGTATAGCGAACAGTAAAAGACAGCTGTCATTTTATAAATTTCGCCTCTTTTCATAAATAATTCTTGTAATGTTTGGTTTCATAAATAATGCACACTCGTTGAAATATTTGGTTTTGTAAATAATTCAAATTTGATGGAGCATTTGGTTTCATAAATATTGCACACTTCCTCGAACTTTTAATTCCATAAATAATGACAGTCGTTGGACCATTTGGTTTTATAGCTTATGGGAACCTCTAGTTTCATAAGTACTGCACAATTCTTGAGACATCTGGTTTCATAAATAATGCACACTCAAAGACAGAAAAGACAGAAAGAAAAAGACAGAATATTCATTTCAAAAATACTGCTCACATCCAAAAAGAACTCAGCCCCAGTGTAGCGCACAGTAAGAGACAGCCTTCATTTCATAAACATTTCGCTCCGTTTCATAAATAATGCACACTTAAAGACAAAAAAGGAACAATTTTTTTCAAAAGTGGTGCATACTTTTTATGAAGAAGCGGTTCCAACAGTAAAGAACAGCCCTCATAAAAACTTTCAATTTCATAAATAATGCACACTCGAAGGCTGAGAGGAAGTATTCGTTTCAAAAGTAGTGCACAATTTTAAGAACAATACACCCCAATCCACTTGTTTCACAAATAGCGCACACTAAAAGACGGTCGTTATTTTGTAAGTCTTATAGTTCACACTTTTGGAGCGATCCCCCATTTCATAAGTAATGCACACTTGCAGGAGGGCAAGAAATATTCATTTCGAAAGTAATGCGAATTTTAAGAAGAACCCAGTCCCGATTTGACGACAGCAAAAGGCTGTCTTTATTTTATAAATACTTCAAACCTTTTAAAACAATCCCCATTTCATAAATAATGCACACTCGATGATAGAAGGGGAGTATGTATTTCAAAAATACTACACACGTCTAAGAAGACCTCAGTCTCAATGTTGCACACCGTAAAAGACAGTCTGTTCACACTTTCAAGAATAATTCGCATTTCATAAATAATGCACACACTTTCAGGCGGGGAAGAAATATTCGTTTCAAAAGTAATGCACACTTTTTGATTCTGAAGTTGAAGCAGAGCCAACATGACTCGTTAACAAATTGATTTTTACTTCTGACTCACTCATTTCATAAATAATGCACGTCTATGTATTTGTACTGCTTGTTTGGGTTTTAAAGTTGTGCGATTAGAAAGATGAAATTGCGTAAGAGTCGTTTCCGATGTGGGTTTGTTTTAATGCGAGTTTGTTTTGTTTGGTTTGTAGTTCGCGTATAACGAGGTCTAACTGTATATACTGTATATTGAAAAAGTTAAACTGTTGATTTTCTTTTATTAGAAGTGTGCATTATTTGTGAAATGAGTTCTTACTATGATTGTGTGCGTTTTATATATTAGATCAGAAGGTCGAAGGACAACAACAACAACAACCGAAAGCTCCTGTCAATGATTGTTTCCATGGAACCTGCTTAAGCACTCAAGTGAAGTGTAGTTCTTGGTCGTTCAATTAGTGTAAAACAGTTACCGGTGGCAGGGCATCCAACATCGCAAAAAGTCAGTCGCGTCACTGTTGGTGTCGTCCGCTAATTTGGTTAGCAGGGGATTCATTCAAACAGGCTTCCAGTGGCTTCGGAAATCAGATTTCGTTTGGTTGGCTGTCCCGATTCAATTACGAAGATTTGTTGTCGTGGGCGATGGTTCTGACGAGTCTTCAACGTCACGACTGACGTGCAGAAAAAAAAGAGAAGAAGAAGAAGAAATTACGCCAAAGATGTCAACTACGGTTAGGTGCATTCCAGGACTCCGAGTGCACGTCGTAATTTACGAGAGCGCGATTGTCATCTGCTACCTCCCAGCGGTCCAGATCTTATCAATGCCACAAATCAAATCAACTTCGTTATTTATACTTGTTATGGAGGAAGTGGACCCATTATCTTTATTATTTATTATTTTTATTTACCGTTTTGAAAACATTTACCCGTTTACATAAGTTACATAACACGGAAAGGCGATTTCCTTTTTCTTTTGTTTCTCCAAATCCAGACGACAGGAATTTTTTTGTTCGTCTTGGAGAAGTTGGTAATAGCTTGGTCACGGTGTCTATATACACCCGAATGAAGTGGGACTTTTGATCTTTATATTGTGTCACGAAGCTACTGTAGACCAGTTTGTCCTGACCGATTAACCTGTCTAATACATTTTCTCTTTTTTTTTTTTTCATGTCCTGTTGCTGCTGGTGGTGTCATGTCCCGATTCTTCGACTTTTTCAGTATGTAAGTATAAAAATTATTCGAATTATTGATTGTAGACTTATTAACTCTACAAGGGTGTGTGTTACTACTGGTTGAATGTTCTTGGGTGCTGTGTTAATATTTTTATGGCACACTCTTGTGGAGAATTTATTACAGGAGGTCGTTTTATTAGTATTGCTTACTTTCAGCACAAACATAATTTGTAAATAATGTTATAAGGGTTGTGTGGTCATACAAATTTATTTCGGTAGTAGCGCCCATTTTAATAGACTTGGTTTTGTAAATGAATGTAGACTTGTTTGGTTTCATAAATAATGCACGTTTCTCGTAACGCTTTTCTTTCATAAATATTGCACACTTATTGGAACATTTGGCTTCATAAATATTGCACAAATCTTAGAACTTTTGGTTTCATAAACATAAAACACTTCACGGAACATTGGATTTCAAAAATAATGCACACTCGCTGTAACATTTGGTTTCATAAATATTGCACAATTATTGGTTTCAAAAATAATGCACACTTGGAACATCTGGTTTCAAAAATAATGCACACTCGTTGCAACATTTGGTTTCAAAAATAATGTACACTTCTTGGAACATTTGGTTTCATAAATATTGCACAAATCTTAGAACGTTTGGTTTCATAAACATAAAACACCTCGTGGAACATTGGATTTCAAAAATATTGCACAGTCGTTGCAACATTTGTTTTCATAAATATTGCACACTTCTTAAAACATTTGGTTTCATAAATAATGCACACTTCTTGGAACATTTGGTTTCAAAATATTGCACACTTCTTAGACCATTTGGTTTCAAAAATATTGCACACTCGCTGTAACATTTGGTTTCATAAATATTGCACAATTCTTGGAACATTTGGTTTCATAAATATTGCTTCTTGGAACATTTGGTTTCATAAATATTGCACACTTCTTAGACCATTTGGTTTCATAAATATTGCACACTTTAACATTTGGTTTCATAAATATTGCACACTTCTTGGAACATTTGGTTTCATAAATAATGCACACTTCTTGGAACATCTGGTTTCAAAAATATTGCACACTTCTTAGACCATTTGGTTTCATAAATATTGCACAATTCTTGGAACGTTTGGTTTCATAAATAATGCACACATTTGCAGAGAGTCAATTCTATGTGTATTGCTAAATTTCAGCTCAAAATTCATTTCGTAAATAACGTACATTTGTTGGAATGACTCATTTCATAAGTAATGCACACTTTCGAAGAGAATACACCTCTTAGATATAAAAAATGGGTTTGAAAATGGTTCGTTCGTCAGCAGTATGTCGATCAAGATGCCATTCAATCGACCCAGAGTACTGGTACGTTTTGTTTGTTGTTGTAGTCGTATACACCACTCTGAACAAAACCACGTTAGGCACAGGTAGAGTATTTGGAAAGCCCAAAGACCCGTGTAAAATGACTTTTAAGAATTTTTGGCTCCGCGCACCGCAGTGAGCGTGGTGCTGGGTTGCACAATCTATAAAATAAGGATGATGAATCAAAAAATCGGAAAACAATAAATCATCGGCTGAATGCGATGAGATCTGTGTTCAATAACAGCTAAGTTAATTGAATTCTCGATGTCAGGACCGAGATATGACAGACGGAGGATGTTGGGGCGAGCACGTGGCACCGCAAATCCTCCGGCTTCCTATACGGATCCCTAGTAATTTGCGATAGTTGTTCTTATTACCGGAGGCTGGGGAAAGGGAAGTTCATACTAAACCAGTTAATGAAGTGAATGACGAGTATATCTACATCTCAAAAACGATTTTTTGTAAATGGGCGTGTGCTGAGTTAAGTTTGAGACTCGAGAACCGATTTCCCAACTGTACGCTAATTGTTATTGAGACTGAGAGACTCTCCGGCTGTCTGGGCCTAAAGTCTCTCTCATTATCGTTGTTATTGATAATAAAATTAATTTTTAGTTATAAATTAGTAAATATACTATATGTGTATAATATGGGGAGATATTAATAAATTAATAACCAAGTGTGCATTATTTATGAAGTGGATTAAGTTTGAATGAATTAGGCCCAACACAGTGATGGGGAGATGAATACACAGGAGTAGAAAGGGGGCTATTGATACAAGGGAGGGAGGGTATATAGATAGACGTGGAAAGAGTCATAGATAAACGGAGACGTAAAGATAGCGAGGAAGACAGAAGCAATAGCAAGAGGATGAATAAAGAGATGGATACATAAAACGAGGAAAAGAAGAAAAACAGCTATGGAAGGAAGTATAATGAGAGATATGTAGACGAAGGAAGAGAAGAAGAGACAAACAATGGAAATAGAGAAAGAGGAAGAGAGATAAACGTGCCTAGAGAGGACTATAGTAATATACAAAGAGATAGATGAATCAAAAGTTAAATGTTCAGACACATAGAGGAAGACGAAAGGAGGAAGAGAAAGAAAAAGGCAGACAGACAAGAAAATTCATACAGATACATACAAGAGAAATATATACAGAGATATACAGCTATTAAGTAAGAGAGGGAGAGCGATAAAAAAGGGAATTAGGTGAGAGAAAGAGAAACAGACTGACGCAGACAAAGCAATAGAAGAAGGGAGGATAGAGACAGGGATAGATATACATAGGAAAAGAGAGAGATAGACAGGAAAACTCAGAGATAAAGCAACTGGGTGAGAGAGCGTTAAAAAAGAAAATTCAGTGAGAGAAAGAGAAACAGAATGAAATGTACAAAGGAGGGATAGAGACAGAAATAGATTTAGATAGAGATGGATATATATGAAGAGAGACAGACAAACAGACAGGAATATTCAGAGAAATATATAAAGAGAGAGAGATAATTAAGTGAGTGACATACAGACAATACTAAAGAGAGAGGAGGGGGAATATCCAGAGACAGGAATAGACAGATAGAGATGAATATATATAGGCCTATGGGAAGAGAGAGAAAGAGAGACTGACAGACAGGAAAATTCTAAGAAACATATAAAGACAGAAAGCGAGAGAAAGTTCATCTACGGTATATACTTCATAAATGTGTTCATTCCCTATACAAATTCACCTCATGATTGTGCATTACTTTTGAAATGATTTATTCAAATTCTAGATTTGAGTTTTGGACGGGGAGGGGGTCCATTTCTACAGTTTTGTGGTAGTCAGTAAAAATGGCGTCTACGTGTATCCTCTTTGCTTACCACGACCACCACACCGAGGAAGTTGTTTTGAATAAATACGGAGTCTTCTTCAAACCATAGTCCTTTATATATTCCTATCGAAGAATGTTAACCTTGTAGAGGAGAAAAAAGATGGTGACATCAAAATTTGTTTCTCTCTCTCTTCATCTCGAGGCTTGATTTCGGCTCTTATTGGGACAATCAAAAGGCGTTGACTTATGTCCTGGTCGCTGCATTATTTATTTATTATTACATAGGTTCTAATGTTTATTTTATTCATATGTTCGGTATCGCGGTTTTATCAAGATATCCCTTCGACGCAACTCTTCTTCTTTATCTTCTTCCTTCCTCCAACTCCTACTCCTCCATCTTTCCTTCGCACGTAGACAGTGGCCGAGTCTTCTTTTTATAAATGAACGAGGAGGGAAATTTATTAAATTGAAGTTCGTTTTCCAAGTCCGAACAGGTTTTCAGGTTTTGCTCTTTTATTGGGCGAAGTTTTCTCCGTGAACGGTGTGAAACTTTAAATGTTTTTTTCATTTAGATAGATAGATGGGTCCTAACGATAAATTTTTGGAAGTTGTGAGTTAAAAATTTGAGACCGGGATTTAGACAAATGAGTTTTGATTGCTTTGATGATGTGAGGAAATCCTTTGACTGTCCGACATGGGTGTGGGCTGGCTGGATGACAGCGGGGAGAGGTGGAGGAGGAAGATGGTTTGGTTATTTATTTGATTTTGTCTTTTGGAGATTCGTCTTTTGATTTGGTGGGTATGAATTCTGTCTTCTTGATTCGGTTAGTGGTATGAATTGGTTGGGTTGAGAGTTGAAATGGGAAATGGGGAGAAGACCCAGATGACTTTCTGATGGAATTCAGGATGAAAGATTCTGGTGAAATTCGATTCTCAAAGTAGTGTTGGTCCTTTGGCCAAAAGAATTGCTGTAATGAGTTGAATCGTAGTAGTGTGCATTACTTTTGAAATGAAATGTCCTTTATTTATGAAACTACACGTTTATAATATATGGTGTGCAGTAGTTTTGAAAAAGTTTCTGCATAGAAGTGCAGTTTCTCTATATAAATTCCCCTTCAAGTGTGCAATACTTTTGAAATGAATTTCCATAAAATTCTGCATTATTTGTTGAATGAGATAATCACGGGACTGTGCAATACTTTTGAAATGATTGACCAGAATGAGCTTTCTGGTGAAATTAGATTCTCAAAGTAGATGTTGGTCCTTTGGCCAAAAGAATTGCTGTAATGAGTTGAATCGTAGTAGTGTGCATTATTTTTGAAGTGAAATGTGCATTATTCATGAAATTAAATTTTGTGCAATAGTTACAAAAGGTTTCTGCATAGAATTGCAGTTTCTGTATATAAATTTTCCTTCATGTGTGCAGTACTTTTGAAATGAATTTCCATAAAAATTGTGCTTTGGTTGTTGAATGAGAAAATCAGGGAATTGTGCAGTAATTTTGAAATGAGTCCTTTATAGCCGTGCACGCTGTTTAAGACAATTTTCGCCTCATTTGTCCATTACATATAAAATTAATTTTCAACAGAAGTGTGCAGTACTTTTGAAATGAATTATTTACAGTATGTACTATTTATGACATAAGTTTTCGCTACATGTGTGCAATACTTATGAAAGGGATTATTTAAAAAATTGGCAGTACTTATGAAATGATTTCTCAACAGTAGTGTGCATTACTTTTGAAATGAAATGTACACTATTTATGAAACTACTCGTTTATAGTGTATATAGTGTGCAATATTTATGAAATAGTTTGTGCATTAGAGTGTGTATTCCTTATTCTTGAAATGAATCCACCATGAAAGTGTGCAGTATTTATGAAAGGAAACCTTGTTAAACTGTATATCATTTGTGAGGTTTTTTACAGTAGTGTGCATTACTTTTGAATTATTTACGGGCATTATTTACGAAATGAGTTCCTCAAGAAAGTGTGCATTACTTATGAAAGTTGTAAAAGTTCCTTAAAACATGGACCTACATATACACAGGAAGATAGTTGCTGGCCTAAATATGTTTTAGACAGACGCTCATCATAACATAGACAGTAGCATAACGAGAATAAAGTGCGTAGGACTCATCATACAGAATCACCGATAAGCCACCATCAACCTATGTCATCTTCCAGGATCGCAACAATAAATCCTGACCGATGATTTCAATAGAACAAAACGCGACAGAAATCAAGTTTCGGTAGAACGGCCCAAACGACTACGTGACGCAAATACGTCTTCTCCAGACGTGCCGTGAGTTTTTCTAATTTCCAGGAACTACGTACGACTTTCCAGTTGAACAAAAATTTCGGGGTTTGAATTCAAGAGAGGGCACGTGGACCCGGATCAGGTAGCACGCGCTCATATAGAATCACGAAATGTCGTCACGACCAACAGACACTCACACCTCTGTACCTGGAATTAATAATAATCACGAATGTTAATGACGGCATCAATCAAATCTGTCGTCCACGTTCATAATACCTGCGAGTGAGTCAGATCGGATGTGGTTTCTGCTGACCACACGGTATCATTTCTTGTGAGAACAATTTTGTGCAGTATTTTTGGAACGAGTCGTTTGAAGTATCTACAAAACAAATTCTTAATGAAAATGTGGAAAGATTAACATCGTAAATTAAGAATCGCATTAAAAAAGATCGCACTACCAAAATGTAGAAACTACTACGCAAAAATTACTGTGCATTATTTATGAAACGACCACTTTAGAGTGTGTACCACGGGATTTTCATACGATGGGTTTTACTTAAACCGTGCATTATTTATGAAATGAAGTTCTCCAAGTGTTGTAATTTTTTTTGCTACCTTAGAACTGTGCAATATTTTTGAAATGAGTCGTGCAAGAAAGTGTGCAGTATTTATGAAACGATTTATTTATAGGAATGAGAAGGTTGGCATCATAAACTGAGAATCGCGCTAAAATAGTATCGTACTATCAAATGAATATGTAAGCAGGGTTACTGTGCATTATTTATGAAATGGAATGTCTCCCAAAGTGTGCATTACTTATGAAATGACTCATCAAAATGGTGAGTAATGTGTATGAAATGAATTCTTGCTAAAACTGTGCAAGTATTATTGAAATGAAATCCTGATCCAACCACTCACAATGTTTGACTACAGTGTGCATTACTTTTGAAACAACACTTCATGATATTGATCAGTAGGCCTACTTATAAAATGAGTTTCCATTACACCATAAGATAAACCTTAAGTGCTGTAAATTGTTTTTTGTGCAACCTTAGAACTGTGCAATATTTTTGAAATGAGTCGGGTAAGAAAGTGTGCAGTATTTATGAAAGAAACTACCGATAAAGTGAGTGAAGATTGACATTATAAGCTAAGAATCACTTTAAGAAAAGGTCTCATTTGAATTGAATCTGAACGGAGCAATACCAACCCACCAGACTGCTGAAGAATTCGCGTAAAACGAGACCTAAATATTAGTGATCAAGGAGATTAGTCCCGGTTAATAAATAAAAAATAAATTTTGGCTTTATTTATGGAGTGAAATCATAACGGATGAAATGAAATCCTATTCGAAATATATAGAATTTATGGCGGTACTGTGCAATACTTTTGAAATAAAAATTTCACATGAGTGTGCATTTTTTATGAAATGAATTGATCATATCGATGGAAATGCCGCTAAAAATGAAACGTTGAGGGTCTGAGTATAGGTATCACACTCTTATCCGAGAACTATGTCAGTGGTGCACAGTACCTGAGACAGGTTGCTGACCGCTGTATTTAGAAAACGGTGAGAGCATGTACCTGAGAAAGTGAATCCACGGCCACGAACAACTGTTATTAGAAGAGGAAATTCGTTGTGACTTTGAGCAGTAGAGAATGGAAGCTTTCACGATAATAACACCCTGGCTTCCTCCAACCCCCGACCACCACTACCCTCTACCCCCATCATTAACTAATCAAACAACCAAGAAATTAATTATTGTTTTGGTTGGTAATTATGACGAAGAAAAGAAAGAAAACGGAAACGGAAATGATGAATCCGGATTCTTCGTGTTCTTTCCTTTAGATGGTACTTCCATTTCCGGTTTTGTTTTCCGTTCCGATTCCCATTTCCATTGAGTAAATGTGAGATGCTGGTTGTTTGGAATGTTCTTCTGGAGGATGCTTCCCCCCACTCCTCCCCGGATAATCAATCCAAAGTCCTCGAACACGACCAACATGGAGGATCTATTCAGTCAATCAATCCGGGTAATTGCCGTCCTCTGATTTTTCGTCAATCAGGCTAATCCGATTAGTTTCGTACCTGGATTTCGCATCGATTCATTTTTATTCAAAATCCACCGAAGAAGAAGAAGAAGACAGAAAGAAGAAGAAGAAGAAGATGAGAAATTAGTTTGATCTTGTTATTCTAGTTGACCAGAATACATTTTTGAAATCGTCATCGTGGCATATAACGTGAGATGACACTGATCCTTAAATTATTTCCGAACCTCCTTTCCCTCCTCCAAATATACCTTAATCTTATCACCTTCCTTTATTTTTCAGGTACGTTTCTGTCATTTGTTTGGAATGACCCTTGTTAGCCCCTATTGACTTCCTCCTAATTCGTTATGATTTTTCTGGTCCTTTGACAATATTTTTGTCTGTTATCTATCATCTGAACTGTTTGACCTGAATCCGTTTCCCTCCTAATTATCTGGTTATTAAGTGAACCATTTTGGGGTGTAAGACAGATAATGTTTACAACGTGGAAATATATATATAAGCAGAAGAATAGAGAGAGTGAGTGAGATAATAGATAAATATAAAGTAGATAAAAATAAAGGATTTGCGGGGAAAAATGAAAGATGACGCCTTTACTCATTTTATCGGTAGTTTCTTTCATAAATACTGCACACCTTCTTACCCGACTCATTTCAAAAGTACTGAACACTTCTAAACTTGCCAAAAAAAATTTTCGACGCTTGGAAAACATCATTCCATAAATAATGCACGGTTTAATGGAAACCCATTTTTTTAAGTAAGCCTAATGATCAATATTATGAAGAGTCATTTCATAAGTAATGCACACTTTGGGAGACATACCATTTCATAAGTAATGCACAGTTTAATAGTAACCCAAGTACATATTCAGTTGGTAGTACGATACTATTTTAGCGTGATTCTTAGTTTATGATGTCAACCTTCTCATTCCTATAAATAAATCGTTTCATAAATACTGCACACTTTCTTGAACGACTCATTTCAAAAATATTGCACAGTTAAAAGGTTGGAAAAATTTACAACACTTGGAGAACTTCATTCCATAAATAATGCACGGTTTAATGGAAACTCATTGTGTAAGTAGGCCTGATGATCAATACTGTGAAGAGTTATTTCAAAAGTAATGCACACTATAGTCAAACATTGTGAGTGGTTGGATCAGGATTTCATTTCAATAATACTGCACAGTTTTAGAAGGAATTCATTTTACTCACCATTTTGATGAGTCATTTCATAATGCACACTGTATTCATTTCATAAGTAATGCACACTTTGGGAGATATTCCATTTCATAAATAATGCACAGTTTAATGGTAACCCTGCGTATATATTCACTTGATAGTACGATACTCTTTGGATGCTCAGTTTATGATGTCAGCCTTCTCATTTCTATTAATAAATCTTTTCATAAATACTGCACACTTTTATACGCGACTCATTTCAAAGACCAATTTTTTAAGTAGCCCTGATCATCAATACTGTGAAGTGTTATTTCAAAAGTAATGCACACTATTGTCATAAATGGTTGGACCAGGATTCCATTTCAATAATACTCCACAGTTTATACTGCACAGTTTAGAAGGAATTCATTTTATACACATTAATCACCATTTTGATGAGTCATTTCATAAGTAATGCACACTTTGGGAGACATTCCATTTCATAAATAATGCACAGTAACCCTGCTTACATATTCATTTGATAGCACGATACTATTTTAGCGCGATTCTCAGTTTATGATGTCAGCCTTCTCATTCCTATAAATAAATCGTTTCATAAATACTGCACACTTTCTTGGACGACTCATTTCAAAAATATTGCACAGTTTTAAGATACCAAGAAAAATTACAACACTTGGAGAACTTCATTTCATAAATAATGCACGGTTTTAGGGAAACCCATCATATGAAAATCCCGTGTACACTCTCTAAAGTGGTCGTTTCATAAATAATGCACAGTAATCTATGTAGTCACTAAGGAGTTGGTTGAAGGTTTGCTTATTTATTAATTATGATGATCAGGTGAGGTGTTGGAGCTTTGTCATCACCTGTTACTGTGGAATAAGGTCGAACGGTATCATACAGTTGATGACTGTCTAGGGAGTGAATTCAGTTCATTTTTGTATAAGATAGAATGAAAGTCTGACTGGGTGTTAGTATGAATGACCAGGAAAAAAGGAAAAATGGGCTAAGTCACACGTATCACGTAGCACCATGAGTCGTGGACCCATTTAGTTGTCCGAAATCATTGTATGACCACCTGCCTAAATTCATTTTTCGTTGTCGTTGTTCTCTTTCCTTTTTCTTTCTTTTCGTTCTTTTTGTTCTTTCCTGTTTCTTTTGTTTCTTTCACGGAGAGTGACAAAGATTCACTCGACGTGAGCTCGTAACTCGCGCGTCTAAGGTTTCTTCTCTCGGGTCCTATTAAATTACTTTTTCATAAATCAGGAACGCGATGCCGGGGAAACAACACGAGGAGCTGACCGTTTGGACGTCTAACAAGAGTCTAAACACCAATTAAACCCACGTTCATCTGCCAAATTTTTCGTCTGTTTGTTGTACAGCCAAAGGAAATTTTTGTTGTTTTGTCTTCTTCTTGGATGAGGAAACATGGTTTTCCTTTGTTCCCCCTCCGCCCTCCTTACGAACCTGCTCCTTCAATGTGACACTGTCATATTGCCCTGTTAATCAGTTTTCAATTTCGCTTATCTATCTTGACGTGTTAGGAATTCGATTTTGGTGCCATACGGTGGTGTCCACGTCCCTCCCGGTCAGTGCCATGTTATGGTTTTTGAAACAATCGCCGATTTCGATCTCTGGGTAGCGATAACGGTCGTCGGTGGTTGGTGGCGATTATGTTTCGGTTTCATTATGTTGCTTCATTAATTTGTTTCGTTATGTTTCAGACTGCTCTCCATTGGGCGGCCAAACACGGGAATGAAAACTTAGTCAAATTGATCGCCGGAACTTACAAACTGGATCCGAATGTACGAACGGTGAGTGTTGCCTAGAAAGGTGTCATGTTGTCAGTCACGAGATGATGGGCTGTGGGTGGGAGACATGGTCATTTTGATTCGAAAGCGACAATGTGAGTGGGTTGGACGTGTTTTTTTTGGGAAAGGAAGCCGATGGTGACTTTATGGGGTGATATCGAGGAACCCAAAACATAATTTATGTTCTTATCTGAACATACAACATAGTCGTCCCGTATAATTTCATTTATATCGCCCGAGGTGTTGGAATCAACATTAAAATCAGAAAATTTGTACCTGCTTATACAAACAACTCATTTCATAAATAACGCACACAAATTATAATGAGTTGATTATATAAGTTATACCGAAGTACTTTTCATTAACAGTTATTTTGATAGAGTTCTTATTTCAAAAATAATGCACACGAGATGGGTCTTGTACTGGTTTGAATTAATTTCTATCGAAAGAAGCATTTTCATGTCGCAATTTCCGTTAAGTCTTTCACTGTATAGGTTCATGAATAGGTTCCTTAGGCATTCATACTTGTTTAGAAAAGTGTAAACTGATACATAAACCCATACAACAGGGGTCAGCAATATTTTTCCGACAGCAGCCATTTTCAAAATAAAATTTTTTATACCAGCCGCACACTCAAAATAAAATTTTTGTGCAGGCCACACATTCAAGTGAAACCTAAATAGTATAAGAAAACACAATTTCAATGATATACGTTATATAATATAATATTATAAATATTTGGTTGCTTTGGCGAGTGACACAGGAAGTCGGAAAAGACCGCAGGTTTCCGACTCCTGGCATACAGTATCTTGATACTCAAACTGCGTCCCTCTACTGAGAGTAGATACCTCTAGTATTTTTAGTATAAATTCATTTCAAAAATATTGCACACTCGTTTCATATAATGTACACCAGTATGAAAGGTTGATTACGTAGACAATGTTTATCTCTTGGTGACAAGTATTTTTCGTACGGAATTGTTTGATATTGATCGTTTAGCTCTTGTTTCAAAAATAATGCACAAAATTATAAAGGATTGATAAAATAAGTATCGCAGTGTTTTGATGTACACTTGTTTTGGTACTAATCGTATAGCTCTTAGTATAAACTCTTTAAAATTTTTGTTGTTTTAATAAATTTTATTTCAAAAATAATGCACACTCTGTAAATAACGAGCAGGATTATAAAGGATTGATTATGTAAGTATATACTGTCGGTTTATCTCTTGGATTTTTCGTACACAGGAATTTTAATATTAGTCGTACGGCTTTGAATATGAATTCGTTTCAAAAGTAATACACACTCATTTCATAAATAATGCACACAATTACAAGGGGTGGATCTCATATTGCTGTCTGGTTGTTTCTTTGTATGAACTGTATTTGTTATATACAGTTTCTTTGTTGTTATTCGTGTAGCTTTTAGTATGAATTTGTTTCAAAAATAATGCACACTCATTTCATAAATAATGCACACAATTACAAGGGGTGGATCTCATAGTGCTGTCTGGTTGTTTCTTTGTATGAACTGTATTTGTTATATACAGTTCCTTTGTTGTTATTCGTGTAGCTTTTAGTATGAATTCGTTTCAAAAATAATGCACACTCATTTCATAAATAATGCACACAATTGCAAGGGGTAGATCTCATAATGCTGTCTGGCTGTTTCTTTGTATGAACTGTATTTGTTATATACAGTTCCTTTGTTGTTATTCGTGTAGCTTTTAGTATGTATTCGTTTCAAAAATAATGCACAATCACGAATAACGCATGAATGCAATTGTTAAGGGTTGATGACGTTAGTGCTCTTTGTGTGAAGTAATTTTTTGTACACTGTTTTGGTATTAGTGTTGTAGCTCTTCTTTCAAAAATATTGCACACAATTTCAGGTTTTGCGTTGTTGTATCAAAACAGTTTTCGTTTTCCTTCTTTCCCACAAATGGTATGAAGGCCTTATTCTCCTTCCTTCCTTCCTCCGTCAGCCTAACTTTCGTTGGAAAGTATAACCGAGTACACTGGTAGAAGAAGAAGAAGAAGAAAGGAAATAGAAAAATTATGACGGAATTTAGGATTCGTCGACTCATCGTCGTGACAGTCGATGTATATTTCTCTTCTCTCCTTCATTCATGGTCAGTCATCGCTCTTTGTCATTCATTCAGTGGGATTTCGTTTTTGTCCTCCCTGTCATCAGCGAGATAACAAATGCGAAAGTAATGGCCTGACCGGAAACTCGCCTTGTTTACGTAGCCGGAGGCCTAATCGCTATTCGATTACTTCATTTTTATTAATCGTGGAGTCGAAGGGAAAATGAAAATCTCGCGGGGACCATTGTCAGTGGCGAAGGGGGTTTCTCTGTCCCACCGCCTTCTTCTACTCCTTTCTCATTCACCCGAAACTCACTTCACGGTGGTCGAATCAACATCTCGTTAAGTAGTTCTTTAAAGACAGAATTCACACGGGCCTGCAGGGTTTTCTTTTGTCATAATTTGTACGAAAATGGTACCAGAAATGTTTAGATGCTTTCGTTTCAGGTTTGGAAGCTTTGGGAAGCTTTTAGACGTAGGTACAGCGGCGGGTGATGCGGGTAGTCACAAGTCTCAAGTCGTGTGGGAACCGCGTAAAACGAGACCCGATGACGATTTTAAAAATGATGATCGATGGCTTTTAAATAAACATTTAACGACAGTTTAGAATATAAATTTTTCTTTCATAAATATTGCACACTTTAGGAAAATTTTATTTCATAATTATTGCACAATTGTGGAAGGATTTGAGTTCATCATTGTAGCACGCTTTGAAGGTTTTCACAAATGAAATTGAATGTGCATTATTTATGAAACGACCTCTTTTTAAATATAGTGTGTATCAGCTATGAAATGAGTTCTTTCCACGGGTGTGCAATATTTATGAAATGACATCCTCACAGAAGTGTGCAATAAATATGAAGTAGAACCTTCTTTAAAGTGTGTAGTAATTATTAAATGACATTCTTCCATTTTGTGTGCAATAATTTTGAAAAATTCCTAAAGTGTGCATTAATTATGAAAAGACATTCTTACAGAAGTGTGCAATAATTTTGAAAAATAAGCTTCTTTAATTTGTGCAATATTTATGAAATGAAATCCTTCCGTTCGACCATTATCTACGAAATGATCTCCCGAAAACATTCAAGAAACGAAATCCTTTTATTGTGTGCATTATTTTTGAAATGGTGTGCAATATTTATGAAATGAGCTCTGCGAAAATTCATGCAAGAAATAAATTCATATATAAACCCATGTTTGTCTCAGAAATCTGTGCATCAATTATGAAATGAATTATTCATGAAAGTTGGAAACTTTGAAGTGTGCAATATTTATGAAATGACTCTTAAATGCAGTTAGCATTAACTAGCCTTCTACGAGTGTGCAATATTTGTGAAATGACATCTTTCTATGTCATGCAATCAGTTATCATGAAGAAGAACTTTCCTTAATGTGTGCAAGAATTATGAAATGACATCCTTCCATGTGTGTTTGCAATGACAATATGACAAATGACCTTCCCTAAAGTGTGCAATATTTATGAAATGACCTCTTTTAAATACATTGTGCATTAACTAGCCCTCTACGAGTGTGCAATAATTATGAAAAATAAACTTCCATAGTGTGCAATATTTATGAAATGAATCTTTCTATGGAATGACATATATCTCTGTTTGTGCAATAATTATGAAAAATAAACTTCCTCTAAGTGTGCAATATTTATGAAATGAGTTCTGCACAAAACCATTCAAGAAATCAACCTACGTATATCTCAGAAAATTGTGCATCATTTATGAAATGAAAGTGGGTAACTGTGAAGTGTGCAATATTTATGAAATGGACCGTAGTGTTTTTGCACAATTTTTCAGTTCAATAATTGACACGTGTGTGTGCATTACTTATGGAATGAAAGGAAACAGTTTGGAGGATGTGTGCGGATTGGGTTCTGAACGTCGAGTCTGCTTTGTCCGGATGTGTTTTGGATACAGTTCCGGTTATCAAAGATGACGGATGCTGGGTAGAAATGTTATTTTCTCACGTGTTAGGCGCGGATTTAATAAAACAAATCGATAAATAATTATCCGTGTTTGTAAACAGCATTCTAAAAGGAGATAAAATTAATTTGATAAAAATTGATCAGTTTAAGGTTCTTTAAGGTTTCCTTGTCAAAAAATTTGATTGATTTGAACACATCCATAAGGTATTGTACGGTCCAGTCTTCATTCATTCATTCATTCACTCATTCATTCCCTCTCTCTCTCTCTCTGTTCACTACTGTCTGTTCAGATTGTCAGTCCTAAAACTGGAATATTGGAAACGGGTGCAATGACACTTTGGCACACCAACTTAGGAAAGGGGTTTGAGAGGTGCTGACTTCTTTAGCCTGGTGGATATCGCTCGCCATTTATGCGGTTTTAGAGTTATGCGAATTAAATAACCCCGGAGTATATGGGGTTCGTGTAGTGAACTTTTTTTACACGGATTGTTCTCACCTGTTTAGATAAGTGGTGAAGGGAGTATGTTTGAGGTGGGGGTGGGTGCTGCTTCTTTGTATTTCAAAAATTTTGCACACTTAACGAGAACAGTTGGCAAATTGTGTATATACTGTTATAATCTATTTCAGAAATATTGCACACTTCGAGGAAGTTGTTTTTTCCATACTTACTGCAGATTTGTGATAGGATATCGTTTCATAAATATTGCACACTCGTGGTTGGTTTTATTTCATAAATATTGCACACTCGTGGCAGGATCTTATTTCATAAATACTGCACACTGGTAGTAGGATTTCATTTCATAAATACTGCACACTGGTGGTAGGATCTTCATTTCATAAATACTGCACACTCATGACAGGATCTTATTTCATAAATACTGCACACTGTGGTATTGTTTCATTTCATAAATATTGCACACCTCCTGGTGGTCTTCATTTCATAAATACTGCACACTTGAAGTGTTGTTTCATTTCATAAATACTGCACACTTTTGGTGAGATGTCATTTCATAAATAACACCTAATGGAGAATCATTTAAAATAATCTCTTTCTTTGAAAGTATTTCAAATAATGCACACTATTGTTTGTAGATAATTCCTTAGGTGAAGTACATATATCTATTTCTTTTTTTCATTTCATAAATAATGCACATTAATTGTACTCACTTTCAATTCCCCTGAGTTAGGACTCTTTTTATGCGGATATACCTTTGTAAGTCATTGTTTCGCATAAAACTAAACCCGACTCGGAAATTTTAAATAAATTTTGAACTTTTTTGGGAGGACCTGTTTTTTGGCGGGTTTCTAAAATCCTCTCGAACGCCCACACCGGAAGTGGACCGACACAAAAGCTGAAAAGCTCACGTTTTTATTGGTTTGGATTTTAAATAGGAAACGGAAATCGGGAAAGTCGTTTCCTTTGTGTGGTCTTTTGCTAATTTTTTGTTTTTCTTTTTTTCTTTCTCGGTGTGATGTCGTCTGCTCTTCGGCTTCGACTGGATTCCAGAACGGGGTAAGTGCCTTTTGAGGAAATAATTTCTGGTAATTGACTTACGACAAATGGCGGATGATCCTCTGTTATGTGATTCGCGTTCTCGTAATTATTATAATTTTTTTTTCTGTGATAAATCCTTGGTCATTAGTAACGCTTATCAGAGAGGAAGAAGATGCTGTGAAGATGGGGGCGGGGGAGAAGTCTTTATTAAGGAAGCGAGTTAAATCGGCTTCTTCTTATGAAAGGAGTCATCCGGAGTTTTTTCTTCTTCTTCTTCTTCTTCGGATGAATGATGAATTAGGTTTTTACAACACTAAATTAGCGAAACATGTGTTACGTTGGGGAATCAACATATTTGTCGGTGATTTATCACATGTGATTTGCGTTTTCTTTCCTCCTTCCTCCTCCTCCCTCCTCCTCCACCTGTCTCTCTTTCTTCCTTGTTTTCATCGATGGCGGATCGGTTTCTTGTAGGTTTAATTAGGTACACGGATGTGTGTTAAAATGCTAAAATGTGAGCATTAATCGAGGGTGTTGATGTGTGCATAATGGTTTCCTTTCATCACTTTAACTCGATACTGTACGGAATCTGTATCAGGAACTCGTTAAAAGAATATCAACAGCTCGAACAATACAGACTTACAGCAAAGCTTTATTTCATAAATAATGCACAGTTTAGTGTGCGATTTATTCCTTACAGTGTCGTTAATGTGGAGTTTGTAGAGGTCACATACACTTGATAACTGTCTATTGGGTTATGACCTGAACTCAGTGGCAGGGAAGTGTGCATTACTTTTGAAATGAGTTTGTGTTTTTAATAAAAATGTGATTAGTGGGAGGATTTATTTCATAAATGTTGCTCACTTTTATGAAGGTCATTTTATAGGTAATACACACTTTAATAGGAATGTGCAATATTTATGAAATGACATGTCTTTAAAAATTTTTGCATTTTGAGAACCATATTTGATACATACTGAGCAGTTTATCGGATGCCAATTTTATAACTTATATTTTGTAAATAAAGGCACAGGATCTAAAAGACCATTTCATAAATATTGCACACTTGTGGTAGGATCTCATTTCTTAAGTACTGCACACTGGTGGTAGGATTTCATTCCATAAATGTTGCACGCTCGTGGAAGTGTTTCATTTCATAAGTATTGCACACTCGTGATAGGGTTTCATTTCATAAATACTGCACTCTCCTGGCAGGATCTTCTTTCATAAATATTGCACACTCCTAGTAGGATCTCATTTCATAAGTACTGCACACTCGTGAAAGGGTTTCATTTCATAAATATTGCACACTCCTAGTAGGTCTCATTTCATAAGTACTGCACACTCGTATGAGGGTTCATTTCATAAATATTGCACACTCGTGGAAGGATCTTATTTCATAAATATTGCACACTCCTAGTAGGATCTCATTATAAGCACTGAACATTCGTTACATTTCATTTCATAAATATTGCACACTCGTGGAAGGATCTTCTTTCATAAATATTGCACACTCGTGGTAGAATCTCATTTCAGAAACGTTGCCTAGTTTGAATTGAACACTTTCAAAATCTCTTTTGCAGGCTGCAGAACCTTATTTCATATGCACGGTTTATGTAACGATTTGTATGGTATATACTCTGAAGAGGTTGTTTCATAAATAATGCACACTCTCATGCCACATAACCTGGAATCATCTATCGTCCTCTGATGAAAGGTGGAAATTTAATCGAATCCAGTTCCTCCAGATAATTGAAATCGGCTTTTCCCTTTCGGATGAAATGGTGCTGAAAATGTGGATGGGTCAGGGAGGAGGTCATAAAAAAAATGTCTGCGGTAAATGACAAAGAGACAGATCCGCCTCTTCTTTCTCTTTTTTAAAACCGCGGGCGAGAAGCTCACAAATAAAAAGCTGGAGCCTGGATCCAAGAAGGAAGGAGGGATGGAGATGTCCAGATGGAGTGACCCCAGTGCGAAATGTGTGACTTATTGCCGTATTGAGAGGACGTAAGAACAAAGAGAACAAAGAACAGTGAAAGGGGGTTGACTCTCTTTTATTTTTTTTATTTTTCAATTTTAAAGTCTCGCATACCTCGTGCAGACACACACACACATTTATATATATATATTATAATATATATTAGACATTTTGAAAGTGACATTTGGAATCGTCGACCAACATCTGCGCCATATTTCTATCTCTCTCTCCTCTCTTTTAATATCCGCCATATTTTTATTTATTTCCCTTTGTCTTGACCAGGAATCAATTCTTTAAATTCTCCTGTTGTGGTGAGAGAGTTTCCTCATACTCCTATGTCATGTCACGGTCAATTCGGTCAGCCAGAATTAGGAGACCCACGTGTCAGTTCTCTGTATAGAGTATATAAGGTTTAGACATCGATTCGTGACTCTACGTCTTTAGGTAGTCTTGGGTCTTGGGCGATATACGGGGGCTACAAACACATTCGGACGGTTTCTTCTTCCTTTTAACAGTGGAAGCATCAGTTGGACTTTGTCACCATGACTATTAGCCTATAATTAGCACTATGCCCCACTATGGAGTCATGAAGACAGCATCCGTGACGTCACATTCGGAAATTATCGTGCATACGTCACTGGCGATCTTATACCTATTTACACATGTAGACCATCACCACTGAAGTTCATATGTTGTGAATTTAACATATTGGTGCTCAGGCAGCATAATAGTCAGTTCTATCTTAGTGCCGGTGGCTCCATGTTGGTTCCAGTCAGAAATCATCGATAGCTGCGTATTCAAAGCTGTGGAGCGGAAGTTAATGTTGCGCGTTCTATTTAACCAACAGAAACTGACAGAATCGAAACTTTTTGTTTTCTTAGAAATCCTTCCCAAAGACGTGGAACTAACGATAAGATTGATAAACAAGAACCTCGGAAGTTATTTAAGTCAGCTCAACCGGCACCAACATGAAGAAATGTATATTAGACCTGCGGACGCCATATTGTTAAGGATTCACCCAAAAGAGAAAGTAGTTTGAGAGAGGGAAAGAACAGCTGATGAAAAGTAGATGAATCTATCACCAGAAACTGTTTAAGACAACAGGAATGGAGAAAGTGGGAGAGAGGGGGGGGGTAGGGAAATAATTTAATTCGGGATCAGGTTCTGACTTGCATTTGCATCGCGAGTGACACAAAAAAGTCATATTTCGCGACTCGGATGAAGGGAAAAAGGAAAAGAAAAGCGGAAATGGTTGAAGTGAGAATTTTCCTCGGGAAAATGTAACACAAGAACTACAGCTTAATGATATAGATATGAGGTTATGATTGGTCGTTAACAACCGAGTGTGCGTTTAATGGCTGTAATTATTATATACGCTTGTTAACATAATGCCTTTCAAAAGCATGTGTCGTCTGCATCTTTCCCACTTATTCATCTCCTCTCTCTCTCTCTCTTCCTTATCTATCCATCTATCTATCTCTTTCTTCTTATCTACATAACTCATTTTAAATTCTCCACGAAAACAAAATCTTTCTTCCCTTCCCCTCGTCTCGAAAAGAAAATTTTTGTCTTTAAACTTCTTCCTCTTGGTAAGAAATCCTTCAGGTCTTTTTATGCGGATTTAAAGTTACGCTGAGTCGATTCAGAAGGCTGTGGTGTAGTTATACAGTCCAGTGATCTGTTGTGACTGTACTTTGATATCAGTGAGCAGTTATCTAATTCACGGTTTCTTGTTCGATTCATTTCAAAAGTATTGCACAGGGCCTGCAGAGAAACCTTAGCTTCCATTCTTAATGAAAAGAAACTTTTCTTAAAGTTATTTCAAAAGTACTGCACAATTTGCGAAAGGTTTCGTATTGTTATAAATATTGCACACTCTCTTGAATGATTGGAAGTAGGCACAGTTTCAGAGAGGTGTGCAATATTTATGAAATGAAACGACCTTTTCACCTTTCAGTATTGATGATGTAAAACGATTTTTGAGTTTATTTCAAAAGTATTGCACGGTTTCTTGAGTTATTGATTTCAAAACTTCAGCACAATTTAAGAGAGTGTGCAGTATTTATGGAATGAAAATTTTTGGATTTTTTCAAAAGTATTGCACATTTTACGAAAGGCTTAATTTTCTAAATATCGAACGTTCTCTTGAATAATTCATTTCAGAAGTCTTGCACAGGCCTTAAGTTGTGGAGGAGAGTGTGCAATATTTATGAAATGAAACCTGAACTGTCCTGTACTTCTGAAAGACGATGAAATGAATTCAAGAGAAGGCTTACCTTTCACGATTGATGAAGTAAAACCATTTTTGAGTGTATTTCAAAAGTATTGCACAATTTAGACAAGTTTTATTTCATAAATATTGCACGCTCTCTTGAATGATTCATTTCAGAACTTTAACACTTTAATTTTAAGAGAGTGTGCAATATTTAAGAAATGAAAACTTTTTTGAACTATGCAGTGCTTGGATAATAAATTTATGAAACTTTTCCTTTCATAAAACCTGCACACTCTCCTTTTAAACTGTGCAAAACTTCTGAAATCAATTACTGAAGGAAGCGTACAATATATAAAATGAAACTGTGCAATACTTTTGAAACAAACTCAAAACTGGACAGTTAAAATAAGTTTTCGTTTCATAAATATTGCACACTCTCTTAAATTGTGCCAAAGTTTTGGAGTCAATCATTCAAGAGAGCGTGTAATATTTATGAAAGAAACCTGTCGTAAACTGTGCGCAATACTTTTGAAATAAACTCAAAAATAGTTTTACTTCATCAATGGTGAAACGTAAACTTTCCTTTGAATTCATTTCAACGTATTTCAGAAGTACTGCACAGATGAAGAAAGTGTGCGATTTTTATGACATAAAACTTGTATAGATTGTGCAATACTTTTGAAAGAGGCTAAATTTAAGTTTTCATTTCGGTTAAAATTGAAGCTGCGGTTTCTCTTGAATTCATTTCAGAAATATTGCACAGTTTATAAGTTTCCTTTCAAAATACTGCAGAATTTGAGTGTGCAGTTTTCATAGTGCTAAACGGTTTTGTTTTACGCGTATTTGGAGTTACGCTTAGTTTCCTTTGGTCATCTTTTACCAACTGTGCTGGAGTCTTCTGAGTTTGGTTTCCTTTTTCCAGGGTTATACTCCTCTTCATCTGGCGATGCAATACGAACACGAAGATATTTTCGATCTCTTAGTACAGGTTTACGGTAAGTCTGTTGAGGTGATGGGTTCGGATGTTGTAAGGGAAGCTGGAAAGAGAGGGTAGAAGATGATGGAAATCTTAAAATTTCAGCTGCTGATCAAAACCTGCGGGACTGGAGCGGAAAGAAACCACGTCAGTATCGGACCAACTCGGATACGTCAGTCTCAGCGGATACATTCCGAAGTAAGTGTCAGCCTGTCATCAGAGAAATCCCCGTACCTGCGAAAACGTTGTTACGAAGGCAGTCCGAACGTCAGAAAATGGAAAAGCTCAAAAGAATGGAAGGACGAAGGAATTCTTTCATTGAGCCGCGATCTAGAATGTTCTTGTCGTCTTCGCAGTCTTATAGTTTGTCTAGTGGGAAGTGAAAAGTCTGAGGATTATGGTTGTGGGATGGGGATGCTTACTGCTTATCACGGTTGCGGGCCTTTTTTTGGGGGACCTTCCTCTTCCTACATCCGGTAACGCCTTCCTGGTTTCTCTAACTTTCCTCAAAGCTTTTAACACTTAAGCATGCGGAGGAAGTAGTGTCATTCAATGATGGATTCCAACCTCCCTCGAGCTATGGCATTGGGCTAGCTAGATCCGGTAACTCTTCAAAGGGATGCCGTCAAAACTCGTTTTTTCCTTTTCTTCGAGGGCCCCAAGGTTTTGAAATTATGAGCCCAGTCATTAAATTGATTGTCTCGAGTCAGGCAAAGTTGGAAATGGTGAGTGTGTGTGTGGCGTGTGTGGTGTCTGTGTGTAGGTAGACCGGATTGTCCTTGTGGATACGTCGAACATCAAGCGAGCTGTACTGCCTTTGCCAAAGTCCTCATGGACGCCACTCGCTTTGTTTGGTCCCTCGGTTACTGGAAGGAGGAGGTCGCGTCCTTTTGTTGTCGATTTCTTATACCTCAGTTATGAGCCTAGGTTCGAGCCTTAAGGTTCGTCTTTGGCCTCCTGGCTTGTTTGTATATCTGACTCAGATCTCGTTTTGTGCGTTTATTTGAAGTTACGCCTGTTTCAATCACGTGATTGTTTGAGTAAGACTCGATAAACAATTCACAAGACCTCATTTATACTATAAATACGCTAAACCGGAAATTAATTTCGATTCTATACGTTACACCAAATATATATCTTACGGTAAAAGCGATAAATCTCGACGATTATTCATAATCACCAACTGGACGAATGTGACAAACTCCTGAATATTTATCACATTAACCAGCCATTTTATAAAATATCCTGAGCTAAACTTATATTAAATTCCATATTATGAGTTGGAGATTTTATAAACTAGACGGTAAATGTGATAAATACTCCCTAATCTGTCAAATTTACAACAATCACCGGGAATTATATATATATTCGTTCGATTTATCACTTTTACCGGCGAGTTTGTAAAACGTCACGTTCTTAATCTGAGCAAACTTATTAAATTCCACATTGCGAATTTGATGTTTTTCAAACTAACCGGTAAATGTGATAAATAGAGAGTAATTTATCACATTTACCAAGCTTAGTTTGTGATTTATTGGTCTGATTTATCACTTTTACCGGCGATTTTGTAAAACGTCACGCTCTTAATCTGAGCAAACTTATTAAATTCAACATTGCGAATTGGATGTTTTTCAAACTAACCGGTAAATGTGATAAATAGTGAGTGATTTGTCACATTGACCAGGCTTAGTTGGTGATTATTAATAATCCCCGGAAATCACATATATGTTCGTCCGATTTATCACTTTTACCGTTAACATATATTTATCACGTTTATTAAATATGCTGGTTAGTTTATAAAATCTAACTAAAAAGTTTTCTCAGACTACGAGTCGTATGTTTTATAAACTAACCGGTAAATGTGATAAATATTCAGTAATTCGTGACATTAAGTATGCTAAGTTGGTAAGGATTTATATATTTCCCCGGTTTATCACTTTTGCCGAAATATATATGCGATAAGACTTTTCCGTTCATATAATATATAAATATATACTCTTTGTATAAATAAAAGTGGGTTCTGTATCGGAAGTAGCCTGTTATAATATGCCTTTTTTGAATTTTCTAGATAATATAAATTTTTTTGGACCTTGAGGGACTCAGTTATGAATATTTTGAAGGAAGAGTATAAAAATATAAATAATAAGGAAGGCAGACGACTTTGAATTTGACTACTGGGCCCAAAAGTACCCAGAAATAACACAAAAGCTAAGAAGTGAATCAATTCACCAATATGAGTCGAATATTGTATAAACTCACCGGTAAATGTGATAAATACTTATTAATTCATCACATTTACCAGGGTTAGTTGGTGATTATGAATAATCCCCGGAATTACGTATATTCGCCTGATTTATCACTTATCGTAACATATATACGATACCACTTTCCGGTTTAGTGTTGTATTTGTAGTGTTGGTTTTGAAGTTATGCGATTTTATTAAAAATATACATTATACTCTTGCCCATAAGTAAGAAGGTTATGAAGTCGGCAATATTCCCTCATCGCACAAAACGAGATCTGGTTATAGAAAAGTTTTATATTTAAATTCTTTAAGTTATTAAAGTTATACACATAGTGATTACATAAATCGGTGTTAGGGTATAAATAGTATATCTAAAATGACTTTTTTCTATTTCTAGGATATCTAAATATCGCTTCTTTGAGGCAAGTCTTGTATTTCTTATGTTATTGCATATTAAATGTTATCTTGCATGATCGTTGACATTTATTTATTTATCTACTTATTTATCTATTTTTAAGTTTTAATATAAAAACATATATTTTGTAGAGAATGAGTGTATCACTGTGAATGTGTTTGTGTTTGTTGAGGTCATTGATCAAGTTTGTGTTTCTGGTCTTCCAGTCAGGTTTCAGGTTTTTTTGGTTTTTGGCTGTTTTGTTTCTCTCTCTCTCTATGTGTAGATAAACTGTTGTCTTTATCTTTTGTTGTTTGAGTTTGTTTGCTTTTGTTGTCCTCTGTTTGATTTTTTGAGATTTGTAGGTTTGTGTTTCCGGTTCTTGTTTGTATTCTCTCTCTCTGTTGTGTTCTTTTATTGTTCTTTGAGCTGGTTTCTGTTGTCTCTCTGATGTTCGTCATTTGTAGGTCTGTACTTCCGTTGTTCTTTGTATAAAAATTGCCGTCTTCATGTTTGTTCTCTGAGTTGTTGTCTCTTTTTCTTCTTTTCCCCTGATTTTGTATTTCCTGTTATTTCCTCTCTTTGTATATATTTATATATATACATACAACTTATGGTAGATGGATAGTCAGGTAAATCGTCTTTTTCGTTTTTGTTCTCTGAGTTTGTCTTTTTGTTTCCTCTGTTTGATGTTTTGCGATTTTTAGGTCTTTACTTCCTGTTGTTGCTGCTGTCTCTCATTTTTGGTTCTCTCTGAGTTTGTCCTTTTGTTTCTCTGTTTGATGTTTTGAATGTGTGTTCGTTATTTGCTCTCTCTCTCTCTCTCTGTATATATAAATATCTTCATTTTTGTTCTTCGGGTTGGTTTCTGTTGTTTCCCTCTGATGTTTGTATTTCCGGTTCTTATTTGCTATCTCTCTCTCTCTTTCTTTGTATATAAATATTTATATATACAGATAAAAGAACTGTTGACTTCCATTTTTTATTCTTTGGGTTAGATTCTTTTGTCTCTCTTTAATGTTGTCCATTTGTGCGGTTTATACTTCCAGTTGTTATTTGTATATATAAGCTGCTGTCTTCATTTTTGTTCTTCTGAGTGTTCTTGTGGTTTCCTCTGTTTTGGGTTCTGAGAGTTGTAGGTACGTATTTCCGGTTGTTATTTATATTCTCTCTTTCTCTGTATATATATGTACGCCGTCATTCTCATTTGTTTTATTTCAAACTAGTTTCTGTTGCTTTCTTCTGATGTTTGTCATTTGTGGGTTTGTATTTCCGGTTGTAATTTGTTCTCTCTCTCTGTATGTATAAATGATTATAAATATGAGTAAATTGTTCTTGTCTTCTTTATTGTTCTTTGAGTTAGTTTCTGTGAGTTCTTTCTGTGTTTCTGCCAGTACTTCTGGTTGTTATTGGTGCATATAAACTGTCGTCTTCTTTATTTTGTTCGAGTCTTCCTGTTGTTTCCTTTTTATGTGTTTGTTGTAGGTTTGTATTTCCGGTTGTTATTTATTTATATTAATATAAACCGTCGTCTTTATTCTTTGTCCCGACTGATTTTGTTTTGTTTTCCTCTGTATCTGTAGGTTGGTCTTTGTTGCGTGTATTCTCTCTCTCTCTGTTACGCTGTTCTTCTGTTGTGTTTGGTAACCTTTTCCGAGTTTCTTGTTTTTATTTGTATTTTTGATTAATTCGAAAAGAGAGTAGAATTTCGGTGAGAAGAACAGAGGATGGTTTCATGGAAGGAATCTAAGGTTCTAAGACCAACTGCATGAGCATAACCTGTAGTATAGCATGCACTATGGGGAGTGCGTCATAGTTTCAAAGGCTTTGCACTGGCATGAAGCATGTTCTTTGGTGTTAACTATCCCTCTTGTCCTAACTACGGTGTCCTACCTACCCGGGTGAGTACCTTTTGAAATAATTTTTGGTTTTCTGTCTGTATATACGTTTGTTAACACAACTAGGCGGTTGTTCTGTATGTTTTGATGTTTTCGTTTGTTTTGAGTGATATTAACAGTTTCCTCTGTACTGGGGGGGATGTTTTTCTGTTTTCCTCTTTCACAGAAATCAAAGCGCGAAAAAAGTACGTCGAAAAAGAGTCCGGGTTTTTGAGAATTGGTTCGTTGAATGTTCGAGTGAAGAGGACAACTGAAGCGTTCAGCAATTACTTCCTGGGTCAAAGCACCGACAAACTCCACAAGTCTTGGGGCTCAGCTGACAACGTCCACGACGTGAGTATCGTAGTGAGTATGATTGGCACTCACACTACTTTATACACTACAATACTCAAAAATCATTTCAGGAACCTAAGAAACTGATGCAACCTCCAAAATCCGGTCCGATCAAGAAGCGGAAGTCGAAACGTGAATTCGACTACTCGTCTAGTAGAAGCACGCCAACAACGCCGACTCAAAACCGTTCGAGTATGATGAGCCTCGGGAGTGTGGTGGTCAGCGATCAGCAAGATTCCGATTCGGACGTGGCAGCAGGTTTCGGTGCTCAGTGGCAGAGCTGAACGGAAACATCACGAGGTGTCGTTAACACCAATACTCATTTTGGGTGGAGGGTGAAATTGCTTACTGTCAGGGTAGGGGTGGGAGGGTTGGTATAGAACAAACCTAGAATCACATAACAGGGCCTATTTTATATAAATGTTATTAATTATTTAAGTTATAAGCTGTTTTATTAATTCTCTAGAATCATGACAATGTTTTTCGGGGACCTGTCTTGATGCTGTTGTAGGTACCCGTCCTCTGTGTGAGGAGTTCATCTTCTCAAACCGCCATTTTCTCAAGGAATCTAGAACTACGACCCTGATAAGCTTTCCTCTTTCTCTTATTGTAATTGATGGGACAGATAATACTCTCAGTAACTAATGATGACGTCATCGAAGTCCGTTCCGTATTGACGTAAACGATTAATCACTTGGTGGGTGTTACAACTGAAAGAAGTCGATTCCGTCGTGGAAATGACCTTTGAACTTGTTTAGTAATTAAATTTCGGATCGGAAGGAGTTAGGTTTGTCCTTTTGGATGATTAAAACAGGATGTTAGTCGTGTTAGTAGTATTGGAAGTGATGTTAGTATTGTTACTCTCTTTAGGTAGCTGATTCCCGAAAATTGTTTCACCCTCAATTTGACTCGTAGGATATGTATGGTATTTGAAATGTATGTGATTGGTATTATGATTTTTAAATTTAAACTTAAGTAACGAAGTTGTAGGTAAATCGTATATCAAAATTGAAGTTAAAACTTACAGTGTAATAGGGAGACGCATAAAGGGAATCTAGCTGGTAGTAAGTCAGCATCAAATTTATGATCAATTATAACAAGTTAAGGATGTTTGTTTACTATATAAGTTTATCCTGTTTGTGATGGATGTAAACAAAATTTGAAGCCAATTTGACTCATATAACAATATTTAAGTTTAAACTTGTATAGAAACTGAAAAGAAACGCGTAAAAGGAGATCTTAGCAATAAATAAATAAAATAGGAAGTGAGTATCAGAATTTGTGAGAATGGACGAGCCAGTTTGACTCACATTACAAAATTCGAGTTTAAATCAACAAAACAACAGATGGAAACAGGCGTAAGAGGGGATATAGCTATAAATAAATAAATAAGTAGAAAGTTAAGCAGAATTCAAGAGAGCGAACGAGCCAGTTTGACTCACATTACAAAATTCGAGTTTGAACTTATATACCAACAGAAACGCGTAAAAGGAGATCTAGCCCTCTTATAAATAAATAAATAGAAAGTCACTATCAGAATTTATAAC
Organism: Columbicola columbae; assembly: GCA_016920875.1. NCBI lineage: Eukaryota > Metazoa > Arthropoda > Insecta > Psocodea > Philopteridae > Columbicola > Columbicola columbae. The sequence goes on from JADMLL010000157.1 coordinate 38,292, forward strand.
ATCTGACGAGCCAATTTGACTCACATAACAAAATTCGATTTTAAACTTATAAATAAGAAGTCAGCAACAGGAAAATTAAGAAAATAGTTATAACAAATTAAATGTGGGTTGTTTACAATGTGAGTTCATCGTTGTGAGATAAACAAAACTAATATGTCGAATTTTTGAAACGGGGGTTGAAGGATAGAGTCAGGGACCAACAGCATTCTTCCAAACCTAAAATTTAGGTCATTCACCCCTCATACTATAAATAATACGGTGGATGTGTCAGAGTTCAGAGAAAGTGGGAAAGCCAAACAACAGCAAGTGGTAACGCGTTTGCTTATGTACATCCAATTATTATTAATTAAAGTCTCCATAAGCTAAGCATAAGAAATGATTTTTATACATAATATATATATAAACGATAGTATTTTTCGATTTAGTATAAATTGTTTTTGCGTCGGATTTAAGTGTTACATTATTGTTACAAAACACATAAAATCGTTTCATGTTTTCGTCCTTATTAACTTTTTTAAAATGTTTTCCTTTTGATATTATTAATTAATAAAAGTTGTAAAGTTTTAATTAATTTTTTGGTTATTAATTAATTAATTAAGGTTTTGTCCGTTTAACACGCCAAACTCGGAGTTGGGCCGCGCTGTCGTGAGTTTTTCCGGTTTTTGGTTTGTTAGATGAGAGGTTTTGCTCTTGGAGGATGGTTGGTGGTTGAGGAGGGAAGGGGGTGGTTTTCCTGTTGAACCCGTCTGAGTTAGGCGTGTTTTTGATTGTTTGATGTCCTGTCGTTGGGGTTTTTGTTTAGGTTCAGAAGTTGCGACTGTCTCGTTTGGGTGTTGTCGCTGGAGCTTTCTTGCAGCTTTGTTCATCTCTAGTAGACTGTAGGAGTTATGGTTGTGAGTTGAAATCCTCTAGTTCGGTGTTATAGCCAAGAGTGAAGAATAAGATTTAGCCTAAAACTGAAACTAAGCTAAACTAAACTAAAGGTTCTAGCTTTTGACTGTTCACGCATTCCAATCTTCTATCTAACCTTTGGTAGTAGTGCTTCTCTCTCTCTCTCCAAGACCAGAATGAACAAGAAGGAACAGGACATGGCGTTCTTTCATCTTCCTCCTTCCCACATCGAATATTATCTCTGCCACGTTGTTTCTGTTTTATGTGTAACAGATCTCCATTCTCTTGCGTGTGTCATGCAGAAGACACTGGAGACAGTGCTCCACAGTGTATGTGAGTCTTAGTCTTCTGCCTTCCATTCCGCTCTATCCAACGTTGCGATTTCCACAGTTTTGGGGCGGCCTATTCATCTGCTTCCCTAAGTTTCGTTAAAGACTTGGAGAGACAGCCTGTCTACCAAATCGACTCCGAATCTTAACACTGATGTCAGCCTATGCCTTTTACAACTAATGGAAATGCTGTCGACACTTATTTCTTCACGGATGTAGATCAGTTCTCAGTCTGCTGAAGATGTTTCCATCGGTTAAGTGGATGAAACGCTTAGTTAGTGTAGTTTTTAAACAACGACAGTGTCTTTAGACTGTCGTGGTATTCCATATAAGGATGGAGTGTCAGTACTTTAGATATAAGCCATATTAACAACGGAAGTGGTTGATCATCTCCCAAATTCCTCACCACGATAACTGTTGTTGGGTCATCCCATGGGATATGGGTTGATGGTGCAAACACTCAAAACAAGGATCAGGTTATAGAAGTATACTACCGCGGAGGATGAAGTTGACAGTGTCACTCAGGTCAGGTGGGAGAAATGTTTCGGAAGAAGTAGTGTTGGTGACGAAGGGACTATTTTTCGATTGGTCGGTTTACCATCTTTCCCCAAGTCAACAACTTTGATGAATCGATCAAGTTAGGAAAATTCATTTCGGACTTTGATGAGCGGACCCATGAAAATTAAAAAGAAAAAGCGATTGAAGGGTAATAAAATTAATTAAAAGGAAATTAATGGGCGGAATGATCAATCATGAAGGAAACCCAGTCACAGCCATGTGTGATTGATGGCCCCACCATCCCTCTTCATCTCATCTCTCGCTCACCACCCCCAGTCGTTGTCACTTTCACTTGTTTTCTCCTCCCGAATCGCATCCGAGAGACAGATCCAAAAAACTATACACATCCCAGTTTCGGATCTACAACTGACTGCTGAAAAATTTGGGACTCTTCACCCCCACCCAGTGACATAATTTTTTTGGTGAAACGTTTCAGGTGATGGATGACCTTTCCTCGTCGCTGGAAACTGATGCCTCCATTCCTGTAACACATACACGACTTGAGATATCGATGACAACTTCTTGTTTTATTTATTCTTTTGGACTGGAGGAGGAGGAGGAGGAGAGTGTTGCGTGTTCGAACTAGTTTGTGTGTGTGTGTGTTTGTGTTTGTTGTTGGTGTTGTGATAGAGAAAGAGTAAGTTTTGACGAGAGATTTTTATTTAAAATGAAAACACGTGAGGAGGAGTCGAGGA
>JADMLL010000158.1:0-14946 GCA_016920875.1 Columbicola columbae
GGGAACCATTTCCCATTCCCCAGAGTAAAGGTTCTACAATTTTCATCATTTAAACCATTCAACTACAATACACACACAATACACTGATCCCTGACACTACAAAACACGACACCACAACTACTTCCCCAAAATAATTTATTTCATAACTTGCATCATCAATCTATGAGCTTTAGCCCTCTCTCTCGAGTAAATCTTCCTTCTTTTCCACTGAATCAACCTTCGAACTACAGCCTACAACTAAACATTGCTTTCTCACACTACAGAAACTCTCCATCACTACTTTCACACCCATTACTCATTCTCCATAACCTGTAGATCTGTTTCCAGACTTAAGGCTCTTCACTCTCAACCACATCCAACCATACAACTACACCAAACACTCCAACATGAGTCTCTAACACTACAACAAACTTTCTTTTACAACCTCACCAACAACTCACCTCTTTCCTGAGTAAATGAACACTTCTTCATACCACCAACCAAACTACAAATCTAATCCAAATCTAAACATTTGTTTGTGACTCAATATAAATCTTCAGCAGAAAAAACGTTCACCCCGACCCACCTCCAATTTGTGAGCTTTCTTAGCTATAACCTCCCCCCGGGAGTAAGGGTTACCTCTCCTTTTCTACCACAGCACCACCAAACTAACTACTAACTTCCTCCAGGACAAAAAAAAAAATTTATGGCGAAGGATTACGTGGGATTCGATTTATAGCTCTTTAATTGGACGCTGTGAAAACGGAAGAAGACAACGACGACGAAGGGAGAAACAAAAGGTTCGAAAGAAAAACTCGAGTCTAAAAAAAAGACTCTGAACAAAATAAAAGAAAAACACGTTAAAACAGAGATGTCATTAACAAAAAGAAAGAAAAAAGAAGAAGAAGATAAGATGAAATTACCGTTTTAAAAAACATTTGAAAAATCGCCGGACAAAAAAACAAAACACAAAACCATGCTTGACTTACCTGAAAACACTTCTTCTTCCATTATCGTACTAAGCAGACCATGAATTTCATTCTACGAGCAACGAGTGAGAGAAAAAATTCTTTTTTGTGTTTTGTTTCATTGCTCTCTCTCACATCTAAAAAATTCATTTGAGGGAAAGGGTGGGAAGTAAAAGTCAAAAAAATCTCTCCACGTGATGAGAAGGAGAGAGGAAGGAAAAGGACAAAAACATGGAGGCGGCGGGAGAGAGAGAGAAAAGTAAGCGAAAGGGTAGAGAGATGGAGAAGCCGAAAGGAGAGAGAGTGAGGGGTGACAAAAGCTCTCAAAAGCTCGACTGCACATGCTTCACGCTTTTGGATTTGTTTTTATCAATAGGACCCGATTCAATTATATGTCACGAAATTTATATTTACGACAGAAACTCCTTCTCCTCTCATTTCCACGAGAATAAAATTTAAATACGAAATGAGAAAGGGACAAAGAACGTGGTTCCATCACCATATTCATGTAAATCCATAACGCTTAGTTCGAGGAGGAACAAATAAAGAAGTCGATTCAGGACGAGATTAGAAAGAAAATGAAAAAAGCGATCCTTCATTTGAATATTTACGGATCAAAGTCCTAAAACGAGCGAGCGAGCTAGAGCGGAGAGTCTGTTGCAAAAGGAAAGAAACAAAACAAACAAACAACAAAAACGAAAATGATTACTTACCACGAAACAAGTCGAAATCGTGCGTTAATCTAACCGTCCATGATGGAAAAATAAAAACGCGGACCGGGGAGATACGCAAACGTATTCACCGACTCGAACGCACGCGTTACGCACTCGTACGAACGTCCCGAATTCACTGAAACATATCAAAACGAACGGGAACGCGATTATTTATTGGAAAAATGAAAATTCTCCTGACAACACTTGAAAATAATTCCGAGACGAAAGGAACGAGATCCTTCTCCTTCGGAACTCGACTCAGAACAAATGGAAAAATCAGAGGTTTTACTTAACTCAGGCGTTCTTCCGCTTCCGTCACGTAAAAAGACTCAAATCACCGCCGGCTCTTCACACATCTCCCACTTCTTATTACGTTTCATTTGATCTGAGACGTAAAAAGACTAATCCCGGATGGTGGTTTCACGGTATGAGTTCCAGGTTCTTTGATTGGGATCGATGTTACGAACCCTTCACTACGCAAACTCCGCCTAAACCAATCAGATTATTTTATTGCATTGACGTCACAGAGTTTATTTGGGGAAAGAAGCTTCCGTCGTTGACGTTGCACGAATATTAAATCGTAGATTGTGTTTCCCGAATTTTTTTGGTTTTTCTCTGAGGACTACTCAGCTTTTGGTTGGGAATAGCAGCCATTAAATTCTTTCTTTTTATAAAATGTCCTATATAAATTTATTAAACCTCGACGGGATTTCTTATTAAATGAATAAATCCATTCTGTCGAAATTAGTTTTCATAAATAATGTCAAAAGCTTCATATCCTTGAGTTATTTTTGTTTTTTATATGAGGAGGAAAATAAAAAAAAAATTATTTCCAAGAATCCTAGGACATTTTTTATAGGCGCGTTTACTCGCCATTATTTTCATCTGAGATTTTTATTAATTGAATTCCAATTTTGAGACTTTCTCCGAGAAGGTTTATAGGAGTTTTGGATGATTTAGCTTTCCAAAACCTTTGAATCAAATTTAAATAAAAAAATTAGTCGCAATTAGTCATGAACCTGTATTTACTCCTTCGATTGGCTAGTTTATTAGTCCCTCTCTCTCTCTTTCCATAAAAAAATTCATTTAAGGCTGGTTATGAAGAGAGAAAGAAATAAAACCGAGAAACCATCCACGTGACAAGAAACTAACCCAAAATGAAAATGGAGGCACGGGAGGAAGGAAAACTTGCGAAAGGACATTAAGAAGGAATACAGAGGAGAGTAATAGACAAAGTAAAGACAGAAAAAGAGAGAGAGCGACGAGAAAAGGTAAATAAATAAAAATTTTGTGTTATTCCATGAGTGTGCAATATTTATGAAACAAACCTCCCCTAAAACTGTGCATTACTTATGAAATAAGCAGTACAAAAGTGTGGATCATTATTAGAAATTGGAGGACTAACAACAAACACTGGTCTTCGATGTGGTGGATTTACAAAATAAACATCCCATAAAAGTGTGCATTATTTATGAAATGAGTTATGGATTATTATTGTATTTGGGTTGAGAGTCTCCTGATGGTTGGGGGTTGTTATTCAGAAGGAAATTTCCACGACAGACTGATTATCCTGAATGAAATCCATTGATTCTGGTTACTGGTAAACAACACCCACATCCGTTACGTGGAAATTGGTTTTGAGGAATTTTCTGCTTGAAAGGAAACAGTCGCCTAGGAAATTGATTTTAGATTAAAAAACTTATTTAAAAGTGAAAAAAAGGGAAAATAATTTTCCCGGGAAAATGTCGTGGGAGGTTTCGAAGAAAAGGATCGGTTATGACATGAATTGTGTATCAATCAAACAAGGACAAAGATCGGACGGAGTATCGATGAAATACAAAAAAAAATTTTTTTTTAATCGGCTTTGTAGAATCTTCTGCTTTCTTCTTCCACGACTTTGTCTCTTTTTCTAGAATCAGCTTTCATGATGTAACAAGAAACGTCAGAATTGTCAGAGGTTGTTGAAATGAAGACAGCGATATTCATAGAGTGTAGGTGTCTTTGAATTCGAAACAGGGCCTAGATAGCTTACGTGACTTGGTGAAAAATTTTTGCATTTGATGTTCTAACATGAAGATGATGAAAAGACTTTGTCGTGTCTTTAGAATAACAAAATGTGAAGGAAGTTATGAAAGGGATTTTGAGCGACAAAATCCGAGACTGTCATCTCGCGGGAGAGAGCGAGATTGATTGGACACAAATAAGATGAAGAAAGTGAATATTTGAGAGTGGTTTTAGACAGGAGAAGATGTTTTGAAAATTCTAATCCCACGTCAAAAATCATTTCTGTTATCGATAGTTTGTGAGAGTGTAAAGGAGTAATGCAGACTTTTTTTGAGTTGGTGTAGTGTCAGAGCGCTAAGTTGTAGATGTAGGTAGAAGATTGGTGGTGTTATGGGGGAGGAAAGGGAAACCTAACTCCGGGGGAGGTTATAGCTAAGAAAGCTCACAAATTGGTGGTGGTAAGGGATGAAAGCTTTTTCTGCTGAAGATATTTATTGAGTCACAAACAAATGTTTAGATTTGTAGTTTAGTGGTTGGTGTGGTAGTAGAGAAGAACATTTTTTCTTCAAGAAAGAGGTGAGTTGGTGGTGAGGTTGTAAAAGAAAGTTTATTGTAGTGTTAGAGATTAATGCTGGGGTGTTTGCTGTAGTTTTATGGTTGGATCTGGTTGACAGTGAAGAGCTTTCACTCAGGAAAGAGATCTACGTATCCTGTTTTAACGTGTTTTTCTTTTATTTTGTTCAGACTCGAGTTTTTCTTTCGAACCTTTTGTTTCTCCCTTCGTCGTCGTTCTTCTTTTTCACAGCGTCCAATTAAACAGCTATAAATCGAATCCCACGTAATCCTTCGCCATAAATTTTTTTTTTTGAGGAAGTTAGTAGTTAGTTTGGTGGTGCTGTAGTAGAAAAGGAGAGGTAACCCTTACTCCCGGGGGGAGGTTATAGCTAAAAAGCTCACAAATTGGAGGTGGGTCGGGGGTGAACGTTTTTTCTGCTGAAGATTTTATTGAGTCACACACAAATGTTTAGATTTGTAGTTTAGTGGTGAAGATGAACAGTTCATTTATTCAGGAAAGAGGTGAGTTGTTGGTGAGGTTGTAAAAGAAAGTTGGTTGTAGTGTTAGAGACTCATGTTGGAGTGTTTGCTGTAGTTGTATGGTTGGATGTGGTTGAGAGTGAAGAGTGTTAAGTCTGGAAAGAGATCTACAGGTTATGGAGAATGAGTAATCGGTGTAGTTGGATGGTTTACATGATGAAAATTGAAGAGCCTTGACACTGAAGAATGGGAAATCGGTGAAAAAGTAATGAAGGAATTTTGTTTTGAGTTGTAGTGTTAAAAAATAACTTTTAGTTATGGTTGTAGTTAGATGATACAGAGGAAAAGGGGTGAAGATTTTCGGTATAGAGAACTACAACTAACAAAGCTCACAGATTAATGAAAAAGTGATGAAATACAATACTTTATTCAAGTAGTTGTGTGTTTTTGTAGTGATTGGTTGTAGTGCATGATAGATTGATGGTTTAAAAGATGAAGAACCTTCACTCTGGAAAGGGAGCTATAAACTGATATCAGAGTAAAGGTAAAGAATATTTATTGCCTTGTAGTTAGAAAGGTTGATGTAAAAGAAGCTTCACCTAGGAGAAGAAACTTTATCTAAAAAGGTGAGGAAACTGATGCGAAACTAGTGGTAGAAGGTTTTTAAAGGTCTTGTAGTGTCATAAAATACGTTTCAGGTGTGGATTGATGATGGAGCTGTGAAAGAAATAACTTCGGTGATGTTTTTGTAGTTTTGTTTGTTTTTGTAATGTCAGAGAGCTGTGTGTTGCTTATATATAGTAGTTTGATGGCTTACATGATGAAGAATGAAGTACCTTCACCCTGGAAAGAGATCAACAGCCTATAAATTTGTATAAAAATAATAGTAAAGAATTTTTTTGAGTTATTGTAGTGCCTTAAAATAGAGTTTAATTGTAGGTTGTAGTTAAAAATGCTGATATAAAACAAGCGTCACTCAGGAGACGAAACTACATCTAAAAAGGTCAGGAAATTGATGTGAAATGGTGGTAGAATTTAATGAAAGGTGTTGTAGTGTCATAAACTAAGTTTCCGGTGCGGATTGTAGTTAAGAGGCTGATTTAATGGGAACCCTAAACCAGGAGATGAGGCTACAACTAGTAAAACTGGTGTTTATGGCGTTTATGTCGGAGCGAAAGGTTTGACTTCATTGAAGGTTTTAGGCTTTTCCACACAAATGTGTTTTGATTCTTCCGGGAGCTGAGTATGTGAAGTCGAGCTTTTGAGCTTTATATAGAGAGATAGAACCTTATAGATCTTTTGCACGCTGTATCTCAACTTCCGGTTTGAATTTTTTATGTAGCTCTTAATCCAGCCTCTTGGTTGGTTTCTTTCGTGGCCTCTCTCAATTTTCTAATTTTGGAAGATTTCCAGTTTTAATTGAAAGCTTTTTGACTTTTTCGAAGACTTTTACCTCACTTCCGGTCAGAATTTAGTCAATTAGCCCTGTAATGAGCTCTTTTAACAACTTTTTGGATTTATAGGTTATAAATAAAAGCTTTTGGTTTGCATTTTAGTTTTTCAAAATTTTTCTAATCCTTCCGGAAGTTAAGTGCGTATAAGCTCCTGAGCTTTGATTGGAGGCTTGAATCCTTCTCGACCTTTTAGAACGATTTGTACCCATTTCGGATTTTAATTCTGTCCTGATATGTTGGGTTCTTATGAAACCTTTTTCATTTTACTGGTTTTTGTTTGAGGAGATTAAATCTTTTCCACCTTTTGGAGATACCCACCTCACTTCCGGAGTTCCTTTGAGTTAAGGCTGGATTCTATTAAAACCTTTTCCGGTCTTCTAATACACTTCTACCACTCCAGCACTTTTGAGCAGAATGCCTGGCTTCCATTTCGGTGTTCTTTTCTTGAAACTTTTTATTTCGGGGGTTTACAAAAGTCGCGACGTCTTAAAAGCTTCTTAGAGGTTCGAGCTAACCAGAAACAAATTGTGTCTCTCGATAGACTTCATTCCAGACCTGATTCCAATTTTGGTTTGTTACAAGTCTAGCATCGATCCTTTTTGTATGAAAAGGTTTTTCTGTCTCATACCAACCCCCCCGCCTTTCCCTCTCCACCGTCGTCCACCACAAAGCCTTGAAATCTATTCTGAGCTCGTCGTCGTGGTTTTTATTCAAAAAATTTCCTGAAATGCTTATCGATGATTTTCATTAACGTCTGTCTGTCTTGTTTGAAGATGGGATAAAGTGAAGTTATCTCTAAATCGTGAATAAAAAGAATCTAGACTCACGAAGGATTCATTAGCACATTCTGGTCTAATTGGGTTTTCGGAAGGGGGCATTTAAAAGAAACAGACAAACACACCACATCACCGGAAGTTGTTTGTTTGATTTTTGAATCTGTTAATTTAAATTAAATTTCTCGTTTTGATGGAAGTTGCTTTGTATTGACATAATCCCCCAAACTACTCGAACCTTTTTGTGTTATTATTATTATTATTATTCTTTTTTCTAACAAAAGGAAGGTAGTCTCAAAAGAGAACAGAAGAGAAAAGAATGTTGTGGGCCCTTTTGGACTCGCTATAATGGATGTGTTGTCGCCGAAGGGGAAGTTGTGTGTTTGAAACCCTTATGCGTCCTGTTTCTTTCTTTCTTTCTTTCTTTTTTGTTGAGAGCAACAAAAGAAGACAGGACCACCCCATTTTATAACATATGACGTCATCTCCTCTTGGATAGGTCGTCGGTTTCCAGCGGGGTTTCTCGCTTTTCGGGTTTTAACTTTGTTTAGTTGCGGGGGTGCAGAGAAAGCTTTGGCCGGTGGCGGTTGGACGAAGAGATCCGGGTCTCCCCGAATGAGAGATGTCGGTGAGAACGACGGCTTTCTCTTGGTTGAAGGTCGTGTATCATTTATCCAGCCTCCGTGGACACACAATCCTGAGGTCATTTACTCTGAGTCAAGTGTCTTCCTCCTTGTACTTTGTTTAGACGCAGTCACGATCTTCTGCCACGTCTTGTTTATTTGTCTTTTAATACTTCTGACTTGAGTTTTTCTTCGTCTTTTTTATCACTTTTCTTGTCGCGTGTGTGTTCGCATGAAACCGGTGTTTGTTTGCTTTTGATGGAATCCATTCTGTCCTTCGTCAATTCCGTCAATCGATAGCTTTATTTAAAGACCTAACTTCGATTTTGTGTGTCGGTTTGTCTACCCCGCAATCTCCCATATGACAAAAGAAAAATGAAAGGAACCTTGGAGGAGGCCGAAGAAAGTCCAAAGAAGCCGTCTTTTATCAACGCTAGCACAACACTCCTCCCGGCCCAAATAGATCGCCTTAACTCCTTTCGCTGGTGTCCAAGCTTCTTGAAGGTCTTTAGAGAGGACTAGAGTAAAGGGCTTTTTCCTTTTGAATCTTTGCTTGATGACATTTAATCAAAAGTTTGTTTTAAAACCGCCTGTTTGCCTTGATTTTGATATATCACCCGCCTTGGAGTTTTGATTCGAGTCGAAATTAAAAAAAAGTTGTTCGCGGAGTAAAAAGCCATTTCGAGTCACGATGGACGACGTCTTTCGTTCACAATGCGTAGTACCTGGCTGGCCGTGTGTGGTGCGTGTGTCTTGTCTGTGTAACCTGCCAGCCTTGCTCGAATTTCTTTCACCAATTAATAAGGATTTTCATTCGCTTTTGTTTTTATCGCTCTTTACTTGGAATATTTATCTTTTTACGCATTATGGTCTATGTTTTGATGCCTGAGTGAGAGGAGATTAGATGAAGACGTGGTTTCCCTTTCCCATTCCTTTTCCTTTCTTCGCTTTATCTTAAATTTGTTCAAGTTCCAACTATATCGTGTGGGTCTTAATATGAGATTAACTGGAATGCGTTCTACTATCTTCGGCACTTCTGACGAATTTTGAAATCAAAACTGTAGCAATCCTTTATCATACTCTCATTCCACACTATGCTGTGATTGCTGTATCTAGTTATTTCTTCGTTCTATAATCTTCTGTCACTCGCTTTGATGTCGTGTTTTAACCTTCTTCTAAGGCTTTTTAGTTTCCTTTTAGATTCTACTCTTTATAGTCTGCGATATTGTACAAGAAATCATTAGGGTCTACCTCATCTCTTTTGTCGTTTTAAGTGTCACAATCTAAAGTATATCTTACTACTGGTGAAATTAATTCAATGCGATACGAGATATACGAAGGTTATTTCATAAATAATGCACACTGATTATTTATTATATCTTCGACGTTTTTCTGGTTTTTCATTGACAAAGGTATCGGGGTTCTGTTATGTTTAGTTTAATTGTTTTCCTCATATAGTTATCGTTCGTAACTGATACTTTTACAATATTTCCCCAGGTTTTAGGAAGGTGAATGAGACAGAAAGAGAGACGGAGGATTGGTTTCTGAATTTTTTTTTGGTTATTTGTCACAGGAAAACTAGTGCAGAGGAGAAAAGGTAAAACAGGACAGACTTTTGGTTTTGGGTTTCGTCGTGGTAAAAAATTTGGTGTTCTGGTAGTTCGTGTCGAATTATTACAGCTTTCTGGTATCCATAATGTTTTAAGCAATCCGGAAGTATAGACTTTGGTCATCATACTTTAATCTGGTGTTTCTACAGTAGTTCGTTGTCTAATCCTCTGTCACTCGGTTGATGTTGTGTGTCGTGTTCTCATCTTCTTCTAAGGGTTTTTAGTTCCCTTTTAGTCTCTACACTCCTTTAGTGTGTGCGATATTCTACAATTAACCATCAATGTGGTGTGATTCACATCTGTCAACCTTTTAGGTGTCACAATCTCAAGTGTATCTCTCTGTTGGTATAACTAAATCAATTCCACGTCTTTCTTCTGAACTAAGAGTCTTTCTGAGTCATGACTTTAGAGATTGTAAATCTAAAACCGCTTCATCGACTACCAGTTCAAAGACTGTAGGTTCCATCTCCATAAACTGGGAACGTTTATTCTCCTTTTCTCAATATCTCAACAAGACAATGTCAACTCACTGCTGCAGTCGGTAAATAATCAACAAACATGGAGTCATCATAATTTTATTATGTCCAAAAACAAGGAACCGGAAACGCTTGCTCTCGACAGAGAACTTAAAACTTTAATTAATAATTGCTGATGCACCCGAGGACGGTTTATGTACATAAGTACAGATACTTACATGTTGTTCATTGTGTAGTTTTTATGTGATATTCATTCTCATACATGTGTCTATTTTTAAGGATTTCTGATTGTTCTAAGCTGGAAGAACGATTAACTTCTTTTCCATCTCTACAACACCAAGAGATAGACTCACGTTTGATAGCAGGTATCATTCCCTCTTTAGAGGACTCATTTCTTACATTCTTATAGCATCTTAGTGGTATAGATGTGGCACTGATAGATTGTTGGTAGTCGTTTAAAGACACCTGAAACTGTTTTCTCAAATTTATAATTTAAGTCATTGCAGATGAAAGATTTTTATGAATTTTCGTTCCTTCTTGTCTGGGTACTTTCTCCGTTCTTCTCCCCACTTTCGAGTGAATCTGCACCTCTAGTTCAATCTGCATGATCTAGTTCAATCCTCTCTCAAAGGGCTTAATGTTCAATTGTCTTCTTAAATCTAATTTGTCTCTATGAGGATTAATTATTAAATAGAATTATTCAAGGAAGAGAGAGAGAGAAGGTTAATAATGCGAATCGTAGTTATGTAATTGAATTTATTAAAAAGTGGGTTCTCAAAACTATGGTTAGCTTAAAACTAATTATTTATTAAGAGAATGGAAATCTATTGACTACAAATGGTGACGTCACAAATGTTAAATAATCATTTATTGAATTATTAAAAAAAGAATTTATGATAAACAGCCTAGATCCGACCTTCACGAGAGTTCAACACACAAATCAACGTGTCATGTCATCATGTCGGATACCTGCAGCGCCATTTTGACATCAGGGCCACCTCCTAGAATGGTGTTCGTCTCCATTTCCACTGTTTTCGTTTTCATTTTGTTTTTACGCCTGTGGGCATGCAAAATTTGGGAGGAGGCTGCATCATAGTCAAACACCCCGTCTCACTGATAGATCGTCAGAAGAACGAAGAGAAGAGGGAAGGAAAGGGAAGTGGAAAAAAAAGGAAGGAAATTGAAAAGTTTTGAAGGTGAATGAGGAGAAATGAAAAAGATGAAAAACAGAAAGAGAGAGAGAGCCGATATCCTCGAGGCAATTATTGTCAGTTCTGGGGCGGAGAAAGCAGGCTTTGAACAAAGAAAATCAATAATCTGTCGTTGTTTTCCCTTTGCCGGAGTGCAACGTTCAAAATGAAAATTATGGGCAACACAGCAAATGGGAAGGCTTCCCCTTCGGGTCAAACACCCTAATTTTTGTAATAATTCATTTTTCTACCGTCAGGTCGAGTGACAAACGCTGGTTTTCATTTCTTCTGCTTCTAAACACTACCCAAATCTCCCTTTTCTCTATATTTATTTATTTATTTATCTACGGACTCAAAAGAGAGACCTTCCCTACACACTATATTTTGATGATGAATTTTTTTGGAGTCATGATGGAACCTTCTTTTCCCAGATTTTGCCCTTCAAACTCTTGTAAATTAAATGGCGTCCTCGAGTTTGGCCTTCTTACTAGCTTCAATAGCAGCCTAAATCAAGAGTTACCACCAATCTATCCAAGAAAATCTCAGCAATATTGGTGGTGGTTAACCCGTTTTTCATCTTTTTGGGTATAACAGGATGCGAGAGGAGGATTCGAACTCACGACCATTTGTGTCATAGTCAGAAACTTCAACCACTACACTACTCCTTCCACAAAATCTAAAAAATATTTTGTTATCAATTAGAAAATTTAATAATAGGAAAGCTTTCGTGAATTCCAAATTTTTTATTTAAAGCGTCAAAGATTTCCCACTTTTTGAACAAATTTCGGGGACGAAAGGTTGATGGAATTAAGCAAAAATGAAATTTTTTCAGAAAAATTAAAATGGTTGGATTGAGAATGTGAAACCGAAAAGAGAAACTTTGGAAGGGTAGTCGAATAAGTTAAACCTTAAATCCATAATTCAAAACTTGTCTTACATAAAGCTTTAGACTCTAGAATGACCACAAAGCTTTAATCTCTAAACTTTAGAGATTAAAGCTTTGTGGTCATTCTGTAAGCTATTTGAAAATTCTTTCGCTAAACTAGGACCTAGGAAGACACTTAATAGAGCACAAATACCTAGAAATGAATTAGTTACATCAACAGCAAGATATACTTGCCATTTTCGACACCTAAACAGACTTAGGAGGTGAATCACACCACACTGATGATTACTTGTAGTATATCTCAAACTATAAAAGAGTATAGAGACTAAAAGGAAACTAAAAAGCATAAGAAGAAGGTGAGAACACTACATCCAACCGAGTGACAGAAGATTAGAGAACAAAGAAATAACTAGAAACAGCAGAATAAATCATGATGACAAAAGATTATGGTCGCGTTAAAAATGAACAACATGTAAGTATCTGTACTTATGTACATAAACCGTCCTCCGGGTGCATCTTATTAATTATTAGTTGAGAGTTTTAAGTTCTCTGTCGAGAGCAAGCGTTTCCGGTTCCTTGTTTTTGGACATAATGAAATTATGATGACTCCATGTTTGTTGATTATTTACCGACTCCAGCAGTGAGTTGACATTGTCTTGTTGAGATATCGAGAAAAGGAGAATAAACGTTCCCAGTTTATGGAGATGGAACCTACAGTCTTTGAACTGGTAGTCGATGAAGCGGTTTTAGATTTAAGATCTCCAAAATCATGACTCAGAAAGACTTTTAGTTAAGAAGAAAGACGTGGAATTGATTTAGTTATACCAACAGAGAGATACACTTGAGATTGTGACACCTAAAAGGTTGACAGATGTGAATCACACAACATTGATGGTTACCTGTAGGATATCGCACACTATCAAATAGTGTAGAGACTAAAAGAAAACTAAAAACCCTTAGAAGAAGATGAGAACACGACACACAACATCAACCGAGAGACAGAGGATTAGACAACGAAGAAATAACTAGAAACAACAGATTAAAGTATGATGACCAAAGTCTATACTTCCGGATTGCTTAAAACATTATCGATACCAGAAAGCTGTAATAATTCGACCCGAACTACCAGAACACCATATTTTTTACCACGAAGAAACCCGAAAGCACCAAAAGACTGTCTGTGTTACCTTTTCTCCTCTGCATTAGTTTTCCTGTGACAAATAACCAAAAAAAAATTCAGAAACCAATCCTCCGTCTCTCTTTCTGTCTCATTCACCTTCCTAAAACCTGGGGAAATATTGTAAAAGTATCAGTTACGAACGATAACTATATGAGGAAAACAGTTAAACTAAACCTAACAGAACCCCGATACCTTTGTCAATAAAACCAGAAAACGTCGAAGATATAATAAATAATCAGTGTGCATTATTTATGAAATAACCTTCGTATATCTCCCATAAACGTTTTTAATTAGTTAAGTCTCTTTCAATAATCAGACACAATATATATTTAACACGTATTTAATTTTGTAACATCCACTATTTAATTATATCTAATATATTTATACCGTTAAAGTGTTAATGTTGTGTTTGTTGTTGTTGTTACAGAAGTATTACTGTCATATGATTGTTATAGATAAATCAGGGCAATATATATATTAGTGAAGTTGTTATATAAGTTCCATGAGTTTATATAAACTAACCCAACTAACTCTCATAGCTTTAATATAACTTGTATGAATATTTATAAAATTTATTCCGTTATTATTTATTAACTTATGTAATGTCCTTTAATAAAACAACATAAGCAACAGACTCGACAGAATCTCTACACGGAGAGTTATTTAAATCCGCACGTGTTGCACGCGCTTCCCTGTTGTTAATTAATTCTTCTGTGGTTTTTCTGTCGAATTTATACAAAAAGAAAATGTCCTTCGTCAAACCGTGACTCGGATGAGAAGAGAGTCGCAGAATCGAATTAGTTCCACCAATAGCGGATACGACCACAATGGTGACGGCTATAAGATTGCATTGGATGGGGTCACGTGACTTCCTCATGGTCACTGTTTTGAAAAGGCGCACGTGTCGTACGTTTCACCTCTTAAACGAAACAATTATGAAAATGTCAAGAAGACCCCAAGAATTAGGTTTTTAGGGATTTTTAATAAGAGGAAAGAAAAAGTGAACCGCCTCTCTTGCGTCCGAGCCCACGACGAACAAATTTAATAAAGTCGGACTAATAAATTTAAATTGGCTTCTGAATTTATTCGCAACGGGTTTTTCCCATCAAAAATTCGATTAGCTTGTCTATATTGCAAATTGGAATTAAAGGAGAAATACTTTGATGCCAAGTAATGTGATTAATTTCTTTCTTGTTTTCGTTTTCGTTTTCTTTTGTATAGTGTTGAAACAATCAGATGTTTTTGTGTGTTTTATTCGGTCGTTTGTTAAAAAGGTCATTCGTACACATCAAAATAAAAATGTATATGTAAAATTAAATAGTTTAGTTTATTTCTGAGAAAATCTTGCATTTAACAATACGTAAAAACAGTATTTGGTAGTATTCACATTCATTCAAAACATTTCTCCTCGACGGATTTACGAAGAAAATCCACCACCAATTCATCCAAGTTTTAGCCACACGGAGTCAACGTCGCACAATTCGTCGCATAACGGATAAGTTATTTTTAAGTTTATGAACAATTATTTATTTTCATTTGCAAGTAATTAATTAATAGTAAAAACATGTTGAGTGACAACCAGTCACAAGTGCAAAAAGCAGTATTCTTGCGCTTGCGCCGGCGAGTCTTTTCTTTATACGCTTAAATAATGGTATTAAATGCATACACTATCGTCTAAAACGAACAAGTACGCAGTTGGTTTTCAATGGGACAAAGGGTTTATACAGACTATGATTCGTTGGAGGCAGAAATCATGGAATTCAATGCTTCAACCAAAGAACACAAGTTGAGTTATATAAAGGAAAGAGTTGCAATTGACAATATGTTTGCAAACATGCTGGATATATGAAATTTTAACTGGGAAGAAGGTAGCGACCATGGTCACTGGAAACCATGCCTCCAAAGGTGTCATTCAAGGAAGAGATTCTACAAAGGAAGCTGTATTGAGTTATTACAGATGACTCCACTCCACCATTCCTTATAAGAATTCTACACAGATTTTTTGTGGCTAAGGAGGAAGATCCTCCAAACGGTCACAAAAATGTGATAAAATAG
>JADMLL010000159.1:0-32345 GCA_016920875.1 Columbicola columbae
GAGTCAGCCTCATTTGGTAATTCCCCAGAGTTTCAACAAACTAATTTGGGTCATGAACCTGTCATTTCCGGTTCCACAATTGGGGGCTATGATTGAGTTCTTACCCTCATCCTGATGACACATGTTTCCAATCACTTTCTAAAGGGACTTACGACCTTAAGTTGGTTAGCCACTTAAATCAGGACGATTCTCACTATCGGCGTCCAAATCAAGGCGACGGGCCACCCAGTCTCACGGACGGAATTTCCCGTCGAACACAACAAATAAATAAATGTTAAAGGGAAAAAAGAATAAAAAATAAAAATAAAAATGAAACTGACACGAGACAACCACTCAATTATAAACGAAAACGATTGTTTTTACGCGAGCCTATCGATTTCCTTTGGTAACGGAGAGGAAACCGTTGAAAGAAACGACCGGCGCATAAGTCAAACATGGGCGGCTCTATTATCAACCTCAAACGGTTTAATAGTCGTCGATCTTTTTCTCACGTATTCGATGTTTGTTAGACGTCTAAATAATAGCTTTCCTCATCTCAATTTCGATTTCGTTCTGTTTTGAGCCCCCGCGCCCCCTCAGACCCCCGACACACACACAAAACCTGAAATTATTATTTAACGGCCGACTATCGTTGACAATTCATTCCATTCATTGATTTGTTCGTCTTAAAAGTCTTGCAATTAGCTTAGACGGAAAGAATTATCGGGTCTCTTGTGACGAGAGACGATGGAGGTGTGCCTACAACCCCCTCTCACCCCGACCTGACGTTTCCTTCCCTCATCCTTCCTTCATTGTCCTCTTTGAAAGGTACTCAGGGAAGGAATTTTGAAGTCGACGACATCCGGCAATCATCCCCCTGTCGTCTTCGTCTTTTTAATGACCCTCATAGGTGGCGTATAGGTCTCAGGTTTGGCTTGACCTGATAGTATTTTGGAGTTGGGTCGTATTAAGGAAAGGAACTCAATTAGACCTGTCTTGATATAGCTTTGTTTTTCATAAATATTGCACACAGTTGTGTAGAACTCATTTCAAAATATTGCACACAGTTGTGTAGAACTCATTTCAAAAATATTGCACACAGTTGTGTAGATCTCATTTCAAAAATATTGCACACAGTTGTGTAGATCTCATTTCAAAATATTGCACACAGTTTGTAGGACTCATTTCAAAAATATTGCACACAGTTATTGTAGGACTCATTTCAAAATACCGCACACTTTTCTTAATGCTTGTTTCTTGCACAGCTGTACTAACGTAACATCAAAAGATGCGGAGGAATTTGACCGAAGAGTTTGATATACGGTTGGAGTCTAATTTTTATACCCCAACGAACTTATACTAATTTCATAAATACTGCACACTGATATGTTCATACACTTGTTTCCGGTGATGCCTTTTTTAATATCAGAAACGCTCGGGTCTCTTTTTACACGGTTTTTATTTGTGTTGCTTCTATCTTTTCCCAAATTTTATTTAAACAGAAATCATTTCATAATTCCTGCACACTTATTTATGTAGTAATAAATTTTTCGTTTTGTTTTGAGCGTTTCATACAAATTTTCCGATAATTTTTGTCTACACAGCTGTGTGCAATATTTTTGAAATAGAGTCTACGTATCTGTGTAATATTTTCGAAATGAATTGTACACAACTGTGTGCAATACTTTTGAAATGGATTGTACAAACCTGTGTGCGATATTTTTGAAATAGATTCTGAGTAGTACTTTTGAAATTGATTTTTTACAGCTGTGTGCAATATTTTGAATTGGATTCTACACAATTGTGTGCATTATTTTTGAAATAGATTCTGAGCAGCCGTGTCCAGTACTTTCAAAATTGATTTTACACAGCTGTGTGCAATATTTTTGAAATAGAGTCTACGTATCTGTGTGCATGTAAAATGAATTCTGCGTAACTGTGTGCAATACTTTTGAAATGAATTCTACACAACTGTGTGCAATATTTATGAAAAACAAAGCTATATCAAGACAGGTCTAATTGAGTTCCTTTCCTTAATACAACCCAACTCCCAAATACCATCAAAGCCTGTAAAAGAAATCAAGAAGATGCGTACTATACTTCACGACATGACTCCCTCACACTGTTGTGCATTACTTATGAAATAAATTTAAGCTTTAGAAAGCCCAATCCCGGTAAAAATCAAAATCAAAAGAAGCACTCGTCAGATAGATAGATAGATAGATAACGAGACTCACGAGTATTTCACGTATTTTGCGCAATATCTCAAAAATCTCGTTTTGAAAAAGGTGAATTTCAGGTCTCAGGACATGTCTGAACCTAGATCAGTAAGGTTTGCCTCCTCCTCCTCCTCCTCCTCCCCCGCCCATAAGGATTCCTATTTCCAGTTATAATCACGCGAGGTAAAGTACCCCGAACGAATAAATTATCATTTTCCATTCAGTCACCTATAATTAATGATTAATTTTTACTTAATTAATAGATACAAATCACGGGAGGGGGTTTGAGCTTTCAATTAGCCCCCGCCCGCCCTGGGCCCCTTTAACGAATTTTTGTCGAGTCGTGACGTGTGTTGTAATTAAAACTCGTCTTCTGCCCGGTTTTTGCACTTTTAATTGAGATTAATAATTTCGTGAGTTTCAACTTTTCTTATTTATTTATTTATTAATCAATAAGTTAGAGGAAAAAAAATTAAAATTCAGATCGTAAACTACATAAGAAATAGAAATACGCACGCTTGTGTTGTGCCCCCATGCATGCGTCCGTCTTGTGATTGCGTGCGCCATGAGTTCACGGCAATCATCGCTTTCGTTACGCATAACTGTTAGCGTTGGTTCTAGGCCGAATCAGGTACCAGGTATCTGAGAAAGGGAAATCGAGATTCGGAATGTTATTCCATCTAAGAGTGAGAAGAAAAATTTTTCTCAAGAGGAGGAGGCGGAGGGAAAATCAATTTGTAACCATTGGCGAGTTTGAGTACTCGAAGGTTTCCAACCAGGTTCGGTTTGATACGCTGGTGTTATCTTGATGGAACGGAGCACGATATGGCGAGCAGTCAGCATTTGGATTGAAAGGAAAAAAATTTTTTTTTCTATCCGTTTGAGTTCAATGCTAACGATACCTGAACCTGCGTACGCGTTGGCTGGACTACCGACGTGAATGTCAATGATAAAAACGCGCGCGTATTTTGATAAGGACAAGTATCGGGTATCGGTTATGACGTCATAACTAACAAATCCCTCTTAAAGTATGAAGCTTTGATGGGTGCTCACTTCAAAGTGTGCATTACTTTTGAAATTAGTCGTTTTATAAAGTCCGCATGATCATTTGGATCATGATTTTCGTGAAGAAATCATTTCAAAAGTAATGCACACATTTCAAGAAGGGCTCTCATAATGAGTGACGGACTCTTTCTGTGTTGTTTATTTCATAAATAATGCACAGTTTTTCTGAGATTCCATTTCATAATTAATGCACAGTTTTGTGGAGATTTCATTTTAAAAAAATACGCACAGATTCGTGGAGATTTCATTTCATAAATACTGCACAGTTTCTGAGATTCCATTCGATAAATAATGCAAAGGTTCGTTGAGATTTCATTTCATAAATAATGCACAGTTTCGTTGAGATTTCATTTCATAAATAATGCACAGTTTCGGTGAGATTCCATTCGATAAATAATGCAAAGGTTCGTTGAGATTTCATTTCATAATGCACAGTTTCGTAGATATTTCATTTCAAAAATGATGCACAGTTTCTTGGATTTTCCCCAAATAATTCAGTTTCACCGAGATTCATTTCATAAGTAATGCACAATTTTGTTGAGATTTCATTTTAAAATACGCACAGATTCGTGGAAATTTCATAAATACTGCACAGTTTCGGTGAGATTCCATTTCATAAATAATGCACAGTTTCGTTGAGATTTCATTTCATAAATAATGCACAGTTTCGATGAGATTCCATTCGATAAATAATGCACAGTTTTGTGGAATTTCATTTCATAAATAATGCACAGTTTTGTGAGATTCCATTTCATAAATAATGCACAGTTTTGTGTGATTTCATTTCAATGATGCACAGTTTCTTGGATTTCCCAACAAATAATTGGTTTCGTTGAGATTCATTTCATAAATAATGCACAGTTTCGCTCATTATTACACGTTTGGGATTCATTCCCATTCATGGTCTTGAAGTTAAGCGAATTTAGACCCGCCTACAGCTCTCGCTATTGAAAACCTTTCTGAGGTCTCGATCGTAAAACAAATTTGAGACTAAACCACGTGACCGTCGTCATCTTTTCCGGAAACATAGACAAGTGTTCAAATCAATTTAATTATTCGGTTGATAACGAAACGAGGATCATGTTAATAAGTCGCAAGAGAAGCGATTTATTTATGTATTAATAGCTACTCTCTTAAGTGGAGTCTGATGTTGTTCTCGAAATCGTTCGACGGCAGTTAATTAACGCGTGGGAGTTGACTACCTCCACCGGCAGTACACAAAGACATCCCGACTCGGTTGTACTGATGATAATGATAATGATTATTATAAATGTCGATGAAAGGATAAGAACTTATTTTTCCTGTTTTCTAAATTCTTCTGGGCCTTCCTCCTCGGTCAACATTTTATTTATTAAGTGTTTCCGTTTGTGCGGAAAAGGTGGAGATTTGTGTCTCTCATACGTGTCGAAGCGATAACTTTCAGACTCCAGTGGGCCCTCGTTTTGTAAATTGTTGGACTCGTTTATTTATTTATTTATTTATTTATATTCTCTTTTGGCAAAAACCAATCACTCCCGGAGGCGCTTCGTATAAATAAATTTATGTAATCGGGACCCGGCATTTTGCCTTTTAGTCATAATAAATCCGAGACAGACCCACAATTTACATCGATAAAGATGTGAAATTGCGCGGGTTTTGCAAAATCGGTGTCAGCGACAGATGTGCGCAAATGGGTGTTAGCCAGGATACTGTGCTGTAGTGAGTATCGATGACTCCGAAGCCGAAGAGTTGATGACAGACAGTAGTCGTACTTCATTATGGTTGATTTATCACATTAACCAAGCTTAGAAGGTGATTATGAATAATTGCCGGGGATTTCATATGAATTTATCACTTTTACCGTGAGAAATGGTGACTTTCTGGTTTGCTTTATATTCATATTCTGAGTGAGAGTCTCTTTCACACATCCATGAACCATATAATTTAATTAGATACACCATCTTGAACGATGAATTGAAAGGGTAGGGTCATTTCATAAATAATGCACACACCTTCGATTTACACATTTTCGTTTGTTAGCGTGACGTAGGAACTTTTGACGGGCGAGTGAGCGTTCTTTCTTAGAGAGAGCCTTATTGTTCTCGAAAGGTCACCTCAAAGTGTAAAGAATGTCCGTCGAGGATGAGAGACATTGAAATCGATAAACAGAACTGACCTTCGATTCGATTTCGTTCCCAGCTGTCTTCGAATTATGCTCACGCACGATTTTAAACGAAAACAAATGCAGATCCTGTCTCGTTTTATGCGAGGGTGTTTGTCTTCTTCCTGGTAGTACCACAACTCCTGGCTACCATCCAAAGAATTCCTTCTGCTAGCAGGTTCAAAGCTTTTGCGTGTGCGTCTTCGTGTGCTAAGTCGGTTGGGAAATAGTTAAAAGTGTGGGATTACAAGTCCAACAAATCATCTGCCAGGTTCTATCTGTGTACCTGAAACGAGTATTTTGTTTGATGTTCGTCTTGAAATGTGTTCGCCATCCGCACGGATGAGTGCCCAAGTCATAAACAAACCACGAATCCCGATTTTCATTTCGTTTCCAATCACACGGTTCGTGTGTCAGGTCCTATCTCCCTGTCATCTTTCGACGTCCGAGGAACGGATCCGTTCGCCAACTCAAAGGAAGTCTTATCGACCGTTTGGACTTGTTTGACCTCAACATCTCTCTTCCGCTTAATTAGTCTTCGTGTTTACATTCTTTTCAGCTACTTCAGTTTAACTTTGTAATGTATAACTGGTGTGGTAATTCTTCAGGTAAACGCTGACCCCCAACATGTCAAACGTGCCCCCCACCACGTGATAAAAAAGAAATTTCGTGGTACCTCCTCAGTGTCTCGAATTCTGACGATGAAATCCTCTTCGGATCACGAACGATGGTGCCCCGTGGTCCCTTTCCGCCATTTTGTTTCTTTTTCGGTTTTCTGTGTCCTTTTTACTCTACTTTCCACGATTTTTGAGTTTTGATTGTTCCAGAAGTTTCGCCGTCTTCTTTGACCTTGTGCGAGATACTTTTGGGCTTTCGAATGAACAACACAAGTCTTTTTCTACGCGCCTGTTGTAAGAATTTCGAAAAGTAGAAATGTATCAGCACGAACTCCTGGTTATTTCAAAAGTAATGCACAGTTTTGCTGAGATTCCATTTCATAAGTAATGCACAGTTTCGTAGAAATCCTATATCATGAGTAATCCACAGTTTGGCAGAGATTTCATTCCATAAATACTGCACAGTCTCGTGAAGATTCCGTTTCATAAGTAATGCACACCCTTATTTAGAGATGGAATCGAAAAAATTTCTCTGATATTGGGCTGAATAGTTTATATACTAGCCGGAAAATGTGATAAATACGATTAATATATGATAAATTAAAAGTAATAAATCAGACACTGTATAATTATTCATAATCACCAATAAGACTTGGTTAATGTAACAAATTTCTGATTATTTATCACATTTACCGAATAGTTTATAAAATCTCTAACCCATAATAAGGAATATAAAAAAGGTTACAGACTGACGATTTTATAAACTAACCGGTAAATGTGATTAGTATTGAGTGATTTGTCACATTTAACATGTTTAAAAGGTGATTATAAATAATCGCCGGAATTAACATAAACATTTATCACTTTTACCGTAAGAAATTTTTCGAAATTACTTGAGTATTTATCACATTTACCGTAAAAAATATGGAATCTTTAAAGATTATACATAATAAGACTTGGTTAATGTAACAAATTACTGAATATTTATCACTTTTACCGGCTAGTTTATCAAATATCCAACTTAAAATGGAGGCTAATAAAAATTTATCGGATGTCGGGTTGAATAGTTTATAAACTAGCCGGAAAATGTGATAAAACCGATTAATATATGTTACATTGAAAGTAATAAATCAGGCAAAAATTTACTGTATAATTCCCGGGTGATTGTTCATAATCACCAACAAGACTTGGTTAATGTAATAAATTACTGAATATTTATCATATTTACCGGCTAGTTTAGAAAATCTGTAACCTATAATGAGGAACCGAAAAAAGGTTACAGACTGACAATTTTATAAACTAACCGGTAAATGTGATTAATATTGAGTGATTTGTCACATTTAACAAGTTTAGAAGGTGATTGAAAATAATCGCTGAAATTTACATAAACATTTCCCCGATTCATCACTTTCACCGTAAAAAGTATTTGATACAACTTAAATATTTATCACATTTACCGGCTATTTTATCAAATATTCAACTGAAAATGGGGGATTTAATAAAAAGTGCTCAGATGTCGGGTTGAATAGTTTATATACTAGCCGGAAAATGTGATAAATACGATTAATATATGTTACAATGAAAGTAATAAATCAGGCGAACATGTACTGTATAATTCCCGGGTGATTATTCATAATCACCAACAAGTTTTGGTTAATGTAATAAATTACTGAATATTTATCACATTTACCGGCTAGTTTATAAAATCTGTAACCTATAATGAGGAATTGAAAAAAGATTACGGGTTGACAATTTTATAAACTAACCGGTAAAAGTGAGAAATTCAGTAAGCATAGTTGTGATTATAAATAATCGCCGGATTGTATCTTTCTTTCGCCTTATTATTATCACTTTTACCGTGGCATAAATTAGATGTAACGCACAGAACTATTTCCCGGCATTATCCAGAATCACCACCACATGGTACGTTTAAGTACGAGACATCTTGTAGTTGGTCTAGCTGTGGGAGAGATTTTGACTGAGGAACAGACCAGCGTCTTAGTCCCAGGACCGTATAAAGAAGCTGGAAGTGATGTTGGGTTTGATCATTAGTGGGAGAGGTAGGGAAAGTTAGCCGGACGTGAAGAGAGGGAGGAGAGGGAATAGGTAGCAAGAAAAAATTTGAGAAACTAGTGAATATTTATCACATTTACCGGCTAGTTTATAAAATCTCCAATTTGTAATGAAAATTTATTAAAATTTGCTTAGATTATGAGATGGAGATTTTATAAACTAGCCGGTAAATGTGATAAACACTCAGCTGTTTCTCATACACACTAAGCTTAGTTGGCGATTATGAATAACAGCCGGGGATTATATATACATTCGCCTCATTTATCACTTTTACCGTAACGTATATTAGGTGTAACTCCCAGAACCGAGCTTATTTCCCGGTTGACTTAGTATTTATTGAATCAATCCTACCCACCTCTTTTCTATATAAACAGAACTCATCCCAAAGTGTGCATTACTTATGAAATGAATTTTTCTCAATCGAACCAGACCGGTGATTTATTTATCTCCTCCCAAAAATGAGGAAACTCAGTTCTAACACGAACAACATTCGACCTGAAGACCTGAAATCGTTGGCACGAAATTTTCATTACGTTTTGGACAAGACAAAGGAGACGGAGCAAAAGGAAAAGGAAAATGGCGGGGTGCATGGGATTTGAACGTGGTCCTCGCGAACGCGCTTTCATAAACAGCCACCAGAGACTCTCTCGATTAAAAGACGTAGAAAGATCGTGACTCGGACATCAAGTTTTTCTAAGGTTGCCAAGTGTTATTCAACAGATTTAAACTAATTTACTTAATTAAGTTTTATTCTGTAATGTGTTCAAATCTAGTAATTATGTTGTTCAAAGTGAATTGCCAATTCTCCTCCGAGTCCTTTTCAAAACCGACTGGCCAGGCCATAGCTTTAATTAGACAACAAAATTGTTTATATTAACAGCTCCATAAGAGTAGTGATTTCGTTTTGTGCGAACACTCTGTAATCGAGAGCCAGTTGTTGGTAAAACATTTCAACTTGTCTTTCTTAAAAGGATTTTCAATTTCGATGATGGAGGAGATAGAAAGACGGGAGTTTGGATACCAACACAACTCCGGCCAACAATTCTTATAGACGGAGTAGCTCTCACCCCCCCCCGCTCGTTCGAGAAATTTGGCCAAAACACTATGTCGTCTGGTGGTACCAATGCAAAAACTATTAGATGAGTGGTGGTGCTATTCGGAAATCATTGCGCATGCGTAGATGGCTGTATTATGAATTCAAAGCTGTTTAGCTGGTGGTGGTTTTAACCCCGTTTCTCACCATTTTTTGGGTATAACAGGATGCGGGAGGAGGATTCGAACTCACGACCACTTGCATCAAGTCAGGAACTTAACCACTACACTACTCCTCCGACAGTACATGAAACTTCTGGTTTTCTTAAAACCCTGCCCCCAAGACAGGGAACTAATCGATAAGACTAAACAAGAACTTCAAAAAGGTTCCGGCTCTAGCCAATCATGTAAGTCAGTTCCACCGGCACCAACACCAAAAATTTAAATTAGACGTCCGGACGCCATAGTATTAACCAAACCAATAACCATGACACAAATGTTATTGTCATAAATATTGTGCATTATTTATGAAAATAACTTTTCTCTAACCATACATAAGAAAATGAAATTCTCACAAAAACTGTGCATTACTTTTGGAATGACCCTCTTCCTATGAATTCTTTATTATTATACTTTCTGTATCCTATTCCTGGAATATTTATTATTTATATTATTATCGTTCTTATAATCATTATCGATATTAATATTAGTAAACAAGAACCTCGAAAAAGGTTCCGGCTTCTAGCCAAATCATGTAAGTCAGTTCCACCGACACCAACAGGAAAAATTTAAATTAGACGTCCGGGCGCCATATTGTTAATCAAACCAATAACAATAACAAAAAGTTATCGTCATAAATACAACAATAATTGTGCATTATTTATGAAAAATAATTTTCTCAACTTACATATTACATAAGATGAAACTCTCACAAAAACTGTGCATTACTTTTGGAATGACCCTCTTCCTATGAATTTTTATTATTATACTTTCTGTATCCTATTCCTGGAATATTTATTATTTATATTATTATCGTTCTTATAATCATTATCGATATTAATATTAGTAAACAAGAACCTCGAAAAGGTTCCGGCTTCTAGCCAAATCATGTAAGTCAGTTCCACCGGCACCAACAGGAAAAATTTAAATTAGAAATCCAGACGCCATATTGTTAAACAAATCAATAACTATGACAAAAAGTTATTGTCATAATTACAATAATAAATGTGCATTATTTATGAAAAATAATTTTCTCTTACTTAAGAAAATGAAACTCTCACAAAAACTGTGCATTACTTTTGGAATGACCCTCTTCCTTTGAGTTCTTTATTATACTTTCTGTATCCCATTCCTGAATATTTATTATTTATATTATCGTTCTTATAATCATCATCGATATTAATATTAGTAAACAAGAACCTCGAAAAAGGTTCCGGCTTCTAGCTAAGTCAGTTCCACCAACACCAAAAAATCTAGAATAGACGTGCGGATGCCACAGTGTTACAAAAATATATAAATAAATAAACAAATAAATAGTATAAATATAATATAAATATAAAAAAAGATGAATAAACAAATTTTGACGGGTGGTCTAGTGTAGTGACTTAAGCACCCGACTATAGGTCGTGACATCAAATCCTCCTCCCGTATCCTGTTATACCCAAAGCAACCCAAAACGGGGTTAAAACTAAAATAAATAAATAATATAATATATAGTATAAGTAATATAAAATTAAATTGAAATTATGATAAAAATTCGTGTTTATGGGTCTAAACTGTCCTGGTCCTGGTTCGAACACTATACTGAGGTTTGAGAGCTATAACAATAATCAGATCCACAAATACTGCTAACTTTCATGGTGTCGCCATTTCATAAATATTGCACAATGAATGTGAGAATTCATTTGAAAAATATTAGCAGGAGGAGTAGTGTAGGGGTTGAGTTCCTGACTAGGACGCAAATGGTCGTGAGTTCGAATCCTCCTCCCGCATCCTGTTATACCCCCTAAAAAAGGGGTGAAAACCACTTTTATTTCAAAAATATTGCACACTCTCTTGAAGTAGTCATTCCATAAAGTGTGAATTATATATCAAATGAATACTCCTTAAACCGAGTGCAATATTTATGAAACGAAATCTCTTGGAAAGTGAAACAGAAATTTTTTTATACATTTATGTCATAGTATTGATTGATTTGGTTTATGTATATGATCATATTAACGTTTGTTATTAATTTAGCTCTGCTTATATTATTATACGATGTTGCCATTAATATAAATTTCATCCTTTTGCGGTGTTGTCTAAAACAAAATTCCGGCCTTCGGTAGAGATAACATCATCGTGTCATACACTCACATTCCCGGATACCTAGAAACAAAGGAATTCTACAGGGCCCACGCATGTTTGAACGTTGAATTATACCTGTACGGGGGTGGGTGGGGGTGGTTGTTGTCTAATAATGCCGACAACGTTTTCCTTTTCTCTGTAATGGATTCGCAGACTCAAACTCGGTGTCCGAGTCAGGCATCACTACAATTCCCTCAAACCCACGCTAATTCACATGTTAGTACTCAAATGTTTGAAAATCTCATTTATACTGTAGGTTGAGTACACCTAAGTGCACGAGGTCAATTAAATTACGTTCAAAGTGTATTGTTCGAGTGCGGAAGTGAAGCTTTTGTGTCATGTCGCAACCCTAACACCAGTTTCTCACACCTAACCGCTCACACGAGTTACTGTATATGTGTACGTAATGTGATAACCTCTAAAACTCAATTCTGAAATAGTATAAGACAGGTGGTAGTTAGGGTTGAAAAAAAAAATTCTCAAGTTTACCATGTGGTGGTGATTCTGGATAATGCCGGGAAATAGTTCTGTGCGTTACATATAATTTATGCCGCGGCAAAAGTGATAATAATAAGGCGAAGGAAAAATACGATCCGGCGATTATTTATAATCACAACTATGCTTACTAAAAATTTCTCACTTTTACCGGCTAGTTTCTAAAATCGTCAACCTGTAACCTTTGTTCAATTCCTCATTATGGGTTAGAGATTTTATAAACTACCCGGTAAATGTGATAAATATTCAGCGATTTGTTACATTATGAATAATCACCCGGGAATTATACAGTATATTTTCGCCTGATTTATTACTTTTAATTTATCATATATTAATCGTATTTATCACATTTTCTAGCTAGTTTATAAACTATTCAACCCGACATCTGAGCACTTTTTTTACTAAATCCCCCATTTTATGTTAGATATTTGATAAAGTAGCCGGTAAATGTGATAAATATTTAAGTGTATCCGAGAAATTTTTATTATCCTCCATTTTAACTTGGAGATTTGATAAACTAGCCGGTAAATGTGATAAATACTCAAGTAATATCGAAAAATTTTTTACGGTAAAAGTGATAAATGTTTATGTAAATTCCGGCGATTATTTATAATCACCTTCTAAACTTATTAAATGGAACAAATTACTCAACATTTATCATATTTACGGGCTAGTTCCTAAAATCGTCAGTCCGTAATCTTTTTGCAATTCCTCATTTTGGGTTTGAGATTTTATAAACTAGCCGGTAAATGTGATAAATATTTAAGTTGTATCAAACATTTTTTACGGTAAAAGTGATAAATGTTTATGTTAATTCCGGCGATTATTTATAATCACCTTTTAAACTTGTTAAATCTGACAAATCACTCAATAATTATCACATTTACCGGTTAGATTCTAAAATCCTCAACCCATATTCAGGAATTTAATAAGAATTATTCAGGTTACGGGTGGAATGGTTCATAAACTATCCGGTTAATGTGATAAATCCTCAGTAATTTGTCACAATAACTAAGCCTAGTTGATGATTATGAATAAACGTCGGGAATCATATGTATAATCGCTCGATTTATTATATTTACCGTAGTATAAATACGATATAACTTTCTGTTAAGCATATTATATTAGGTAAACATTAAAAAATGAAGGCGATTAAGTGCTGACTACAATAATACTACTTATACAGTATAATGCGGATGTAATTATGGATGAATAAGTCTGATTCATGTTTGTAGATGTAGGCTTTATAGTATTGTATATCAAATTGATTGATTTTGTATATCTATTGTCTGGTTACAGGAGAAAAGCCATACAAGTGTCACTGGCCAGACTGCGAATGGAGATTCGCGAGGAGTGACGAATTGACGCGCCACTACAGGAAACACACAGGAGCGAAACCGTTCAAGTGTTTCGTATGTGAACGTTCCTTCGCGAGATCGGATCACTTAGCACTACACATGAAGCGGCATCAACCAAAGAATCCAAAATAATCCAAAACCAGTAAATAAATTTGTTTTATATATATATTAATATGAATATAATATAAAATGAAATTAGCAAGAGAAGGGACAACACGAAATGCGGTCACGGACACTCAGAAATGGAGTTAGAGTATCTACCACCAACTACTTGTATAAGTGCCATTATTGCCTTATTGCCCCTATTCCCCTTACACATTCCCTCTTCCCCAAACCGGAAACGGGATCATTTTGCGATCTTTTGTAGCTTAGCGAGGGCCCACGACCGGGCCCTCCAATCCTCACATTCCATGGAGTCATTCGAGTTAATAGGAACTCCAAACTCGATTGTCGAATCGATCAACCGCTTTTTGATGATCAATCAAAACTGACGTCACAAACCAAGTGTCTGAACACACTACTCCCCCGTCTTCAGCTACAACAAACTTGAGGAGGATACCGTCCTTGGACAGTTTCGGTTTCCTTTTTTTACTTTTCGGTTGGTGTTACCCATCGGTAACTTAGTCCTCGTGGCTTTATAGCTGACGTAGGTATTTTCTTCTTCACAAAAAATTATTGTAGGTACCTGGGAGTAGGGGTGAGAGTGGGGGTTGAAAGGATGAAAAAGGCCAACAGCGTGGTGTGTATAATATACATAGAAGTAGAGTGCTGTCTTAAACTTGGAGACAGGTTACGAAGGGAATAGGTTAGTTGGCAGAAAGTTAGGTTCAGTTCGTCAGAACTCAAAATTAGGTTGTCCAGAAGGCTAGAAACGAGGCCAATAACGAGAACTATAACCCACACCGGAAGTTGATGACTACAGAAAAACAGAACCCTGAAAGTTAACAGTCAGTCAGATCAAATCGTCCAAAACTGATTTCACAATTTTTCGTCAGCATTCATTCCAAAAGTATTGCACATTCTCCTGAAGAATTTATGACAAAACTACTGCATACTCTCGTGAAGAGTTCATTTCAAAAGTCTTGCACACTCTCCTGAAGAATTCGTATTAAAAGTCCTGCACACTTTGACGAGGAATTCATTTCAAAACCCCAACACAGTTTCATGAGGCATTCATTTCAAAAGTATTGCACATTTGCATTTCAAAAAACATCAAAATTATTGCACACTCTCCTGAAGAATTCATATTAAAAGTCCTGCACACTTTGATGATGAATTCACTTCCAAAGTACTGCACAATTTTACGAGGAATTTATTTCAAAAGTCCTGCACATTCCTCTGAAAAATATATTTCAAAACTTTGATCGCTTCATGAGGAATCCATTTCAAAAGTCCTGCACACTTTGATGAGGAATCCATCTCAAAAGTCCTGCACAGTTTCTTGAGGAATCCATTTCAAAAATCCTGCACACTTTGATGAGAATCCATCTCAAAACAATTTCTTGAGAATCCATTTCACCACTTTTTGAGAATTCATTTCAAAATTATTGCACACTTTGATGAGGAATACGTTTCAAAAGTCCTGCACAATTTCTTGAGAATCCATTTCAAAAGTCCTGCACAGTTTCTCTAGAAATCTATTTCAAAAGTCCTGCACACTTTGATGATGAATCCATCTCAAAAGTCCTGCACAGTTTCTTGAGAATCCATTTCAAAAGTCCTGCACACTTTGATGAGGAATCCATTTCAAAAGTCCTGCACACTTTGATGAGGAATACCATTTCAAAAGTCCTGCACACTTTGATGAGGAATCCATTTCAAAAGTCCTGCACACTTTGAATTTCAAAAGTCCTGCAGGAATCCATTCAAAAGTCCTGCACACTTTGATGAGCATTTCTTGAATTTCAAAAGTCCTGTTTTTCAAAAAGTCCTGCACAATCTCTCGCTCTACAAACACAAAGAACAAGTGGCCGGAGAGTCTGAAGGGGGATCTTAAACGCAATTTCGCCGTCGGGATGTAGGTTATTCGAAACGCTCGCGTTTTTGTTGTGTTTTCATTTTCCTCTCTCAAATTGATTTTAAAAACTTAATTTAGCGTTTTATCAGGCTGGCGTAATTGATAATTAGAAATATGGTAATATTTTACAATTTTTTTCTTCTCCTAATATTTTAATTAAAAAAGATCGGAGCGGTGGCGGTGACGTGTTGACCCCTGGGCAAACCTTACATTTTAGCCTTTATTTGTCGCTTCGTGAAATTCACCTCCCCCGCGCCCCCGCCCAGAGCCTCCTACCACCTACCTCTCCTCACCCATTTTCGAAGAGAAGGCTAGGAACTGGTTCGGAACACGAAAGCCTCTGGCTAAGGGAAAAATTACGAAAGTGTTGAAAAGACTCTGAGTTTTCCTTTTGGTTCTTCTATAGCCACGTCATCCCCTCTCCTCTCCTCTCCTCCTGAATAATTTTCTTTCCTTAAATCTTAATTTGGAGTTGAGAGTGTTGTGCGTGCGAACCATAACCAAATATTAGGCGAACGTTCTCAAGGCCCTTGATTGGGTTTTCCACAAAACCTGTCCGGGGAGCCCATACCTAAAAGGAGTTAGGTTTGAAATCAAAATACTCGATCGATTAGTGCCATTTCCTTGGCATAAATATCCTCAAAAGACAAAAAGAAAAATTGATCATATAACGGTGTGAGCCATTTTGACTCATCTGAAAGTACCAACTAAACAAGCGCCTTCATCTTCTTCTTCCTATCCCGCTACCGCAACGGAGACAGGAAATCATCAGGCTGACCACTATCTTGGAGGTGGCTGCACGGAACAGGGATGGAGAATCCAACTGAAACCACTCTCGCAGATTCTTCTGCCACGTCTTTTCCCTTCCAAATTAATCGAAAGAGCCGGTATTTCTCATTTCTATCACGTGACCGAAGTACTGAAGTTTCCGTCGTTTGAGAACTTCTGTCTCCTTGCCCGTTCGGCGTAAGACCTCGCTGTTCTTGACTCTGTTGGTCCACTCCATCTTGAGTATTCGGCAGTAGAGCCACAGCTCGAACGCCTCCATCCTCTTCTCCAGTGTTCTGGTTAGCGTCCAACTCTCGTTACCGTATAGAGCCACAGGAAGGACGTAGCAGTGGAGGATCCGGATTCTTGTTTGCAGGGATTCATTCAAAAGTTGAAAAAGGCTCCTGCTTCTACAGATGTGAGCCAATCTGACTCAGAAGTCGTATATTTAAAAACATTTTTTTTTACAACCATAACACAAACATAAACAAAACGAACCCAAAATTAAATTTCTAAGTCAATCAAGATGAGGCCCACAAATCCAAAATTGACGGATGTCGTCAATTTTGTCAGATACGAGTCAGTTTGACTCGTATAAGAGAATTTTATAAATCCAAAAATTATTGGGAAACCAAGACAAAGGAAAAATTATAATCAATAATTAAAAATGAGTCTAGTTGACTCACGCCATTTTAACCGCCAAACCGGAAATGCTTTGTTGACAATTCAAAACAAATCTACCCTGACCACCGCAAAAAATTAATTATCTAGATAGCTAATAAATTATCTAACACCCACAGCCGATTTAAGGTGTATTGTCTAGCTAGCTATAATTAGATTAAATATATTTTACAAAACGATACTAAAATATATATTATAAGTGTATAATTGCTTCTTGTAGCGTGAGTTTTATATCAAATCAGCAGTGTAGCATTCCTGTTGTGGAAGAGGTTTAGCGAGTCCCTGGTCTTACCGTCCGAGTGTAGTTGGAGTCCTCCCAGAGGTTTTAGTGGGTGCATATCCCACATACTCCCTCCTGTCTCCCAAAGGCCAGGGATAGAGGCCTTTCCTGGCTGAAAACTGTAACAATCCTGGTCCTCTCGACTCTTTGCTGACTTCATTCCTCTTTATCCAGAGTATGGTAATTCCTTCATTAATATGATTGCATAATATTTTTTAGTATAAAGGAAAGAAAACGATGAGAGTCAAGGTGAATGGAACAAAGACTATATAACGCGGTAGCCTGTAACGATAGAGAGGGAACACAATAAAAGAAGTCAGAGCGGCAACAGTCAATGGCCATACATAAGTGCCATCGACAAAGGAAATGTCATTTTTCATTTTGTCGTTTTCTTCTTACAAGTACCTTCGTCTGGGTGAATATCAAGTCGAGAGAGAAAAAAATTTATTTATTTATTTATTTATTTAAAACGGAAAGGAAAGCGATATTCAAAATGTCCTCGCATCCACACACACACACGGCCACAAAAATTTTTTATTCATTTCATTGGCTTTTAAAGATGATAATTATAATAAAATATGTTATTATCATTATTATAGGCTTTCGTTTGTTGCTTTTTAATTTTTTTGTTGTTGTTTGTTGTTGTGTGTGGAAAGGTTTTTGGTAGGTTGTCGACGATTAATAACGACCATGATTGATTAGCTTAACAAACGTGGGACAGTAAGCAGAACACGCCTGTGTGGCAGGGGGGCGATTGTCAATGGTCGTGGCACAGCCTTCTCGGAAACAAAGAAAATGGTTTTATTTACTCTATGACGAAAGCCTTGATGAAATCGGTTTGTTATCGAAATTGGACGCCATTTTGAAATCAAAATCCGTTGGGAAAAGATTTTGTGAAAACTGTTTCTCTCTTTCTGGGTCTAGTTTCAGTTTTTGAAGTTGGGGAGGAAGCTAACCCAAACTATGGTAACCCAACAGAAGTCGTTTATCTAAACTAGATAATTATCTAAATAAGACGCCATTTTGAAACGAAAACCTGTTGCGGAAGAAAATTTTTGAGAACTCTCTCTCTCTTTCTGGGCTTAGTTTCAATTTTTGAAGTTGGAGAGGGAAAGAAGTACGAATGAATACCCTCATATGCTAACCCAACAGAAGTCGCTTATCTAAACTAGATAATTATCTGAATAAGACGCCATTTTGAAACAAAAACCTGTTGAGGAAAAAGGATTTTGTGAAACTGTCTCTCTCTTTCTGGGTCTAGTTTTTGAAGTTGGAGAGGAAGCTAACCCAAACTATGCTAACCCAACAGAAGTCGTTTATCTAAACTAGATAATTATCTAAATAAGACGCCATTTTGAAACAAAACCTATTGGAAAAGAAATTTGTGAGAACTCTCTCTTTCTAGACTTGTCATGTTTCGAAACCATTTTAGAGGTGGAGGAAGATGGATATGTGCCTCAGATATTAACCCAACAGAAGTCTTTTATCTAAACTAGATAAATATCAAAATAAGACGCCATTTTGGAACAAAAACCTGTTGGGAAAATTTATTTTGAGAATTCTCACTCTCTCTCTTTCTAGGCCTTGTTTCAATTTTTAGAACCATTTTCAGAAAAGGTAAGGAGGATAAGTTCTCATATGCTAACTTCAGAAGGCTTTTATCTAAACTAGATAATTGAATAAATAAATAAGACGCCATTTTGGAACACAATCCTCCTATTCCCACTGTACTACACCTTGTGTCATTTTTCGAAACCATTTTAGAGGTGAGGGAAGAGGATTAAGTGCCCTCAAGAGTGTTAACCCAACAGAAGTCTTTTGTCTAAACCAGATAATTAAATAAATAAATAAATAAGACGCCATTTTGGAACAATAAGCTGTTGGAGAAAAATTTTGTGAAAACTGCCTCTCTCTCCCTCTCAAAGCCTTGTTTCATTTTTCGAAACCGTTCTAGAAGTGACAGAAGGAGGAAGAGTAGTAGGAGCCCTCATTTGCTTACTTGACACAACTCTTTTTTATCTAAACCAGATAAATAGATAAATAGGACGACATTTTGGAACAAAAACCTGTTGCGGGAAACAATTCTGTGAAAACTGTTCCTCTCTTCCTAGACCTTGTTTCGTTTCTTGACCCATCCTAGAAGTTCGCGGGGGGGAAGGAGTAGATGGCCTCATATCCAAACCCAATATAAGTCTTTTATCTACACCAGATAATTAAATAAATAAATAAGACGCTATTTTGGAAGAAAAGCCTGTTGCGAAACAAAAAATTCGTGAGAACCTCTCTCTCTAGACCTTGTCTCGTTTTTCGATACCATTCCAGAAGTCGGGGTGGAGGGGAAGGTAGACCAGAAGTAGAACTAACTGCCCTCATACGCTAACCTCAGAGAAGTTATTTATCTAAACCAAACAAATAAATAAATAAATAAATAAAATGAGAAACGAAAGGTCATTTCACTATCCCAACGAAGGCCAAAACGTAACACTATAAACTACCGTTAAGATATACATTTCCGAAATGTCAGAGATCGCAAAATTTCCCTCCCTCCCCCTCTCCCCGTTATATACTGTATAACTCATTCCAAAAAAAAAAACAAAAAACAATCCCTTCAGGGCCAGAACCAGGATATCAAAACGAGAATTCCATTCTCTCTCACCTTCCTTCCCCTTAAAAACAAAACGCACGTGTCACCACATCTCAGAGATTAGATTATAAATAAATAATATAAACAAATAATTTTTTTTATATCTTTAATAAACAATCAAACAAACAAACGAACAAACGGATTGGTGTCACGTTAGTTCGATTTTTGCTTAACACTTTTTTTCTTGTTGAAGGTAACAGTAAGAAGAAAATTATTATATCTAATATTTATATTTTGTAGTTCACCTTTTATAAATAAATAAATAAATAAAGAACGTGAATATAAGTGCCATTATATTGCCATTTTGTTTGAATAATATATATGTATATCTTGAATGAGAATATAAATGTATAAATGATAAAATATAAAAATGGCATTAAAGTTCGCCTTTTGAAATGTTCACCAAAATTTTTCTTTGTTGTTTGTAATTTAATTTAAATTAAATTAAGAACACGGCAATTCCACAATTTATTTTTAAAATTTCTTTTATTTTGTATAATTAAATAATTAATTAATTAATTTGAATTTTATTAAACGTACTAAGGGCTAGAGTTTTATTAATTACGCTTTTGTCTTTGTGTGTCGGGGGTGAGTTAAAACCAGTTGAGTGGCGTGCGGGGGTGTGGGGGTGTTTCGAAATCAATTTTGATTATTTAAATAAATTTGATAGATTCAAAGTGATTGGAAGTGATGGCGAACGCCTTATTGAGAAGTAGGTTGTTGGGACTATTTTCTTGGAATGTGGGTCGGTGGGTTAGTGGTGACACCGTGAGTAGTGGGAGGTGTATAGGAATGGAGTCAGATGAACTCTTCTGTTGGTTGAGTGGTTAGTTTGACTGACTACTGAGCCAGTGGCTGAGAGTTGAACTCTCTTCCTAACATCCTGCTACAGTCTAGAGCCTTGGTACTCAAGCTTCTTCCTTCCCGGATCTGCCAAATTTTCATTGTGACCATTGCGACTGGGCCACACTTCTTACGTAACAAAAAAAAACGTTCGGTCGGTGGGACGTTCAGACGTCATTAGACGTTTGGTTGGAAATTGATGAGTCTGAAACACATGAAAAAAATGGCGACGGACTTAAAAATGAGCCACTCAGTACAGCTTGGTGGGCTGCAGTTTGAGTACCAAGGGCCTAGAGTGAAGAATCACTCCTTCAGCAATATCAACACCAAAACAGGTAGACATGGGTTACTTTTAAAACCACCTTTGGGTTAGTTTCTAACCCATAGGTCACAAATTCGCCATCACTAGTACAACCTGTTTTACTGTGTACTGTTTAGCAGGATATTTATTGGCTGCAGCCTGACCTACCTCACAAGACAAATGGAAGCGCTCACATATATAACAATCAACCGCTTCCATTTGGAATGTGAATGGATGACTCAGCCCTTCCCACCACAACAGTTTGTCTCATACACATCCTCCACTGATTCTCTAAATATCTACACAAACATGATAATATAAAAATATAAAACACAAATTCTACAAAGGTTCCAGCCACCACACGCCACTGGTTTTCAGACCAATCATACAAATAAACAATATTTCTAGTCCGACCTCAAAAGCCTCATTTTATCTATTTTTATTATTTAAATAAATAAATAACTACTGTTTCTTTTTATCTATACGTTTAAAAACAAAAACTTCTGTGTGTTTTGAAATATTAATAAAAAATTCAGTTTAGTGGAATTGATAAAATTAAGAGACATTCCAAAAAGAAAAATCATTAAACAAAAAAAATTATATTAAATAAATCAGAATTATATAGTATAAATTGTAATTAATGTATAAATAAGACGTTCTAAAAATAAAAATTTTATAATTTGGCGCATATTTACACAAATCGCTAAAAATGATTTTCATTGTACCCGCTATTAAGATACCGGTTGGTTGACAAGAGTGAATTGCATAAGTAAAAATAATTAAAAAAAAAAATTTCTTAATTATTTGTGCAAGTAATGATCAAAGAATAAAGCACACCATCGCAATTTATATTTAAATTTCAAATGCGACAAGTGCAACAGGCCGTTATCGGGTCTCATATCCCAACTGGTACGTTTACCGATCGGATTTAATGAAAGAAAATGAAGTCAGGTTCCGGTTATAGCGGTGCAATCAAGTATGGAAATTAAGTTAAATTGTATATATAAATCCTTTTTTGTGTCTTTTTGTTAATTAAATGTATGTAAGAAATTTATTGCAAATGAATAAATTCTCATACTAACAAATAAAGTTTGTTGTTTTGTTTTTGCAAAAACCTCCGTCTGATGACACGTCCAAATCCTCCGCCATTTTGGAATGACGCAAAATTCCGCCTTCCGGTGTTTTTCTCTCCTCCAATCTTTAACTGTGATTTTATGGCGTTTATAAATTCTTTTTTAACCTAAACTCGTTCTAAAATCAAAGTTTTAAATTAAAATAAGTGTTTTACCTAAAAAGACTCGGTAATAAAACCATAATTACGGAATAAAAACGAAATCAGTGGACAAGAAAAATGGCGGACGCATCACAGCCTGAAGAGGAGTTGAAAAAAAAGCATTTCAAACGTTTAGTGAGGTAGGTTAGGGTGGAATAAATAATGTTTTAGGTCGATTAATTTCTTTTATAAACCACCTTTCAATTTCTTAATGCGTCTTTGACGTTTTATCGACTCAATCGTGTAGATAAATTTCTTCGTTTGAGGGGGGTAATTGAATTGTCACTGGATGGACATTATGGATTGTCACAAAATTTTGAAAGGGTTTGTGTTTCTTGGATTTGGGTTGCGGTTTTCGTTTTGTTGGTTTTGTTTTCTGGTAAGGGAGTGAGGTGATTTATTTATTTATTTTGTGGAATGAGTTGAAGAATCTTTATTCTGGGTTATAAATGCATTTGTAAGCTTGATGGCTTTTTATCAGTGAATGTGTGACATGAACACCTATCAAAGTTTATTCTGTTAATATTTGATAATATCCATAATTGAGCACATGACAACATTCTGTTTAATCCCAAACTTGTTTCACATGTGATATTTATTGAAAAAAAATTTCCTTTTATCAAAGTAAATGAACACATGATATCATTACACACACTGATTTGAATTTATTGTGGAGTCTAGATAATTTATTTATGGTGTCATAATATTCATCAATCAAGGAAGAAAGTCAACCGAATTAACTGGTTTGGTTATGGTGAATTGCAGGGGGGGGGTTTATCCATCAGGGAGACAGTTTGGAGGAATTTGTTTGGCTGTGAGGTATGAATGGTTTGCATTCGGTTGACCACAATCTGATTTCATTTACAAATTGAGATTAGAGAAATGCATTCTATAGACAATTCAGTATGAGATGGAATCATTCATGTTGGTGATAAATTTCAGTGAGCAGAAACAACTGAGCTGGTAACAATTGCACCCACATAACCACCTGTGGATTGTTGGTATGGCAAGTCACTTATCTGAGGAATTTATCTGGGGACTTGTTACCTTAACTTTAAGCTGATTTGGCATTTTCTAAAAAAATTTTTACTCTGTCATTTTTGGGGTTTTATTGGGTTTCTTGATTTATTCAATTGTTATTCTATATTGTCTGTGTGAATTGTCTTCCTCCCCCTCCCACCACCTCTGGAGTGGAATTTTTAACACAGAAAATGATTTTCATGGTTCAAGGACATTGAAACCAGATCCCCTGATGTTTGGAGTTCATGGATGGAGTAGCAGGTGGTTAACAACCCTCAAAACCTTTTCTCTCAAAGTCTGTAGTCCCTTCAAAACCATTGTTTGAGTGGATGATTTTGTTAGAAGGGTTGGGATTCCTTTTTTTTTTGTATCAAAGCATCAAACTGAGTCAATTTGACTCATATAAATTTCTTTTGTTTGTTTTATCCATACAGATAAGTTTTAAAATCTAAGAAAGGGTTTTTGAGTAGTGTTCTGAATCATGAAACTTATTTAAAATGATTTCTTTGTGAGTCAATTTGACTCATTAGGGTTAGTCTTTGGTATAGTCAACATGCAGTTTTGTCTTGGGATTTCTTGTTAAATCTTATTCAATCAACACTTTTGTGCAAGTTTAGGTTTTAAACATAACAAACTTTTGCTTGGACTTTGTTTCATAAATAATGCACAGTATTTAGTAGACTCTCATCTCATTAATACTGCACAGTTTTAGGGAGGATGTCATATCATAAATGATTCATATTGTGAGACTGAGCCAGTGTCAGGTTTAATTGGCTTATTTCATAGAAATTCATTTCAAAAATGGTGCACACATTGAGCAGGAACTTATTTCATAAGTAGTGCACACTTGAAGTGAGTTTTTCATTTCATAAATAATGCACACTTTTAGAGGAGTAAGTAATGCAGGTTTTTAGTGAGGGCTTATTTCATAAGTAATGCACACTTTAGGCGAGTTCTCATTTCATAAATACTGCACACTTTGAAGGGGAAAATATTTCATAAGTATTGCACATTTGGAGCGACTTCTTATTTCATAAATATTGCACATTTTTAGCAGGAACTTATTTCGTAAGTAATGTACATTTGGAGTGACTTTTCATTTCATAAGTACTGCACATTTCTAGTCTGAGCTTATTTCATAGGTAATGCACACTTGAAGCTAGTTCTCATTTCATAAATATTGCACACTTTATTTCTCATTTGAGTAGCACTTTAGATTCCATTTCATAAATATCTTAGCAGTAACTTATTCCATAAGTATCGCACGGGGCTAGTTCTCATTTCATAAATACTGCACAGTTTTATCAGGAATTTTTTTTCGTAAATAATGCCTATCTTTAGTTTGAGTTTATTTCATAAGTAATGCACACTTGAAACAATTCCTCATTTCATAAATACTGCACACTTTAAAGGGGAAAATATTTCGTTAGTGATGCAGATTTTTACGCCTAGCTTATTTCATAAGTAATGCAAATTTGGAGTGACTTCTCATTTCATAAATATTGCACACTTTTAGCAGTAACTTATGTCATAAGTATCGCACGTTTGGCGAGTTCTCATTTCATAAATACTGCACAATTTTAAGAGGAGTAAGTAAAGCAGGTTTTTAGTCGGGGCTTATTTCATAAGTAATGCACACTGGAAGCTAGTTTTCATTTCATAAATACTGCACACTTTAAAGGGGAAAATATTTCGTTAGTGATGCAGATTTTTAGTCCGAGCTTATTTCATAAGTAATGCACATTTGGAGCGACTTCTATTTCATAAATATTGCACACTTTTAGCAGGAACTGATTTCGTAAGTAATGTACATTTGGAGTGACTTTTTTAGTCGGAGCTTATTTCATAAGTAATGCACACTTTAAAGGGGAAAATATTTCGTTAGTGATGGAGATTTTTAGTCCGAGCTTATTTCATAAGTAATGCACACTTGAAAAACTTTCTCATTTCATAAATACTGCACACTTTAGGCGAGTTCTCATTTCATAAATACTGCACACTTTGAATTTTAAATCTTCCACTTACATTGATTCGTTTTGGGGACAACTTTAGTTACAAAAGTCTGACTAGAGGGTCGATTAAAATTTTTCTTTCATAAGTAATGCACACTTTGAAGAAGAAGCTAGCTCCGTTCCAATAAAAAGAGATAACCTAATCAACATCCATAGAATGGAGAAAGGGAATTGAGGCGCCGGGGGGAAAGAAGTTCCAGTCCCACACATAGCTGAATGAAAGTGAGTTTCACTGCTTACGTGATGAAATAAAGAGAGAGAGAGAGAATCAGGCCACGAAACCATTGAGACATCTTTTCAAAGTTTTTCTTTCTTCTCTTCGTAACCTTAAAACGCGGATGTAAGCAATCTAACCGGTGGTAATGATTAGTTACGCGTAAAATATCATTGTAATCAGTGCTCACGGTAGGAGTGACAGTAAAATGGCGCTATAAATAATCGAAATGAAATTTTTCAAAACCTACGAAAGTTTATTATTTCATTGGCGAATATGATGGAAGATTTCTCTCTCTCTCTCTCTCTAGTTCCTTTCATCGGCCCACAAAGAAGTCCAAATTTACAAACCGAACTATACATAAAAATGATTGCAGGGACTTCAAATTTAATTGTTCAACTGTTGAATGATTCAAAAAAATAGTAAGAAAGGAACAAAATGGCGATTCATAATTCGTTTTGAACAATTGTGCGATTTAAAAACACAAAATTTACAAACAGTCATTCATTCATTCATTCATTCACTCTTGGGAATCGGTGTGTTAAAAGTTCTTTGTAAACACTTCGGATGAAAGTCGGTGAACTGTAAATTGAAATTTATATTCAAATCCGATTTCAAATTTGAAAAGGTTTTGTTCATAATTTAAATTTATTGAATGTATATTTCGTTATTTATTTATATGTTTGGGCCCTTTTCAGGGCGTTTCAAATAATTCATACGTGGGTTAGTCATACGTTTAGTCTATAAATT
The DNA here is from genome assembly GCA_016920875.1 of Columbicola columbae. Lineage (NCBI taxonomy): Eukaryota > Metazoa > Arthropoda > Insecta > Psocodea > Philopteridae > Columbicola > Columbicola columbae. Next base: position 26,128 of record JADMLL010000159.1, read on the forward strand.
GTGCGCGCGAAAACCGTGAACGTGCACATTCTCCGGATGGATTCCGCATTTCCTGGGTGATCGGTTAAAGTTGCCAAAATGGTTTCTAACTTTGACTAGTTGATATGCATATTTCCTAGTCGGAAATGGTTATGTTGAATGGAAGATTTGTCCTGAAAGAAAAGCAGTCTTTAGAGAAAGTTTTGGGATGGATTTGTTTCACAATTTTATAGAGATGGTGTTGTAGGAAAAAGTCGTTTCATAAATAGTGCACACTTTTGTTTGATGAATTGTACTTCTCTAAAGTTGAAATTTGATTGCTTGGAAGAGTTTTGTTCGTTGGGAGGGCTTAATTTCATAAATATTGCACAGTTGTGGGGAGTAGCCATTCAAAATACTGCACAGTTGTGGGGAGTGTTTCAAAAATACTGCACAGTTGTGGGGAGTAGTCATTTCAAAAATACTGCACAGTTGTGGGGAGTAGCCATTTCAAAAATACTGCACAGTTGTGGGGAGTAGCCATTTCAAAAATACTGCACAGTTGTGGGGAGTAGCCATTTCAAAAATACTGCACAGTTGTGGGGAGTAGCCATTTCAAAAATACTGCACAGTTGTGGGGAGTAGCCATTTCAAAAATACTGCGCAGTTGTGGGGAGTAGTCATTTCAAAAATACTGCACAGTTGTGGGGAGTAAATTTCAAAAATACAAAAATACTGCACAATACTGCTATTGATGCACAATTTTTCTTCGTTAATATTATAGTTTTAGGAACAACGCGTTTCATAAATAATGCACACTAAAGTTTCGAGGTGGATTCGTGTTACAATTTTACAGGTATGTCGTTGTAGATAGAAGTCGTTTCATAAATAGTGCACACTTCTATTAGTAGATACTTTCGATAGTGTGAGCCTGGATGATTAGTGGCTACTGGACTGGTGTTAAAGTTAAAATTTGATTGCTGAACAGTTTTGTTTGCTACCGGTCTCTATTTCATAAATATTGCACAGGTCTACGATTCTAGACATTTCAAAAATGCTGCACATTTTAAAGTGGAATCCGTGTCATAATTAATACAAACTCATTTCAAAATTAATGCACGATTTTGTTTCCTCGTAATCGGGGTAAATATTGCGCAGTTTTGGAAACCACCTGTTTCATAAATAATGCACACTTCCTTGAGGAGTCCCTTTCAAAAGTGTGAATTTCGATGATTTGTACTTACTAGACTCTCGCTAAAGTTGAAATTTTGTTACTGGAACAGCAGGAACGATTTTATGGGCTTAGAATAAAATTTTAGTTTTGTTCTTTAGGTGGGCTTCATTTCATAAATATTGCACAGTTGTAGGGAATAGCCATTTCGAAAAAACTGCACATGATTGCGTCATTAACTCATAATTTTTTTCCCGTAAATATTGCACAGAAACCCCTCATTTCATAAATAATGCACACTCGTGTTAGGAGCTCGCTTCAAAAGTATGAGTCTAGATGATTTGTACTTACTAGATTCTCTTTAATGTTAAAATTTTATTGCTGAAATAACAATAAAACATTAGTTTTGTTCGTTAGCAGGATTTCATTTCATAAATAATGCACAACTGTCAATTTACAAGCCAACAGACTTTGTGATATTCTCCAGTTCAGATTCGAATCTTTGTTTCTTTATCGGGGAACGTAACACAAAAACCGCATAAACGGAATTCGATCAGACTGACTAAAAACTGGCACAGGAAACAAGCCGTACAAGCCCTAAGGCCACGATACACAATAACTCACATATAGCACACGGATACGACTTGTGAATGGCGACAGCTCCGAGTCAGGTTTACAAGTTAATCGAATGCCGCCCATGAGAATCATTGCCAGTTTAGCGCCCCGAAACCAAAAAGAAAGAAACAAAGGAAAACATTTCGGCTCCAAGCTCATGGCTCAAATCCTTATTTCGACCTCATCACCACATCGCACTATGTCCGGCCACATATGACTAGTCGTTTGTGGTTCATTGAACAGCATGAATCACCCGTCGGCTGACTCAAGTTATTGACTTGTTTCGACTACAACTGGATTTGGAAATCTAACGGAAATGGAGCTTTTTTTGTTTAAAGGAAAACCGTATAAATAAACATGTGGACGGTATGAATGAATGAATGTGAATGAAATAATTCTCGTGAAGCGATTAGACACCCTTTGATCAAAAATGAAAATTGCGGGGGTTGGTCGAGTTTTGACGCATCCTTACTGAGAATTTTATGAGACATTAGCCTCACGCGATTTAGTCCGAATTAGTTAATTATTAGTTGTTGTAGTTTAAAACCGACAAAATATTTAATTAACATTCCTGTGGGCTAAGAGATCGCATAAAAAAAGACATCATCACATCATTCCTAGAATCAGCAACACGTTGAAGACTACACTGCCAAATTGTATTTTGCCCTTATATTAATATTAATATTTAAGTCGTTTTGGGATCAATTATGTGCCAAACCACAGTCAGCTATCTCTTCGACGTTGACTACTGTACATAAATTGTTGTTGTGGCGTCCATAACCGGCGGGTTGGGTCCGTTTAGGAAGGTTGTGGGGGATGTGTGGGTCAGAAGGTGTGTGGTGAGAATGGGGTTTTGGGGTAGGTTGATAGGAATACCAACAGCACTCAACACTTTTATGTTCGACTTGACTGAAAGGCCACAAATTTTGAGATTCAACTTTCACTGACTTAAGAAACCCACGCGATTATGTCTAGTTAGAGCGGTATACAAAGTTTCTGACGTCGATTAGGCTTAAAAAAGTACTGAAAGCTTGGCCAGGTGAAGAGTTTGCAGGTTACGACTCGAACTTCGGCCTTCTCGAATGTTTGTTCGATAAAGTGCGAGATTTAAGGTTCGGTGATAAAGTGGCCCGAAATATACAGTGTTATACAAGGAGTTATATACAAATTTACATTTCTACATTACCGCGGATGGTTCAAACTGTTTCTATGCTGTTACAGCCGTAGTAGTGTGACCCACCGGTGGAGCATGTGGTAGTCAAGAATCTAAGTACAAACTGTACTACTTCAAGTCACATGTTTGCTCTCGGCTCAAAAATTGTAGCTTCGCCCCTGCATAAATCCTGTAGTCGAGGACTTTAACCAGGCCTCCCGCAATTGTCTAAATCAAGGGTGAGGAACCTTTTTAATCAACGAGCCAATTTAAATTTTGAAATTTTTTGGCGGGCCGCACAACTTTGTAGAAAAACTCAAATACCACCTTTTTGACGACAACAGCAACGCACTGACGCCTTTTTAGAAACACAAAAATTGTCGAAAATTGTGGTTAACAGCTTACTAGTATGACTGATTGTGGACAGAATCAATCACAAACAAGCACAGACGTGGTGCGTTCGTATGGCGTGTTTGAACAAGTCACCGACAAGTGAGTAACTCGTCACAAAAAATTGTTTCGGTTTAGTATGTACCGCCATTTTGTTATAATTAATTTTATAACAATATACTGATGGGAGAAAGTCGATAAAATAAATTAAATTTTAGAAACGATTGTGGACCCGCGTAATTCTCATCCCTCTTCTAGAAAACAACTATACAACCGCGTTTGAATTTGTGTAAATCTTTTTTTACGCGAGTCAGAAGTTGTACTCGAGATACCAAAAATATAAATGGCGATAGTTCCTTTCGCATAAGTGACAATACGAAGACGTATCCAATTCTTTAAGTGAAGCGATATGCGACAGAGCGCGTAAAACAAGACCTGATTATTCCAGATTAATGACCGGCGCCAAATTAAGGAATCTATTAAACAGTGTCAATTTTAGTAAATCTGTGCGATTTTGATGAACAGAATCATTCGTGAAAAACGTGCAATATTTATGAAACGGGCATCAAAAATGTTGTCTTAGTCATACAGACATAAACATTCCTGATGGACAGACATTTTGGGAAAGGGGGGTGTCCAATTTCCCAATAAACTAGACCAATAAATAAGAAGAACGGAACAATAAAATAGTAAAAAGTGTGCAATATTTATGAAATATACTACTTTTGACATAAACAAGACTTTAACCCAACAACTTATTATCTCCAAACCATCAATCATTCTACCTTTTTATTATAATTAATAGTATAAATATATATTGATGGGAAAAGTCGGTAATATAAATTAAATTTTAGAAAAGCTTGACGGACCACGTGTCCCTGGTCCAAATAGTGTTCGAATTATCGGATTTGTTGCCATATATAAAATATTAATATAAGTATGACAGGAAACATGTTTGAAAGTGTGGCCGCCATCGTAACCTTTTTGTTAGGTTCCCATTGATAAGGATCACTTTGAAAAAATAATTTTTCTTCTTTCGAGACAGACAGTGACCGGTTTTTGTGACGAAAGAATAAAAATAAACGTTCGATACATAATAGGTGGACAGACAATTAAATAAAATGTTGAAAACGGGATAACAGTTACCAAAAAGGAAAATGTTAAAAGTCCAAGTTTTTAGGTTCTATTAATAAATAAATAAATAAAAATAATTTTTAAATAAAAGCTGTCGTGATCGCTTCAAGGTCAAATTTTATAGGTTCTTCGGAAAATCCTAAAATTTTGTTTTGCAAGTTTATGTATGTCGTCGTTGAGCGAGTAGACACTAACCTCTGGACGGAGTAAGACGCCTCTCTTCCTTCTCCTTCTTTGTTATTTAGGTGTTCTGTACGGTTTCCTTGTTCTGTAACTTCTGTAATTTTCGCTCTTTCTATTCTGTCTGCTTTTCTTTTGCTTCTGTTTATTGATTTGTATTTGTTCTTCCTGTTTATTGTCTTATTTTCATTCCATGCGTTCATTGTCCACAGGATTCATTCCAAAAGTTTTGCACACTCATAAAAAAATTTTTTTTTAAATATGGCAAACTCTCATAAAGAAAATCTTTCAAAAGTATTGCACACTGTCTCAAAGAATATTTTTCAAAAGTATTGCACACTGTCACAAAGCTTATCTCTCAAAAGTATTGCACACTTTAATCGGCAATTCATTCCAAAAGTACTGCACACTCTCATAAAGAATATATTTCAAAAGTATTGCACACTCTAATCAGCAATTCATTTCAAAAGTATTGCACACTGTCTCAAAGAATATTTTTCAAAAGTATTGCGCATTCACAAAGCTTATCTTTCAAAAGTATTGCACACTGTCTCAAAGAATATTTCAAAAGTATTGCACACCCACAAAGAATATCTTTCAAAGTGTTACACGAATATCTTTCAAAGTATTGCACACCCACAAAGAATATCTTTCAAAGTATTGCACACCACAAAGAATATCTTTCAAAGTATTGCACACTTTAATCAGCAATTCATTCCAAAGTATTGCACACTCATAAAGAATATATTGAAGCATTGCACACTTTAATCAGCTATTCATTTCAAAAGTAATGCACGCTTTCAGCCAGAATTCATTTCAGAAGTGTTGCACACACATTAAGCATTCATTTAAAAATAATGTACACTTCATTAAGAATTAAAATAAGATCACCAAATAATTCAAACTCATTCCAGAAATAATGTCATTCTCAGTGCTAATTCATTTCAAAAATAATGCACAGTCTCATGATATACTGTATGTGTTGAAAATTTTGTTGCAAATGATTCTGTAAAGAATCATCAGAGTTCAACAGTATCCAAAACTAACTAAAGATTGTTGGGGTCGCCAAATTTTTTTGTTGTTGCATTTTATATAAAATGTTGTATAAAAAGTATTTTCTTAAGATTATAAATAAAATTAACACGAGTCAGATTTGAACGAAAGCCATTCCCGAACTATACATCGTATTTGTGAACCTGTAACTCAAGGGGTCGCCAAAATTTTTCTCTACTGTCAGTCGCAGTCGGAAAGCCGGTTTTAGAACATAATTCACTGCAAATCGATTTCATAAATAATACACTTCCAATAAGATTCCAACGGTGTATAATCACGAGTGGTGATGACCGGAAGGCGTGGGGTTAATTAACCGGTCAATCAAAAAGAAAATGTCGGGGAGATAAAAAAACATCTCAAAATGGAAGTCTCCCAGGCCAGAAAACAGGAATTTTCGGTTTCCTTTCTCCATACCTGACCTATCGTAATGATTTAGCTAATGAGTACTTTGTTAATAAGCAAAAGATAAAATAAAGAGATGAGAGAGAGAGAGAGAAAGCCTAAACACGGACCATTGAAAAGCAATAAAAAAATATCTGATCTGGATAAAATATCTACAACTCT
>JADMLL010000161.1:0-34849 GCA_016920875.1 Columbicola columbae
TTATAGTGGAACCTTGAAGGACTTTCTTAACTCTTCGTTTTCACGGAGTGTTTGTTTCATAAATACTGCACACTCTTTACTTAGTAAATAATACGACTTGTACGTAGTCATTACTTCATAAGTAATGCACACCTGAACTCGGAATTTGTTTAAATTATTCTTCACCCCCTTGTGGAGTTTATGTTTCATAAATATTGCACACTCTTCTTGATCCATTTCATAAGTCATGCACGCTAGTAGTAAAAATTACTTAAACGAAGTCATTACTTCAAAAGTAATGCACACTTGCGCTCCAGATTCATTTCATATACACTTCACACTTTTGTCGAGTATGAGCTTTTCATAAGTATTGCACATTTTCCTGTAGGATTTCTAAATTTATAGTAGAAACCTTTGAGTAATCTTTACTTTCGTTTTTATGGTTCCTTTAAAAGTTAGAAGAAGGGAGTTGGGGGTTGAGAAACTCACACTCACGCGAATTGCAGAACTTCAGGAGTCAGCAATATTCAAAACATTAATTGCATGATTTCGTGCAGTCCAAGGTCGTCCGGAAAATCTCGCCCGTCACGCATTCCCTCCTTTAAATTAATATAATAAAAATTTTTGTATTCTACCGCGGATTAATCACCTTTAATTACATTTATTCTACGCGGATGACTTTTTCTTTTTGTTTTTGGTGACTTGTTTTATGATTCACGTATGGTGACGTAACAAAGTCGCCTTGTGTTTGTTATTTAATTACCGGCCTTTCCTGTAATTATCCCGTTTTAGCACGCAGGCCAAGAATTTTACTCGAAGATTCTTTGACTCGTATATTCTCATGTCTGTCCTGTCCTCGCCGTTTTTATTGTCCTTTTAGAGGAAGAGGCAAAAAGATGGGGTTTGTTGTCTCTGTTTTGTTTGCTCCGCCATGTTGTTACCCTTTCAATGTTTGTAGGGATTATGGGTTATGTGTCTCATTCAGTGCCTGATCGGGACGGTCTTTCTGCGTGGTTTGAACCCGAACAGACGACATGAGAATGACGCTGACAATTCTTAGGTATGTCGGCCGAGGAGAGAAAGTAACAGGAGAGAAAATTTTTTGGTACACCACCACACTCCATCTTAATCCTCCACGGCTGATAGTCATGATGACTGTCCAACGAAGCGTTTCATTGGATCAACATTTTTGAAGGTCGTCATCAGGACTTATTTTAAAATTTGTCGTCGGCTTCAAGAGGAGTTCATTTCATTAATATTGCACTGTGATTTATTCATTTCAAAATAATGTTCTATGAAACCAGTTTCCTAAATATCGTACACCATCGAGTACCATTTTGCGATTACCATAACAAATATAGAACATCAATTTCATAACGAGCAATTTTTTAGAGGTACTCGTTTCATAATTATTGCACACATTTATCAACAATTCATTTCAAAAATAATGCACACTTAGTCTGATTATTTAAGTAACACACACATTTGTAAGTAATATAAATAGTAATAACTATCCACTTTTGAACGTCGCCTTCTTGTTGTTATTAATATTATTTACAAATGTGTTATTAATTAATCAGACTAAGTGTGCATTATTTTTGAAATGAATTGTGAGAACAGTAGTGTAGTGGTTAAAGTTCTGACTTGGACGCAAGTGGTCGTGAGTTCGAATCCTCCCGCATTCTGTTATACCCAAAAAGGGTGAAAAAGGGGATTAAAACCACCACCGCCATTTTTGAAATGAATTGTTGATAAATGTGTGCAATAATTATGAAACGAGTACCTCTAAAAAAATTGCTCGTTATCAAATTGATGTTCTATATATGGTAATCGCAAAATGGTACTCGATAGTGTACGATATTTAGAAACTGGTTTCTCACAGAAGTGTGCATCATTTTGAAATGAATACTCCTGCCTGTGCAATATTAATGAAATGAACTCCTCTTGAAAGCGTGAAAATTTTAAAATAAGTCCTCATGGCGACCTTCAAGAATGTTGGGTCTCAGTGAAACCTCCGTTGGACTTAGTCACCATGACTATCAGCCGTGGAGGATTAAGATGGAGTGCTGTGGTGTACCAAAAGACAAAAATGTTTTCTCTCCAGCTTCCGTTCATTTTTCTCTTTTCCCTCTCGGCAGACATACCTAAGAATTGTCAGCGTCGGTATCGCTGTCGTCTCTGTTCGGGTTCAAACCACACAGTTGAACCGTCCCGATCGCGTATGGTACTTCTCAGGTATTAAATGAGACACACATAACCCATTTCACAACATCTGAACACACATACAGCACCCGAATTTATTTGAAAATGGGGCCAGTGATAGATAAAGGAGGAGGAGAACGTCAGGAGGGAAATGGAATCCTTCATAAAAGTGTGCATCACTTATGAAAAGAGGAGAACAACACAAAATTAAGAAAGTTTTCAATTAGAGGAAAATAATTAAGGAGAACGTCAAGGACTTCGCTGGTAAACATTAAAGACAAAACAAACTTGTAGCGTCACGTTTAATTTTACGCGAAATTTAGTAAAACCACGAGAAAAAGCTCTACACTCTATAATCAACTAAGAATCCCGTTGTGAAGGAAACCCTGACATAAAATAGGCGGAGAGAATACTTTCCGTATATAATATATATACAGTAACTCATTTGCACTAACTGATGTCTTGGGTTTCGCTAAACAGCATCAAACGAAGAGACGTGTAGAGTACATTTAAGAGCACAACTTCAGAGAACCGGAAACTAATTGACTGTAGCATTACAACTTCACAGCCGTAGTCGTCTTCCTATCTCTGCTTTTACCGTTTAAGTACGTATACATCGTAGTTTGCTCATAGGAACGATTCATTTCAAAAATAATGCACACATAGCAATGATTCTATAATGTAATGATTATAGAAGTTAGGCCCGGCTGTAGAAGTCGTGGTCGTGAGTTTAAATCCTCCTCCCAAAGGTGAAAAACGGTACTAAAACTAAACTAAACTAATTTTGGATGAAGATTTAACGTTCAAAACTACAGCTCATTTTAAAGAAGAATTAATTTCAAAAGTAATGCACACGACTTTCATTTTGTATTTATCTGGACAATCTTCTGTTGTGAGAGGGGTCACGGTACCTCTTTATCTCGCCTACCTATTTCACAAGTATTGCATACACTAGTAGGATTCATTTCAAAAGTAATGCACACTTGTTTGGTCCTGCAGGTTTAAACCTGTTTTCTACTTTTGTCCAACGGAAAATTCTGAAAAAACCTTTTAGACTATGATAATTAAGTGAAGTGTCAGGTCTTCTTAAATTTCATAAAACTATTTCGGACGTAAGGTGCACTTGACAACAATTCGTTTCAAAAATATTGCACACTTTTTTTGGTCGGTGGACCAAACGGAAGGTGGTTAAGGCTTCTTGCTAAAGCCTTCACCTAAGATTGTGATACTTACGACTATTCAAACATTCAAAAAAAAAGTGTGCATTATTTTTGAAATGAATTGTTATCATGTGCACATAACGTACGAAATAGTTTTATGAAATTCAAGAAGACCTCTCACTTCAGTGTGTTATCATAGTCTAAAAGGTTTTTCAAAATTCTTCCGTTGGACAAAAGGAAAGACAGGTTTAAACCTGTGTGCATCATGTGTGCATTACTTTTGAAATGAGTTGTTCTCACGTGTGATGTGCATTACTTATGATAATTCAAACCTTCAAAAAAAGTGTGCATTATTTTTGAAATGAATTATTGTCAAGTGCACCTTACGCCTGAAATAGTTTGTTTTATGAAATGTAAGAAGACCTGACACTTCACTTAATTATCATAGTCTAAAAGGTTTTTCAAAATTCTTCCGTTGGACAAAAGGAAAAGACAGGTTTAAACCTGCAGGACCAAAAAAGTGTGCATTATTTTTGAAATGAGTTGTTCTCATGTGTGCATTATTTTTGAAATGAATTGTTGTCATGTGTGCATTACTTTTGAAATGAACTGTTCCAGTGTATGCAACACTTGTGAAATAGGTAGGCGAGATAAAGAGGTACCGTGACCCCTCTCACAACAGAAGATTGTCCAGATAAATACAAAATGAAAGTCGTGTGCATTACTTTTGAAATTAATTCTTCTTTAAAATGAGCTGTAGTTCTGAACGTGAAATCTTCATCCAAAATTAGTTTAGTTTAGTTTTAGTACCGTTTTTCACCTTTGGGAGGAGGATTACATGTTGCGGGGCGGGGATTAAACTCACCACCATAACTTCTATATCGGGCCCAACTTTTATAATTTTTTTCATAGTCTTAACCACGGCTGCCAACCAAACACTCAACACTCCCAAATTTAAATGTATTAGAGATGAGGCAACGTTGCCAATTTTCGGTGGGTAGAGAAAAGACTCCTTTTGGCCGAAACCCAGCCCAGAAGAGCCCCCGCCCCCGTCAAAAGCAACAAGTCGATATATGAAATTCCATCCACATCCCCACATATTTCATTTATTATTCAAATCCCCGAAAAAACAGTTTCACATATCGTAGGCGTTCGGTTTTGGAGAAAAGCACTCTGTCAGCACAAAAAGGGGGAAGAGAACAACAGGAAAATGGATTTCGTCAGTTAGAGGGCGAACAAATGAAATAAGAAAGGCGGTGGAGGAAAATTCTACATAATAGGAATTTAAAATCCGTTGAACAGAAGGAAGAGAACAAAAAAAAAATTTTTTTTTGTTTACTCCTCCATTTTGGTTTCTTTAACCGAATTAAACTTTTTGTGGCGAACGTCCCCCCCCGTCCGTTCTCCTCGTTTTTCTTCTCTCTGAGTCCACCACAGTCGAGAAAACAAAACAATTACATTTTAAAACTAGTTTTCCTTTTATTTAGGTCGACTCCACACCTCTTCGTTTTAATTAATTCCGGGGGAAACTCTGCCACAGAGATTGAGTAACAGAGACCGTGTCCTTTGTTTCCAACCGAAAGTTTCTACAGCCCCCGGGGAAAGTGTTTCCTGTTATCGGGGTCACACCCACCTCTCGGTATAAATTTATATCTATTTCCAATAAACGTTGGAAAAAGGGAAAAGGATCCTCGGCGGTGGGGGCGGGGTTGTTAGAGAACGGCAGGATGGCTGTTGGAGACAAATTAACTATACGAAGATAGGAGGCGGGGAAATTGGAAAGAGTCGGAGACGAGCAAACAAAGATGTCGAAATAAAAATGGAGGAGAAGGAAAAAGAAAAAAAAGTGCTGAGAGGAAAGCCAGAGACGCACACACAGAACACAACACGCACACGTGTACCCCATAAAATCCGGACTAAGGCAAAACGGCTTATACGCGAGACTGGTTGAATTATCTGGCTTTATCCAGGCGTGGAAAATTCGGAGATTTCGGCTGGATGGAGGCTGTTTGGCGGGTCTATATCCGGTCTTAATCTAAGCTGATTAAAAGATACGTTTGAATAACATGGGAGAGAAGGGTTTTTATCTGATGGGATCAAGATTGTCTGATGAAAAAGCGGGAGGCCTGGTGTGGTGGTTAAACTGCTGACTATTGGAGTTATGGTCGTGAGCTCAAATCCTCCTTCTCCTGGAACCTGTTATACCCGATGGTGGAAACTGAGACTAAAACTAAACTAAACTAATTTTGGGTGAAGATTTCGTATATAAAACTATTTAGCTCATTTTAGAGGAAAATTAGTTTCAAAACTAATTCAAATTGTTCCCGTGTGTGCATTAATTATGAAATAGGTAGGCGAGATACAGATGACCTCGAAATATGTTTCACCAGAGATTGTCTACGTAAGTACAAAATGAAAATACACTCAAACCTGTTTTTGTGCGGTGAATAGGAACCGCATAAAAGAAAACGCATAAAAAAAATTGCACAAAACTTCACGAATAGCTATAGAAAGTAGTTTTCGGAACGTAATTAGAAATCGCACGAAAAAAGACCGCACAAAAACAGGTTTGAGTGTATTTTCATTTTGTACTTATGTAGATAATCTTCTGTTGTGAAATGGACTTCGGCATCGCCTGTATCTCGCCTACCTATTTCATAATTAATGCACACATGGAAACCACTCATTCCAAAAATAATGCACACATGCAGAGACAATTCATTTCAAAAGTAATGCACACAGGGCAACAATTCATTTCAAAAATAATGCACACAGGGAACAATTCATTTCAAAAGTAATGCACACATAATCACACAATTCATTTCAAAAGTAATGCACACGGGAACAATTCATTTCAAAAATAATGCACACAGAGACTATTCATTTCAAAAGTAATGCACACAGGAACAACATTTCATTTCAAAAGTAATGCACACACTGGAGACAATTCATTTCAAAGTAATGCACACTTTTTTGAATGTGCAGGTTCTTTCCAACGGAAGAATTCTAAAAAAAGTTTTGACTATGATAATTAAATGAAGTGTCAGGTCTTCTTACATGTCATAAGTATAGTTAAATTGACCTTCGATATATCGATGTCCACATAACAGGACTCGCTTTGTGTGATGAAAACCTTTCATCTGAAAAATCAGTTTCTCGGTTAGTTGGTCGTGTTTGCAGTGCTGTTAGAATGGAGAAAGACGTCTTCTTAGATTTGATAAAATTAGTTTAGTCTTGTTCGACAATTTCAGTGATTTAAAATCAAATTTATGATGTGGATGGAATATTGGAACGGTGACCAATCTGAACAAAAGCAATAGTGAATAGTGAATCAAGATGGCTCGTATATATATTATCATATACTGAACCAATTTTTATATCGAAATCAATCCTAATAGGTCTTAGATAATTTCGCACTGACCAATTTAGCTGTGGGAAACTCGTGGAGTCGTTAGAAGTCACAAAGTATAACCCATTTTAGACTGATACATCTTTCTTTCTATGATAATCAAATGAAATGACATGTCTTCTTACATTTCGTGTGATACAAGTCGAATCTTTTGAGTGTTTCAAATTAAAAAATTTTTCTCTCTTTTCGATCTTTGAGTTAATTGCCTCGGCCAAAAACAATTTTGAACTTTTTGGGTTTTGATTTGGCTTTTAGAGGTCGATTCGAACCCTCACACCAAACTGTCGAACCTTTTCGAAAACCTTTTAAAAGTTATTTCGCTGTTGGACTGATTTTCCAAAGTGATTCGTGTAATCACTTCAGTTACAACTTAATGAAATGAAGTCTTTGTATAAGTGTGCGACGTTTTGGAAATTCTGGTAAAAGTGTGAAGTATCATATTGAACCAGGAAGTTCACGGTAAAAGTGATAAATGTGGGAGGAGTAGTGTAGTGGTTGAAGTTCCTGACTGGGATGCAAATGGTCGTGAGTTCGAATCCTCCACTCGCATCCTGTTATACCCAACAACAACGGGAACAAAACCACGGTAAAAGTGATAAATTAGCGGGGAAGTGATTAAAAACAGGTGATTCATTTCATAAATATTGCACACTAAAATCCAAAACAATATTCCAAAGATTCTCGCATAAGCTTCTTAACTCTTCGTTTTTTACGGAGTGTTTGTTTCATAAATATTGCACACTTTCTCTTGATTCATTTCATAAATACTGCACACGTTTCTGGATGATTCATTCATTCCATGAGAAGTGAAATTTACGTGATAAATCAGACGAATCAACACCAAGTTGCAACGGATATTTATCACAATTACCGGGTAGTTTAAGAAATATTCGAGTCATAATCTGTGAAAACATTTTACAAACTAACCGGTAAATGTAATAAATAAGTAGAATAATGTCTCATTACCCACTCTCAGTTGGTGAATATGAATTATCGCCGGGAATTAAATACATATTCATTCGATTTATCACTTTTACCAACATCTTTTATTAACCTTTTCGAAATTCTTGCTTGGAATTGTGCATGAGATCTTCATAAGAGTGTGCATTACTTATGAAATGAATTCAACAGGAAGTATTCGGTACTTCTTAAGAGACCATCACAATTGCTGACTAGGTTATAAAATATCGGTTTTTAATTTTAGTATTAGATTCTCTATTAAGAGTTGAAGATTCATATAAACTGTTCATGATAAACAGGACCTACATGTCACGGTAAAAGTGATAATCGAGGCTAATATCTATTCCGGTGATTATTAGTAATCAAGCTTGACGAATGAGACAAATTCTCGATATTTATCACATTTACCGGTGAGCTTATAAAATATTCAGCTCATAATCCGAGAAAACTTGTATTAACCTTATTACAAGTGGGGATTTTAAAAAGTAGCCGGTAAATGTGATAAATACTAAGTAATTTGTCAAGTTGATCAAGGTTAGTTGATGATTATGAATAATCACCGTAATTCATAATCACGTGAATTGGAAAATAATTGTCGGTTCTTTGAATTATGCATAATATGTCTTATGGTAAAAGTGATAAATCAGTCGAATATGTATATAATTCTTGGCGATTGTTCATAATGGCCAACTAAGCTTGGTGAAAGGAGAATATTGCAGAATATTTATCACATTTACTGGCTACTTTAGAAAATATTCAACCTTTATTCCCCCAGTAGGAGTTGGAAATTTTACAAACTAGCCGGTGAATGTGATAAATATTTCTTAATTTATTACATTTATTAATTTGAGTTGTTGATTATGGATACTCGCGAGGATTATACTTTAGATGCATAGGAAAATAATGTGGCTTCTTTGTGTCATACCTAATATCTTACGGCAAAAGTGATAAATCAGGCGAATATGTAATCACCAATCACAATTCATATTCACCAACTACAATTGTAAATATGATAAATCACTGACTATTTATCACATTTACTGGCTACTGTATGAAATAGTAAACTTTTAATCCCCATTACGAGTTGAAGATTTTACAAACTAACCGGTAAATGTGATAAATATTCTTAATTTATTACATTTACCAATTTAAGTTGTTGATTATGGATACTCGCGAGGATTATATTTTAGATGCATAGGAAAATATTTCGGATCTTTGTATTACACCTAATATGGCAAAAGTGAAAAATCAGGCGAATATGTATATACTTGGGATTATTCATAATCACCAACTACAACTGGTAAATATGATAAATTACTGACTATTTATCACATTTACTGGCTACTTTATAAAATTCAAACTTGTAATGTGCGAATTTATTCAAATTTTGCCTACAATACGAATCGAATATTTTATAAACTAACCGGTAAATGTGATAAATATTCTGTAATTTGTGACATTTACCTGATTCGCATGGTTTATCACTTTTACTGTAACCTATATTATGTGTAACGCACAGAATTATTTTTGGGGGAGTTGATATTCACGAGAGGGATTTTCAGTAAAAGTGTGCAATACTTATGAAAGAAAGGAGGAGTCACAGTTCGCGTCAACTACATCCGACACAATCCAATTTGGCCCTCTGGAGTTGTATTATAGTTTGAGTGGTGATACTGTCTCTGTAGCGTCGAATCCATCTTTCCCTTCGGTCTATCTGTCTTCTGGAATTGTCTTTTAATCTCGCGAAGGGGATGGGGGGTTGGTATCGACTTTCTCATACTCAGAAGACGGAACTCTTAGACACAGTGAAAAATCGAGGTCTCGCATCTTCTGCTGCTGGCAGCTTAATTATTGTCTTGTCGTCTTTTGTTTTAACTTCGTTTTCTGTTGTTTTTTTCCTTTATGGTCGACCCAATTCGAGTCTTCCGTAAAGTGAAAGCGTTTCTTGGGCCCATTTTTCCTCCATTTTCCCCAGCTCACGTTTCCTTAATTTATGCCAGGAAACTCATAAAAGAGAGAGAGAGAGAGAGAGGAATGCAATCAATATTTGCAAGCGTTCGAGTCTCCTCTTTTTATATTTCTGTCGGTGAGAAGATTCTCCATATAACCTTGCTTGCATATCATTTCCTCTTTGTATTTCCGTTCGGTTGTCTCTCTCTCTCAAAGAAACTCAAACAGAACCTCATTTTTGTGCGAAATCTTCGTTTAATCTCTTTTTCGACTCCTTTGTACCCTCTCCTCTCCTCTCCTTCCCTCCAAGCCGCCATTACTAACAATTTCATTCCTCCTCCTCTTCTCTCTCTCTATTTCTTCTGTTCTTTCTATTTCCTTTGGTTTACGCCAAATCTACTGGGAAAAAGACCTGAATATATCGATTTCAATTTTTCCCGGGGGTGGAAGGGATGAAAGGAAGAGATAGGGGGTGGGTGGAGGTGTAGAAACCAATTTTCGGCGTCTTCGAACCGGAAAATTTTTTAATTTTGGGTCCGTCTTTCATTTTTACCCCCTTTGACTCGAATTCGAAATCCGAAAATTTTAATTCAATGAACTTGGTGATGTATATGTGTGTGGTTCGGCGGTATTTGGACGAAGGGAATTTGTTTTTGGTCGGCGGAGGAGGAGGAGGAGGAAGGGGATGGTGGAGATGATGGAGCTGGAAGCTGGAAGGAAACTTGTAGGATGCGATTGTTGAGGGAAGTGAAACGGTTTCTGGGTCTATTCAAAGACTGAGGGAATTCCCCGGTTGGGAATTGTAGTTTCGACTCTTTTCTAATAGAATCGTAGACTGGGGGCGGGGCGGGGGTCGGAGATGAGGATTTCGGTTTAAAAGGCTGTGGAACGTTTGAAGTGACTTTGTGTACAGTCAGGCTCAAAACTTGATTGTGGTGTACACATGAAATGAGTTCGTTGTGGTGTTTCTGTAGTGTGTTTTTCATCAGAGTGTGCATTACTTTTGAAATAAATCTGTACAGTATGTATGCAGCATCCTCTTGGTGATTGGTTTCTAAACCAAATTATTCTTAAGGTTGTGCAATATTTATGAAATGAATTCCCTCAGTGTGCAGTATTCTTGAATTTAATCCTTCAAAAATGTGTGCAGTATTTATGAAATGATTTCCTCATTCGGTGTGCATTACTTCTGAAATGAATTCGCCTTGAAAATGGTTTACATGTTACAACGATATTTCAGAAATGCAATAAAGTCCTTCAAGAAAGTGTGCAATATTTATGAACTGGGTTTTCCAAAACAGTGTGAATTTATTTATTAATAATCCATCTTGAAAGTGTGCAATATTTATGGGAAAAAAATTTCACGAGAGTTTTCCATCAAAGTGTACATTACTACTTGAAGTAAATTCATCAGTTATGTGTGGAGTATTTGTGAAATGAATTTCCCCGAAAAGTGTGCAGTATTTATGAATTTGTCCCTCCAAGACAGTGTGCAATATTTATGAAATGACTTCTTCATAATACTGTTCAGTTTTTATTCAGTGTGCATTACTTTTGAAATGAATTCATGAACAATATGTTTATAAAATGAATTCTCTTGAATTGGTTTGTCATATAAATTAGATCATTATTAAGGCTGTGCAGTATTTATGAAATGAATTTGGCTTAAAAATTTATAGGATGAATACTAAATTTTTTAAAGCAGAATTCATTTCAAAAATATTGCACACTTTGAAATTTCTAAAAAAAATTTTTTTGTCTTTAAGGATTCTATTCGAAAATATTTTACAATTTTAAGACGTAGATGTTTCAAAAGTAATGCACACATTGATGAAAAAATGTAGTATTTATCCCTCTGGATTCTTGATCGAAGTGTGCATTACTTTTGAAATGTGTGCATCTTGAAAATGTAGAATATTTTTGAATAGACTCCTTAAAGACAGTGTGAACAAAATTGTTATTGGAAATTGTGCAATATTTTTGAAATGAATCCTCTATTACAGTGTGCATTACTTTTGAAATAAGAAGGATTGGATTTTAGTGTAGCTCTATGACGTCTCCTGGCCCTACAGTGGTGCCATGAAATATTTCACAAAACTATTGGCTGAGTGCCGGTGACGTCACATTCGGAAATTATTGCGCATGCGTGTCTGGCGATCTTATACTCATACCACTGAAGTTCATATGTTGTGAATTTAAAATATTGGTGCTCAGGCAGCATGAGAGTCAGATCGACCGTCACCGACACAAAAATTTACATGAGACCTCCGGACACAATTTTAAAAGGTGACACTCAGTCAGCATACAGCTAACTAACCTCTGTCGGGGGTGTCTAGAGAAGATGGTAGTAACGACAGGAAGGAGGGAAAAGCAGGTCGGTAGAGAAAGCGATGATAAAAAACAGTCACATGATGTCGGTAAAAAGAATTGTAGTAATAAATGTAGTGATAATGATGTTGTCGTGGGAGAAAAAGATGGCGATAAAGATGAGGAAAATATGGCGGTGGGGGAGGAGGAGGAGGAGGAAGGAGATGAGAAAGCGGGAACTTATACGTTTTATAAAAAAAGGAAGAAAAAAAAAATTTTTTTCTTTAAACAGAACTCCTTCCAAACTCCTTCGAAGACATTTTCCTTCCATTCGAACGCCCGAACGCTTTTCTTTTGAAGCTTTCCTTCCTTCTACCACCAACCCCTTCACCCTTTGTACTCCTTCCTACCTCAACTTCCATTTTTCCTTTCATCTTCTTTGTCTCTCTCTCTCTCTGGTTTGTTTAGTTTTTAATAAAAATTCGCACTCGAAATTACTTTTTCGTCTCTCTTTTCCGGCTCCTTTCCCCCTCCCGCCTAAAAAGCTCCTCCTTTGTTTAGATTAATGCAAAAGTATGAAAAATCGCTGAAGCCGAAACTTTTTCATCCCCCTTCCACCCCCAAAAAGTTTTCATTATGAAAATTTCAGCCAATGAGAATGAAAATCGTGTTTAACATGAACAAATTGTTCAGACGTGACATTGTCGAGCTTCTGGTTCTCAAAGCTTTTTTGAAAGGGTTGGTGGTGGTTCTGTGGGGGAGGTAGGGTGGTGGGTTTGTGGGTTGTGGGGCAGGAAATAATTGTTCAACGATTTCGCAAATGTGTTTAAGCGGAGGAAAAAAATTTTGTAAAATGTATATATCACACATAAAACCCCTGGGATTCTGTTGCGAATACTGTTGGGGGAGGGGGTGGAGAGAGAGAGAGAGAGGAAGCATGGAAAACGTACGTGATTTCGAACCCTACAGGTTTTGTTAATATGAACTCGATTATGCTTTTAGGATGTGCTGCTGTCAATTGGTGACTGACTTGGTGGAGAGAGTCGTACTGCGTTTCCTCCGTCTGTCCGTCCGCTCTCGTCCTTCGGCAAAATGTCGAGCGAATGAAATGCAGAACAGAATTAAGGTACGTGATGAGATTTTCCAAAATTTTTCCGGTTTTTGTTTTTCTTTCTTTTTCCCTCCAAGAGAGTGGAAACACCTACAGCGTACATTTTAATTCGCGTCAGTTTTCTGTTAATTAGGGTTGCGACTGATTCATGCTAAAAACGTGACAAAGCCTTGTTTTACGCGGTTGGAAAATTTAAAACAAACTCATTTCAAAAGTAATGCACACTTATCTATAATTATTCAAACTCTTCAAAAAGTCCTTAAAACGAGGACTCGGAAGAGTGATTCAAGTTAAAAAATGTCGTTCGCATAACTTCGAGGAAAGGGAAAAAAAATTCCACGACAGGATTACATTGGAGAAAAAAAAAAGAAAGAAGGCCAGGGAGGGAGCGGGAGGAGGTGAAGGAGGAGGAAGGGAAAGAAATGACTAAATGAAATCACCATCAACATTAAGCGAAGCGTAACGCACTGCTGAAATGAAGTGAAGCGTTAAGGAGGTTGAATCAGAAAGAGAGGCAGGAGGAGGAGGAGGAGGTGGTGGTGGTGGAGTGAAGGAAGAGGGAACGAAGAAGACTAACACAAGAAAATTGAGAAAATGACTAATGACGAGGCTCAATATTCTTTAAAAAAAGAGAGAAGGCGATTCACTCCCGTCGTTTCTCATATGCTAAACGTGGGCGCTACCCACGCCGCAAATATTTGAAGTTGTTAAGCTAAACACCTCCAACAGGAGAACCATTTTCCGCGTGGAGTATAAATAATTTTTTACCCTCCTGTTGCCCTCCTCCCCAGCCTCTCTCTTCTTTCTTGAATATATTCCTTCTGAACCACTTTTCTTTCCTACCCCCATCCCTCCAGGGGGCTCTTCTGCTGTTGGTTTTTATTTGCAGGAAATCTAGGTTACGATGGAAAGGTCAAGTGTTGGCATTCATTTTTGAAAGCCATAGGTTTCCCCTGCCTCCGCCACTGGTACACTCCCAATCCGTCGTGGAAAAATAAAAAGACCAATGTTTTGCCCCCGCGGCCGATGAAAAGGTTTTTCTTTGGGGGCTGGGGTTGGGGGTGAAGTTTTTTGATCGTCCAGATACCTGGTCTTGAAGCTTTCCTTTCTTCTCCTTTCTAGTTTTCCATTCTGCGGCAAACTTTGTTAGGTTAATAAAAAGGAAAGAAATGTCGGCTTTGATTTTTCTTCTTCTTCTTCTTACCTTCTTTCTTTTCCTCCTCCTCCTCCTCCTCTCTCCTCCTTTTCGGTCCTCCATCTTTTTTTCAACTTTTTTTTTGCGCGTTCGAAATTCAACAAAAGGTTAGAATCCGGGAGAGGCTTTGAAAGGAAATTTTCTTTGCTGTTGGGAAACGTGAGTTTATTATTTTTTCTTCTTTTTGGGGGAGGAGGGGGGGAGGAGCGGGGGCGAGGTGGATGTTCGGAGGTCTGTGAGAAAGTGAGAAGAATGTTAGGCAATGCCCAGAAGGTGGTGAGGTTTTTCCGGGGGATGCGGATTCCTTTTTACATTTTTCATTAAAATGTTTGTGTGGTCGTTTTGGTTGATTTGTTGCCCTCGGGAATGGAGGACTACCCTCTTCTACCCTCTCTTTTGCTACCCCTCTTGTTTGGGCTTTTCTGAAAATGTTAGCAGTCGTCGTTTCATTTTTGGTAAGAAATCCAATCGAAATCATCTTCCAGAAGTCAGGGGTGTCGAAGTGCTTATGAGATGTTTGAAAGTGTGCAGTATTTATGAAACGAGTGTGGAAATTGATGTATCATTAAGGACGTGAACTCTATAAAAATTTTGGTTGGTTTTGGAGTGACTTGTTTGTTTATAAATGACGCAGGATGTGTGAGATTTGATTTATTGATAAATGTGTGCGTTACTTTTGAAACGAGTATTGGAAGTCTTTCCGAAATTGTGCAATATTTATGACATGAAGTGTTGGTGATAGTGTTCGTTACTGATGAAATGAAATCGGTGTAAATATGAGCGGTATTTGAGGCGGGAGTTTTGTACAATAGTGTGCATTACTTTGGAATGAATTCTAAATGTGAGTGTGCATTAATTTTGAAGTGAGTTGTACTCAGTTGTGTGCATTAGTTTTGGAACGAATTTTAAATTTAAATGTGCATTAATTTTGGAAGGGGTTTTGCTCAATACTGTGCATTACTTTTGAAACGAGTTTTACTCAGTAGTGTGCATTAATTTTGAAATGAGTTCTAATTTATAGTGTGCATTATTTTTGGAATGAGTTGTACTCAGTAGCGTGCATTCGTTTTGGAATTAATTCTAAATGTAAGTGTGCATTAATTTTGAAATGAGGTTTACTTAATAGTGTATATTACTTTCGAAGTGAGTTGTACTCAGTAGTGTGCATTAATTTTGGATGAATTCCACATGCAACTGGCATTAATTTTGGCGGGGGTTTTACATAAATGTGTGCATTACTTTTGGAATAAAGTCTAAATGTAAATGTGCATTAATTCTGGAATGAGTTTACATGAAATCGTGCGTTAATATTAAAACGAGTTCTGCACAAAAGTGTGCATTATTTTGAAAGCCCAGCTGAAAGTGTGCAATACTTATAGAAAAACCTTCACAAAGTTATACTGTAGCTACAAATTATGTTCTCGACAGAAAATGTCAGCATAATTGATGAAGTAAATCCTACATTTGAGTGTGCAAAATTTTTGAAATGGATTCTTGCGAGGTGTGTATTATTAATGAAATTAACTCGTCCATATAAGCGGATTGGAAGTGCTAGAAATTTTTCTAGAAGTTGTGGGACAATCAAAGATGTCGGTATTCATGGAAACTACTCTCCAGACCAGAACGCGAAAACGCGAACAGACAGGTAGACAGACTGACAGTATCCCTGGTCTAATTTTAAATTAAATGAATGAGATGTTGACACGGGTTGTTGTGTTTTTCCTGTTTTCCTTCTAACACATCCACACTGTCGTACATTGTTTCAAAGGTGAAAAGAGGAAACGAGGGGAAGAATATAATGAAGGGAAAACGGAAATAGAATCGGTGAAAGGACAGGAAAAAAGGCTCGAGGAGACGTGACGTGTTGTTAACTTAATGAACTTACATAGACTTGAAACATAAACCGAGGAAAGGAGAGGGAGGAGAGAGGAGGAAGGAGGAGGCGGATACGTTCGCCCCGTTCCAACCATTTTAATGGTGTCGCCGATAATCGTAGCTCTGGCACTTTCGAACAAAAAGCTCAGTCCATACGTCATCAAATAAAAATGGCCTCTCGGAAGGAAATAGTCGAAGCATAAGAGATGAAGGATCAGGAAAAGGGCGGCGAGGGGGAGGACTGTGATCATCCCTATTTCACGGGTTTTCGACTTGAGAAAGTCCCGAACGGCTTTTTTGGATTTTCGAAATGGAGGAAACGCCCCTGTCACAGTCACTTATCCCAAATTAAAATGGTCATGGTTTTGGCCGAGAGGAAGAATATCGGCCGAGAAATGATTTATGAATGGATCGGTAGAAGCCATAAGGGGATGACGGGGGTGTGTGAGGCGGGGGGTGGGAAAGTCTTAAGCCCTGAATATTTCTCAGGATCTCAGCTGGCGTTCTTCTTCTCTCGGAGGAAAAGGAAAGAAAATAGTGTCAGGAAAAAGTGAAATTTATTGCGAGGTTTTCGGACGAAATGGGGAAGACATGACACCGGAAATAGAATGCGACTGAGTCCCTGAACTCCATCGCTCTCACCTCGAACCTCATCTTTAAATTGCTGTCGTTGATTTCTTACGCGAATCTGATTTATAGATTATCATATGGGTAACGTGGAAAACTTTTTGGGTGAAGGGAAAGGTCCAGCTGACCCAACCGGAGGGCAGATACAAAACCGCAGATCTCGCCAACAGGAATAAAGACCTGTTTTGGGGTCATTTCGACTGTGTTTTGCAATCTGTTGGGTTTTTAATTGATGCGGGCGAGTGGGTTGAGAAAAATGAGGTAAAATTACCTTCCTGTTGTCCGGCCTTGGGTGGGGGGGGGGAAGAGGGCGCAACCTTTTTCAACTCAAATTTGCATTTTATCTGATTCAAAAAAAAATTCCACGGGATTTCCGCCTCCTGGTTGGCTTTATGTCATTTTTTATTCCTTCCCTCATTAATACCCCGTGTGGCTTTTCGCTGTTTCCTCCTTTAGTCTGAATCCTTCCGGAAAATTCTTACCGGAAGTGGGGTGCGGGGCATTACAAAAAAAAAGGTCGACTGGCTCAGGCTGTAGGAAGTCCATCACCTCCCCAAGGGATTGAGAATAAAAATTTTGCCCTTCAGGTCCGTATTTCGAGAGCTATAAATAGAAATTTTTGGAATAATTTTCTTGCTGATCCCAATTTGAGTTTGGTTGTCCCCCATCCCCACCTCATCCCCATCTGCTGCCTCTCTTTAGACTTAGTTCTGAAGCTCCTCCAATTTTGGATGATGTTGCCCGAGGTTTTATAAACAGATAGTTTCTAAGAGTATAAGCACATAAACACAACTTTTCTGTGTGTTTCCAAAGGTTTTGCCGATAGGCTTGAGGGCACGCTTTTGAATTTGCCCTTCGGGGGAGTGAAGGAGAGGAGACGAAGAGGAGGAGGAGGAGGAGGGATGGGGAGAAGAGAAGAAAAGGAGATGAAAAACGAGAAGAAGCTTTTGAGTGGATCAAATTATTTTTTAATAATGCAATTGAGAAGCTTAATAGAAACTATTGTCGTCGTCTTTCGTTTTCATTTTTCTTCTTCTTCTCTCTCTTCTCCCTTCTCCTCCTCTTCTTCTCATCTAAAATTCTGGCCCATCTTGAATAAAACACGAACTCGCCAGAAGGCTTTCTTCATACCTGTCACTTGATGGTTTGGACCTAATGCTTTCATAATTCATTCACAGTCATCCCTTGCTAGATGGTCTTCTCAGAAGTACCGAATACTTTCTTGTTGAATTCATTTCATAAGTAATGCACACTCTTATAAGGATCTCATGCACAATTCCAGGTAGGATTTTTGGAAAGCATAACAAAAGATTTCGTTTTCTCCGTTAATATATATATGTCACGGTAAAAGTGATAAACCACGCGAATCAGGTAAATGTCACAAATTACAGAATATTTATCACATTTACCGGTTAGTTTGTAAAATCTCCAATTCGTAATGGGAATTAAAAATTCCCATTACATATGTTATAAAGTAGCCAGTAAATAGTAAATAATTTATCATATTTACCAGTTGTAGTTGGTGATTATGAATAATCGCCAAGATTACATTATTCGCCTGATTTATCACTTTTGCCATAACATATTAGGTATGACACAACGGACCGACATTATTTTCCTATGCATAAAATATAATCCTCGCGAGTATCCATAATCAACAACTTAAATTAATAAATGTAATAAATTACGGAATATTTATCACATTCACCGGCTAGTTTGTAGAATTTCCAATTCATACTAAAGGAATAAAAGTTGAATATTTTCTAAAGTAGCCAGTAAATGTGATAAGTATTCTGCAATATTCTCCTTTCACCAAGCTTAGTTGATAATTACGAACAATCGCCAAGAATTATATACATATTCGCCTCATTTATCACTTTTACCATAAGACATATTAGGCATAATTCAAAGAACCGACAATTATTTTCCAATTCACGTGATTATGAATTACGGTGATTATTCATAATCATCAACTAACCTTGATCAACTTGACAAATTACTTAGTATTTATCACATTTACCGGCTACTTTTAAAATCCCCACTTGCAATAAGGAAGTTAATAAATGTTTTAACGGATTATGAGCTGAATATTTTATAAGCTAACCGGTAAATGTGATAAATATCGAGGAATTCGTCTCATTTGTTAAGCTCTATTATTAATAATCCCCGGGAATCATAGATATTAGCCTCGATCATCACTTTTACCGTGACATGTAGGTCCTATTTATCACATATACTGAACAGTTTATATGAATCTTCAACTCTTAGTAGAGAATCTAATACTAAAACTAAAAACCGATATTTTATAACCTAGCCAGCAATTGTGATGGTTTCTTAAGAAGTACCGAATACTTCCTGTCGAATTCATTTCATAAGTAATGCACACTCTTATAAGGATCTCATGCACAATTCCAAGCAAGAACTTTCGAAAAGGTTAATAAAAGATGTTGGTAAAAGTGATAAATGGAATGAATATGTATTTAATTCCCGGCGATAATTCATATTCACCAACTGAGATTGGGTAATGAGACATTATTCTGGTTATTTATTACATTTACCGGTTAGTTTGTAAAATGTTTTCACGGAATATGACTCGAATATTTCTTAAACTACCCGGTAATTGTGATAAATATCCGTTGCAACTCTCAAACTAGGTGTTGATTCGTCTGATTTATCACGTAAATTTCACTTCTCATGGAATGAATGAATCATTCAGAAACGTGTGCAGTATTTATGAAATGAGTCAGGAGAGAAAGTGCAATCATGGATATATGGACTAATCCAACGGGTTCTTTTTGTGGATGGTGGATGAGAGTAGATATACGACCGGAAATGGTTAAAAACAAGCGAGCGGAACTGACGCATTTGTTAAGGTGACACATCAACATCGATAGAATCGTTCAACCGAAAGGGAGGAAGGTGGTTGGAGGGAGGGGTGGTTTGGGGTGAAGAAAAGTCGTAGAGAAAGAGCGTAGACGATGTCAGAGAAGATGGCGTGGGCGAGGACTGGGAGAGGAGAGGAGAGGAGGGAGGCTGGGAAAGCAAAAGAAAAGTAATCTGGAAAAAGTTTTTGGTGGTGGTGGGGGGGGGGGGGGAGGCGTTCGCTAGCTAACAAAACCTGATCTCGCAGTTCTGTCAACGCAACCGTGACAAAACTCGAGTCGGAAGAATGTTGGAAAGTTTTCTCTTAAAGAAAGCTTCGACTTCTTCACCATCATCACCAACACCATCTTTACCCCTCGCCCCCTCCGCCCCCACCGCCTACTTTGAAGCGAACAATTTGTCAAAAGTTTTGATTAAATAAATAAATAAGCAGTCAAATATAAATAAACATGAAGAGTGTGGTCTCGTAATTGCGCTATGTCTTCACTGTTAAGAAGGAAAAATTTTTGGACTTTCCAAGTTCTTGTCCTCTCACTTCACTCACTGCCTTCTTTTAATCTTTCGGTTTCTCGCTGTGGCTCCTTTTTTTTGGTACATCTTCCTCCAGTTTTTCATTTTTGGGTTTTGTCTTTGAAGCCCTCTTGAGACTTCTTACTCATCTTCCTTCTTAACCCGATTCACTCCTCCTTCATTATTGAATGAAAATGACAAGGAGTCCATTTCATAAATATTGCACACTTAGTATATCTCTCATTTTATAATTCCTAAGCATTTTCATACGAATTTCAAGTCATAAGTATTGCACAGTTTTACAAATTTCTTAGGTCCTGAGCATTGAGTGGTTTAGTAAGTGTCTTATTTCATAAGTATTGCACAGTTTAGTGGGTTTCTAATTTTATAAATATCGCTCACTTTCATAAATTTTGCATAATTTCATGCATTTTTTATTTCATAAATATTGCACAGTTTAGTGCGCATTTTTATTTCATAAATATTGCACAGTTGCATGCATTTTTATTTCATAAGTATTGCACACTTTCATATGTCTCCGGTTTCATAAGTATTGCACACTTTCATACGTCTCATTTCATAAATATTGCACAGTGCCATACATCTTTCGTTTTGTAAATAAGACACAATTGCTTACACCTCTCATTTCATAAATATTGCACAATTAGTCGGGGAAAAAGGCGACTCCTTTTAATGGAAATCATTTCAAAATTATTGCACACAACTGAAACGATTCATTTCGTGACAAGTTTGTTGTGAACGTTTTTGGGTTGGACCCGGAAATTGGTTTCCAGCCCAACAGCAAAACATTTTTTTACAAATCTGTCTGGGAAGAGAGTCAGTGGCAGATTCAGGAAAAGACCTGAATCGAGGGAAACGTATCAGAAGAAGAAGAAGAAGGCCAGGCAGGATGACGTCTTATTCGTCCTTCTCTCTCGTCCAGTTAGCCTCGGGGACTATTTTCGTCAGCATCTTGACGCTGATAAAGGTCTTCATTGAACGCCTCACTGAATCCAATAACCGAACTTTCAGTTGTGTTGTCCCTTTTCCCTCCCTCCCTCCTCCTCCTCTCACCACCTCTCCTCTGCCTCATCTCTCCTGGGTTACATCCTCTTCAGGCGCGCGGATTTCTCAGAATTTTAATAATCTCTCTCTCTCTCTCTCTTCTTCTTCTCTTCCTCTCCATCGCTTTGGGTCATCCTTGACTTTTACAAAATTTTTCCACCTCGGACTCTCTCTCTCTCTCTCTCTCTCAGCGTTTTAATTTTGGTCTCCATTTCTAGCACCCATCATGAAGAACAAATATTTGATCGGGATACTAACTACTTCCGGTTATGTGTTACTCATAAATTGATCTCATAAACAGTGGACAGCTCATCGATTGAATCATTTGAGATACTAAATTATAGTTTAGTTTATATTATAATAATATTTAAACATTTTAGTCGTGATATGACATTTTCCTCCTCGTTTATCTCCCATAAATATTGCACACTTTCATGCCGGACTCATTGCATAATCATTTTAGTCTTTGGAGGAATCTTAAAGGATCCGTTTCATAAGTGATGCACATTGTCAACAAGATCTACTTGACGAATCTTGCACATCTTTTGTCGTGATAGACAGACATTGGGAACTACACGGAGATGTGGAATTTTCTTAACTAAAACTCATTTCATAAATACTGCACACATTAACCAAGAAAACATTTCATAAATATTGCGCACTCTTAACAGGAATTCATTTCATAAATATTGCACACTCAAACAAAGATTCATTTCAAAAATACTGCACACTTAACCCACGAATCCATTTCATAAATATTGCACACTCTTGAGAGAAATTCATTTCATAAGTAATGCACACATTAACCAAGGATTAATTTCATAAATATTGCACACTCAAACAAAAGATTCATTTCAAAAATACTGCACACTTAACCCAAGAATCCATTTCATAAATATTGCACACTCTCAGAGGAATCCATTTCATAAATATTGCACACATTAACCAAGAAAACATTTCATAAATATTGCACACTCAAACAAAAGATTCATTCAAAATACTGCACACTTAATTGATGAATCCATTTCATAAATATTGCACGAGAAGTCCATTTCACAAATATTGCACACTTTAATCAAGAACTCATTTCAAAAATTATGCACATTATCGAAGAATCCGTTTCATAAATATTGCACACTTAACCTAAGAATTCATCTCATAAATATTGCACACTCTTGAGAGGAATCCATTTCATAAGTAATGCACATTGTCACCAAGATCTACTTGACGAATCTTGCACATCTTTTGTCGTGATAGACAGGCGTTGGAAAACTACACCGAATTTTCTTAACGAAAACCCCATTTCATAAATATTGCACACTTTCCCAAAACCATCCTCTCCGTGAATTATTAATACACTCTTCTACAAAAAGGCCTCGTTTCATAATTAATGCACACTGTTGTGAGGAACTCATGTAAGAAATAATGCACAGTGGCAGGAGAGTTTCATTCCATAAGTAATGCACACCTACCTGAGATGTTTGTATCATAAGTACTCGCAGAAGAATAACTACTAAAGGAATGTTTACATGAAGAAGTCATTTCAAAAGTAATGCACACTTATTTATAAATGTTGATTCGAATTTGAAAGTGTTATGCAAGCGGGGTTTCTTACTTGGTAAGCAATATTAATGTTATGAAATGGTTCTGGTTAGAGAATATTATATTTGAAATGGATCATTTGTTTGAGTGTGCAATATTTATGAAACGAATATTTCTTGAGTTATTGGCGAGGAAGCGTGCAATATTTATGAAATGGATTCCTCTTAAGAGTCTGCATTATATTTGTAATGGATTCTTGATTTAAGTGTGCATTAGTTTTGAAACGGGCTCTCTCGGTAAAATGTGCATTATTAATGAAATGAATTATTGATTTGAGTGTGCATCACTTATGAAATGGATTCCTGTCCTGATTAAAATGTTATGCCGAAGCGGGGTTTCTTAAGAATCTTGGTATAAAACGTGCAATATTTATGAAATGAGTTTCTCTTAAGAGTCTGCATTATATTTGTAATGGATTCTTGAATTAAGTGTGCGTTATTTTTGAAACAGGTTCTTAGTGTGCATTATTTATGAAAATAAATCTACAGAACATGTTCAGTAGTTTGAAGTAAATATTTACTCTAAGTGTGCAATATTTATGAAACAGATTCTTGATTAACGTGTGCATTAGTTTTGAAACGGCCTCCCTCCGTAAAATGTGCATTATTCATGAAATGAGTTATTGGTTTGAGTGTGCATTACTTATGAAATGGATTCCTATCCAAGTGTGTGCATTATATTTGTAATAGATTCTCCACTATTCTTATTCCATAAGTAATGCACACTTCGATGAAGGATAAACATCGCACATATACAAAATGGCGTTGTTGTCTTATAAATTGAGATTCATTAGTCATAAAATAGTGTGCATTACTTACGAAATGAATTTATTTATAAACTTTTCAAATATATTCGACTTGAAAAATGGGAAGCGATAAAAAGAAAGAAAGATGGCAGAACAAACAAAAAGAAGGAAAGAAAGAAACACCTGAGTTGGGAGGAAGATCGAATGGGAGTAGGTGGTGGTGGATGATGGAGGCGAACGAAGAGCGAAGAAAAATGAAATCTCGTAAGCTAAGAATAAGGGAAAGTGTGGAAGGTTAGAAAGTGCGAAGGTGGATGGATGATGTGGGCGGGGCGGGGCGGAGAGGAAGGAAGAAAGGTCGCGTAGCATGTCACCCTCGAGGAAATCGGAAAATTCGTTCGCGGATTACCCAGACGAAGGATGAAACTATAAATTTCAGGATGAAAACAAGCCGGAAGGCAAAAAAAAATTTTTTTTTTGTTACCCACAGAAAGAATTTCATTAGAAAGTCTTCTCTTCCGTTTCGTGGTAAAAATGGATTTTTCAGCAAGAAGATGAGATGAAAGGTGTCTAGTCAAACCAGAATTTTGGGCGGCTGCGGGGGGAGGAGGGAGGAAGGGGTGTTAAATGAGTGACGGAATGAAACTCTGGGTGTTAAAGTCAGCACATAAATTTAAACGTCTCGCTGTCGGATGGAATACAGAAACCATCATTATCCTGCCAGAATGTGGAGCACTTTTACCAAGACTTCATTTCAGAAATAATGCACACTTTATCAAAGAATCCCCGTTTCAAATGATGCACGTTTTACCGAAGAATCCGTTTCACAGATAATTCACACTGTTCAAAGAATCTATTTCAAAAATGATGCACACTTTACCGAAGAATCCATTTCATAAGTAATGCACATTCGAACAAAGAATTCGTTTCATAAATATTGCACACTCTTAAGAGGAATCCATTTCATAAATAATGCACGCTTCCTCGCCAATAACTAAAGATATTTCATCGCACTGAAAAGAAATATTCGTTTCATAAATAATGCACACTTAGAGTAAATATTTACTTCAGAAGTACCGAACACGTTCTGTAGATTCCTTTTCATAAATATTGCACACTTTACCGAAGATCTCGTTTCAAAACTAATGCACACCTTACCCAAGAATCCATTTCATAAGTAATGCATATTTTGACGAACAACCCGTTTCAATATAATGCACACTCTAACCAAGAACCCATTTCATAAATATTGCACGTTTTATACCAAGATTCTTAAGAAACCCCGCTTCCGCATAACACTTTCAATTTGATAATATTCGAATCAACATTTATAAATAAGTGTGCATTACTTTTGAAATGACTTCTTTATGTAAACATTCCTTTAGTAATTATTCTTCTGCGAGTACTTATGGAACAAACATCTCAGGAAGGTGTGCATTACTTATGGAATGAAACTCTCCTGTCACTGTGGATTATTGCTTACATGAGTTCCTCACAACTGTGTGCAATATTTATGAAACGAGGATTTTTTAGAAAAGGGTATTAATAATTCACGGAGAGGATGGTTTTGGGAAAGTGTGCAATATTTATGAAATGGGGTTTTCGTTAAGAAAATTCGGTGTGGTTTTCCAATGCCTGTCTATCACGACAAAAGATGTGCAAGATTCGTCAAGTAGATCTTGGTGACAATGTGCATTACTTATGAATGGATTCCTCTCAAGAGTGTGCAATATTTATGAAATGTATTCTTAGGTTAAGTGTGCAATAATTATTATATGAACGATTCTTCGTGCATAATTTTTGAAATGAGTTCTTGATTAAAGTGTGCATTATTTATAGGGTTCCTCTTAAGAGTGCGCAATATTTATGTGATGAATTCTTGGTTAATGTGTGCATTACTTATGAAATGGATTTCTCTTAAGAGTGTGCAGTATTTATGAAATGAGTTTTAGTTATGAAAATTCCACATCTCCGTGTAGTTTCCCAACGTATGTCCATCGTGACAAAAGGTGTACAAGATTCGTCCACTAGATCTTGATGACAGTGTGCATTACTTATGAAATGGATTCCTTTCAAGAGTGTGAAATATTTATGAAATGGATTCTTCGATAGTGTGCATAATTTTTGAAACAAGTTCTTCGTTAAAACGTGCATTATTTATGAAATATTCTTCCTTTGAGTGTGCAATATTTATGAAACGGGGTTTTCGTTAAAAGAAATTCGACATCTCAGTGTAGTTGTACTCCAGGCCTTCATTTTCGTCTTTCTTCCCTTCGTATCATTTTACCTTTTCCTCCCTCCCCTCTCACCTTCCCTCCTCTTCCTCCTCCTTCAGCAGTCTTGCTTCTTCTCCAAATGGTTCCAGGAAAAGTTTTTAAAGAGTTTTGCGCTCTTCATCTGCTTTTATCTCGGAAAATCGCACACATCGCATTTTTCTTTTCCCTTTTTTCTTATAATGGAGGAGAGAGTGCGGGGAGGTGGGAGGACGAGGAGGAGGAGGCGGTGGAGTAGGATGCGAAAGAGGTCTTGATTGAGTGAGCTGAAGAGAAAACTAACACAGATTTTGCTAAAACTTTTTTTCTTCTTCTTCTTCTTCTGAATTCTGTTCCAGCTTTTTTTTATTTCGTCACATTTTCAATAAAAACCCTTCGCTCCCGACTTTCCATTCCTTTCCTCCTTCCACCTTTTTGCCTCCCGCCCCTCTCCCCCCGCTCTCTCTTATCTCGAGAAAATTCTTCTCGAACCTTCGAAATCTTTTGGAGGATTTTCTCTCCTCCTTCTTCTTCTTCTTCTTCTTCTTCTTACTTCTTTTTATAGACTTATAAGAGTAAAGCTTAATGGCGGGAGATTCGAAGAGGAGGTGAGGGGAAGGGGAGGAAGGTTTGGGGGCTTCGAGAAACTGCGTCAGAGTGTTGCATGCTTTTAACGAGAATCTCCTTCATAAATGTTGCACAATCTTAGCTGTAATCCGATTGGGAAGTGACTGGTGGAAAAGTTTTTAACCAAGACCACTTTCATAATTAATGCACGACGAGATGAAGAACTCGTTTCATAAATATCGAACAGATTCAAGGGATTCATTTGAGAAATTGTGCGTGGTTTTGCTGATCTGATGATTCCCTCCTGATTTAACGGAGAAATGATTTTGAAAGTAGTGCACAGTGGTGGGGAAGATTTTTGTTTTCATAAATAATGCACACTCTGTGTAATAATCTCATAAGCTAGGCAGAGATGTTGAATTTACTCTACGAAAACCCATTTCATAAATATTGCACACTTCAATCAAGAATTCATTTCATAAATATTGCACACTTCAATCAAGAATCCATTTCATAAATATTGCACAATCAAACAAGGAATCCATTTCATAAATATTGCACACTTCAATCAAGAATCCATTTCATAAATCTTGCACACTTAACCAAGAATTCATCTCATAAATATTGCACAATCAAACAAGGAATCCATTTCATAAATATTGCACACTTCAACCAAGAATTCATTTCATAAATATTGCACACTTCAATCAAGTTTCAAAAATCTTGCACAATTCAATCAAGAATCCATTTCATAAATATTGCACACTCAACCAAAGAATCCATTTCATAAATATTGCACAATCAAACAAAGAATCCATTTCAAAAATACTGCACACTTAACCCAAGAACTCAGGTCTCTTTGGTCTCCTTCTTTCCTAAAATTTGGTTTAGGATTTTCAGTTGACAACATTTCTTCCATAGTTTCAACTCCTAGTTTTGATACAGTATATTGTTCTTATTGTTTTGTTATTATTTATTTATTTATTTATTTTTATTTGTTTTTCTGGTTCCTTTTATTTTATTTTCCTCTTCCTCCTCTCTGCTGTAATTCTCAATTTAGTTTTAAAACTTGACAACAGAGAATCGAGCTTAGTCATGCGTACAAACAAGACAGTTATTGCACACTCCGAGTCTTTTTCTCGTAGAAAGGCAGGACAGACATCCGGAGTGAAGTTAGCTGCTACTACTAGAAATTGATTTGTGTCAGAACGAAACAAATGTCTCTCCAAGAGACGACTCGAAGGAGAAAATATTACAAAAAATGTGTTGCGAAAGATATTTCACTCAATAAAGTTTAGCTTTTATGACGAATTCGACGAAGCAAAGCTTCAATAACAGATAACAAAAAAAGACGGTGGAGGGAGAGGGAGAGGGAGGGGAGAGGGGAGAAGAAAAGAAGAAGAGAGCACTCAGGATTTGTGCAACCATGAAAAACCTCAATAAAAAGATGAGGAAAAAAGGGAAGACAAGACAATTTTCCACGAGAAGAAAGCCCGGAGATGGCGAAGAAAGGGAGGAAGGACAAGCGGGAGGGCGGAGGTGGTGGTGGTGGTTTAAAGGGATGAAGATAAGATATAAAGTAGATGGCGGAATCATTTGAGGAATGCGCATGCGCGGTGTCGATCTTGTCGCACGACTGCCTGTCAAATGTATAATGCATATGAGCCACGTGATGAAGAACTTTTGGGGGGAACCAAAAATTTCCAGAAATTATTTCTACACGTACGGATATGAGGCACGTCACGCGTGCACACACGTACTGTGCCGTTACACCCCTCCCTCCTTCCTTCCAAAAATTTTCTTTTATTTTCCGATTCCGCCGGCATTTTTGCCTGCGTTTTGACAAAACGGGGACTTTGACTTTAAAATTTTCTACATCCCACATCCCGCTTATGTATAACTTATGAAACGATTTCCACTCAAAAGTGATTCATATTAAATAAGATGAGCTCCTGACAAACGGTAGCTATTGGTTATAAAATAAATTCTTGCCGAAATTGTGCACTATTTATGAAATGAATCAGGCCTGGTGTTAATGTTGAAACGAACTAAAGATGAACCTAACAGAGAGCGCGCAGCTCAGGTTATACATTAGATAGAACTAATTCTATAAACAGAAGTATGGAAAGAAAACAGAAGCACTATAAATCAGCATAAAAATTTTATAAATTCTTTGACTCTTCTTTCAAAAATTATGCACACTTAGTTGAATATTTATTTCATAAATGTTGCACACTTTTATAATAATCCTATTTTCTTTTTTCATTTTTTATATATACGTAAAAGAGTTGTTTGTTTTGTATATTTTTTAAATAGATATAATATATTGACTCAAATGTATATAGATAATTGCTAACAGTTACTATTTTGAAAAGTTGTGAATACGAATTTATATTTGTATATAAGAAATATAAAAGAATTCTTTTTATATCTGTCGCGTCCTAAGCCGCTAAACAAAAATCTCACATAAAATAAAATTATGCGGTGCAGGTAGCGACAGGACCAAAGGAAAAACTAAGAATAGTCTCGAAGGTTCCGGAAACTAGTACTCGAACTTTCTCGAATTTTACGGAAGCTTCTCTTCCCATAAGCTTAACATGAGAGAAATTCTCGTAGTTTCCGGGCGCTTCGAGACTCGTCTCTAAGTTTTTCCTTTGGTCCTGTCGCTGCCTGCACCGCATTTCTTCTGCTTTCTTTTTGTCCTTCATTTTGTTTTCTTTTAATTTTATTTTATGTGATCCCATCCCAATCCTTCTGCGACATCCCTCCTGAACGAACCACGTGACCAACTTAACGATACAAACCGTTAGACTCACTAACACGCTTCTTGTAGTGCTACCTCTACCTCTCTCCTAATTCCTTCTACTTTCCTCCTCACCTACTACCCCTACCCTTATTCCTCTTCCCATCCTTCCTTTCCTCTTCACTCTCCTACCCCCTTCCTCATCTCCCACTAACCTCTTACTTCCATCCCACTAACGTCAAACCTGCCATCTCTACACACACCTTAAAAATTCTGTGAGAAACCCCCTTACAAAATGTCTCGTGTTTGGAGACAGGTGGACGCTACAATATCTAAAACATAGAAATTGTGTAAAAGTATAGCATAATCTACCAAAAACCGAAGTAAACAATATAACTTATAGCAAAGGGAAGAATATAATGTATATAGAATAAAAACAATATAAAAGATATAGTGATAATTATAAACAGGAAGTATTGTCAAAGTACAGGAAGTATATCAAAAATGTCATAAATATTGAGTAGTAAAAATGAAAACTATACAGTAAAGTAGTATAAACCGAAAGCTATAATCGTGAATTATAATATAATATAATCTCTTTCTAGTTTCAACTCCGCCTTTCATCATTGAGTATAATAGAGAGGAAGGGGTTCGGTCAAACCTCAGCCATCCTTTCGGCGGTCAGGTTACATTGATCTCACGATAATTGGAAGGAGAAGGTCGTTGCGAGATCATCTTCAACTTCTTAAACAATTTTCGTGATGTTATGTCAGCATTAGTCAGTTTCTGTTGTGATAAGGTAAGTGGAACTTTGATATAACATAAAACAGACGGGAGGGAGTGTTAAAGCTAAACCCAGACATCAGTAAACCGAATTTCTTACCCCATCCACGGCTGGATAACAGCGGCCAATACGAAACCCTCCGATACTAATTGATGCGAGGATTCATTGCCGGGGATGGAGAAACTGGAAGAAACCATTTATTACGGAACGGTTAGCGTGTCAAGAACCAATAAGAATGCTAATAACGACGGTGTGTGAAATTAGGACGTGCACCCACACCACAGACACACAAACACAACATGTTGAAACTGGGAAACCGTGTACAAAAATTTGTTTCCAAGTCGACGCTGTTGACATTTCCAAAAAAAAATTTTTTTGTTTTCCCCTCCAGACTTTTGTATGAATGGAGTATATGAACGGGAGGAGAGGAGAGGAGAGAGGAGGAGAGATAACTCTTTATCAAAGAAAAAAAATTTTTTTTTAATAATCAAAAACTCTGAAAAGAGGGAAAAGAGAGAGGAGGAGGAGGAGAGGAGGAGTAAAAATGTAAAAGAGAGAAATGAAAATTCAACGCAAAATTAAAATCAATTTTTTTATCTGGAGGCAGAAGAGAGAATGGAGGATGATGAAAAGAGGAGGTAGGGAGGAGGAGGAGGAGGATCGGAATAAAATTTGCAATCAAAATATGATTTCCCAGAGAAAAAGTCCTCCCTCCCGACTTCTTCGAATCCACTTTTCCGGCCCGCCCACCATCTGCTAGAATTCTGAAGTGAAATTTGATTTGGACACTCGAACGAACCTAATTACGCCGCAACCCCCTCCCCCACCACCAACCAACCGCCACCACCTCCTCCTCTCCCAGACTCATCTATAATTGATGATCGTTCACGTTTATGCCGTTCGCCGAACGGTTTCTAATTAACTAAAATGAAGTCGGCCGGCAGGTTCTTCTTACCCGCGACACAAACGCACAGCCTTCTTGTAATGAATTCGGTAACAATAAGTGAATTGCTGCAAGAAGCTTCCGGTTTATGATTTTAATTGTCACATTAATTTCGATGTTTAATTATCATCTCGTTTCATCCTCCTCTTTCACTCTTTCCTTCCTGTCGTCTTCCTCCTCACCCTCGCCGCCTCTCGTTTCTGTCGCTCTCGGCAGACTTCGGTAATCATTTTTCAACTTGAGCAGGTTTTCCAAAATGATTCTCTGGGGATTCTTTAGTTTTCTCAAATTTGGCTTTTGGATGTGTGTGTGTGTGTGTAAGGAGGTTGATGTGATTTCTGTGAAATGAAGTTCATTGAATCGACCTCCTTCCACCGCCTTCCTCTCTCCTCCTCATCCTCTTCTCTTCCCAACTTCCGAAACTCATTTCCCGAAGAAATTATGCCCGACACGTGTAAACTTTTTAAAAAAATTCTGAGCTTTGACCTCATTCAGGTTTTTCGCTCCTCTCCTCTCCTCCTCCCTCCTCCTCCTGCTCTCTTTTTCTGTATTTGCTTCCTCTTCCTTTCCCCGCCCCTCTCTCTCTCTATACTTTTATCTGTCTCTCTCTCTCTCTCGCACTCTGTTTTTATCTATGTCTTATGGAATTCTACTTCCTTTTCTGTTTCTGTCTCTCTTCTGATTATTTTTTTCTCTATTAGTTTCCTCTTTCTACTTTTATCTATTTCTCTTTCTTGCTCCCTTCTTCTTTATATCCTCTGGCATCCTGTATTTTGTTCTCTATTCTGTTTTTGCCTCTTATTTTCTCTACGTTTTTGTTATTATCTTTCTTTTCCTTTCTTCTTTTCTTCTTTTCCTTCTCTCTCTCTCTATTTTTATCTGCCCGTCCTCTCTTGGCTGGTTTATCTATATTTTCTGGTATCCTGCCTTTGTTTTTGTCTCTTTCTCTCTTTTCTTCAGTCCTGTTTTTGTGTGATTACCTCCCTTTTTACTTTCTTTTTTCTCTTTCTATTTTTATCTATTTATTTTTCTTACCCAATGTTTCTCTTTATTTCTTCTGACGTTCTGCCTCTGTTTTTGTTGCCTTTTTTTAGTTTTTCAATTTCCCTGTGATTATTTTTCTCTTTAGCTGTTTTTGTTTTTCCTCTTCCTCTATTTTTATCTACATTTCTCTCTTTTGTTCTGTTTTTATCTACATTTCTGGTATTTTGCCTTTTTGGCATATTTTGGTATTTTGTTTTTGTCTCTTCTTCTCTTATCTTCAGCCTCTCTTTTACTCTTTTTCTCTATTTTTTGTGATTATCTTCTCTCTTTTTCTCTATTTGTTTTTTCTCTTATTGCCTTTTTGTCTTTTCTCAATATCTTCTGGCATTCTTTTTCTGTTTCTGTCTCACTCTTTTCTCTAGTCTTTCTTTAACTCTCTTTATTTCTCTGAAATTATCTCTTCCTTTTCCTCTATTTTCTTCCTCTTTTTTTCGCCTTATCTTCATTATTCCTGTTTTAATTAGTCTCTCTTTCACTCTGTCTTTTGATATTCTGCTCGACTTTCTGTTTGTGTCTCTTTCACTCTTTTAATTTCTGTATCCCTCTCTCTCCCTTGCTCTGTTGTTCTCTTAACTTCTGGCATTCTGCCTTTATTTCTGTTTCTCTTTTCTCCAGTTGTCTCTTTACTCTCTCTTTCATTATTCGTTTCCTCGACTCTGCCTTCCTGTTCTTTGCAGCCTCTTTCAAGATCAGGGTGATGGACTACAATCTCCGTCACGCAGCTGGGCAAGAAGGAGGAAAATTCGTTTCCTCTTTTTCGCTCTCTCTCACTTTATTTTTATCTACCTCTCCTTATTGTTTTGTTTTTATCTATATATTATATCTTTCTTTCATGTCATTTATATCTTTATATCTCCCTTTCTGTTTCTGTCTCTATCTCTCTTTTTCCACTTCCTCTAATTTTCTCTGAGATTATTCTTCTCTTTGTCTATGTGTTTCCGCTTTTGTTCCTCCGATCTCTCTTATGTTTTCATTTTTCTTCCTGTTTCTGTATGTGTTATCTTTTCTATCTCCATTTTGATATTTCTCTCCTACTTATCTATATCTCTCTCTCTCTCATCTTTTGTTTGTTTTGCTTTCCTATATCTTCTGTCATTCACCCCTCTTTCTGTTTCTGTCTCTATCTCTCTTTTTATCAGTCCCTCTAACTTTCTGGGATTATCTTTTCTTGTCTGTTATTTGACTTATAGCTTTATCCTCTCTCTCTGCCTTTTTTATGTTTCTATCTGTGTGTCTGTCTACCTCTTTCAGTATCATTTTCTTTTATCTTTGTATCCAGTTTGTCTTCTTCTATTTTCTCTTCTCTACCTATTGCCTCTCCCTCTCTCTATTTTGATCCAGTTGTATCTTTTGTTCTCTTTTTCCCTACATCTTCTGTCATTCTGCTCCTCTTTTTGTTTCTGTCCTTATCTCTCTTTTTTCCAGTCCCTCTAACTTTATCTGGGATTATCTTTTCTTGTCTATTTGTTTCTGCTTTTATCCTCCTCTCTCTCTGCCTGTTTTTCTATGTTTCTTCCTGTTTCTATCTGTGTGTCTGTCTACCTCTTTCTCTCTTTCAGTATCATTTTCTTTTTATCTTTATATCAGTTTCTCTTTTCTCTTCTCTACCTATTTGTTTCTCCTCTCTATTTTTATCTAGTTCTATCTCTGTTTTTCCCTACATATTCTGTCATTTTTGCCCCTTTTCTGTTTCTGTTTCTCTCCAACTCTTTTCCCCAATCTCCCTTTTACTCTCCTTTTCATTCCCTTCCATCATTTTCACAAAGTTTGGCGTGGTAACAAATTTCCGACATTTTCTTTCAAGTCTTGGAAAATTGTTTTACAAATTTAGTTTGATAGATAATCCTCCTTCGGTTCTCCTTTGATTATGACTATGGAAAAAAAAGGAGAAAATGCGTTCGTGTCTCACGTTTCAAAAGCTCTTCTCCTTTGCCCTTTTTGTCGTTTCAAATTTAATCGACACTCGGAAAATTATGAAAAATTTTGTGTCCAACCCTCCCTGCAGAGAGTGTCCCGCAATGCACTCCTCCAATGACTCAAACTCATTGTCCAAAAAATTAACAAAACCCCCAAAAATATTATTTAATAATAATAAAAAAAAGTGAAAAATTCAGAATTGATAAGAAACCTGTTGCTGCTGTATGCTGTCGCCGAGTCTAATAAACGATCGTGTTCCAGGAGATAATGACTTTCCAGTCGACCAACTTTTTTTTTCTTCCATTCTTTTCTCTTTTCCGGAGCTAATTACTTGATTTAACAGGCGAACAAAAAAAAAATCAAGGACAGGGAAAAGTCGGTGAGTGGGGGGTGGTTGGGGGGGTAGAAGAAGCCCCAAGGGGGCGGCGAAATAAATTTTGTATCGATTTTCTGAGGAGAGGAAGGTCGCGGGAGGAGGTGAGAATGAGAGAAGTGGGAAAAGCTTTTTTCCTCGACACACTTTCAAGCCAACTCCAGTCATGTGAAAACATTTCCCTCCTCCCAACGCCCCGATTGGGTCAAGTTGGAACAAACAACTTCCGGTGAATGCGTTGAATGCAATGGAGGTTTGGAGGAAGGTCTCGTTTCATAAATAATGCACACTCGATTGGAAGATTCGTTTTGAACGTGTGGAAGGAAACGTTTTTCTTAGAAAAAGATTTCGGTTTAGTGAGTTGTGTAACACATGAAACGATTCGTGGGATTTTTTTTTCATAAATATTGCACACT
This sequence comes from Columbicola columbae, assembly GCA_016920875.1. Taxonomy (NCBI): domain Eukaryota; kingdom Metazoa; phylum Arthropoda; class Insecta; order Psocodea; family Philopteridae; genus Columbicola; species Columbicola columbae. The sequence goes on from JADMLL010000161.1 coordinate 34,620, forward strand.
TGAACGCATGTTTCTTTTCATAAATAGTGCACACTCGAATAAAGAATTCATTGAACTATTGGCATTTGTATCAAACGAAGCTTTTTTATAGGAAATTTAAATTTAGGAAGCTGTAAAAGAAATGAGCCGATTCCTTGAATTTTTCATAAATACTGCACACTTGAGTAAAGGCTTCGTTTCATAAATAATGCACACTTGAGTGAAGAATTCATTGCACTATTGGCGTTTGT
>JADMLL010000162.1:0-24836 GCA_016920875.1 Columbicola columbae
GGTCATGTTCGTGATGAGGAGGACTGTGATAGGAGTCCTCCAGAGGAGAATCAGGGGTGAATGGACACTAATGATTCTGTAATCATTCGCCTGTTTATGTCAGTGCCGTCGACTGGTTCTCACATGATTAGAGACACAGATTCCTGTCTCCGACCCCTCCTGCCTCTTCAATTTGTCGTTCATCCTTTTGTCTGAAGTCATATCTGGACGAAGAGGCCTGAGTAAATGAAACTTTTTGCACAAAATTTTATTCCAAAAATTTTTAATTTCACAAGACTTCAATTCCAAAAATGCACATTGTAATGAGGCAGTGTGCAGTACTGAAACAATTCTTCGAAGCTCGCGTCATTTTTCGAAACAAGTTTCGTTGATGATGTCTGTGGATCAAAGTACTCACAAAAGTGTGCAGTATATATGAAATGAATTGCTGCTGGTAGTGTGCATTAATTATGAAATGAATCTTTGGTTGGAGTGTGCAATATTTATGAAATAAATTGTGCTCAGTAGTGTGCATTATTTATGAAGTGAATTGTTGCTAATATGTGCATTATTTTTGAAATGGTTTGTTGGCAGCATTACGTGTTATTTATGATATGAATTTTGGGTTGGAGTGTGCATTATTTTTGAAATTAATTATTGCTATTAGTGTACAATATTTATGAAATTGATCGTTGCTATTGGTGCCCATTATTTTTGAAATGGATTGTGGCTGGGGGTGTGCAATATTTTTGAAATGAATTGTGGCTAGTGTGCCTTCTACAAGTATTGCAGAAAGTACAGCTTTGCCCTACTAACAGTATTTTTGAAAGGAGGCCGCCCTACAAGTGCAATATTTTTGAAATAAATGTATCCTACTAGTGTGCAGTATTTTGAAAGAGGCCGCCTACAAGTTAATGCAATATTTTGAAATAAATCTACCTACTAATTGTGCAGTATTTTGAAAGGAGGCCGCCCTACAGTTGTGCAATATTTTTGAAATGAAGTCCTCCTACAGTTGTGCAATATTTTGAAATGAATAGTTGCTAGTAGTGTGCAATATTTATGAAATGAATTCTGGCAGTAGTGTAATTCTTGCAATGTTTGGTTGGAGTGTGCAAAATTTATGAAATGAATTACTGCTAGTAGTGTGCATGATTTATGGTAGGATCTGCCAATGAATTATAAATTATTTACCAGATAAAGCAGGTGTGCAATATTTATGAAAGAAACGAAGTATGGATATGTGTGCTCAGTTATGAAATGAATCTTTGGTTGGAGTGTGCAATACTTTTGAAATGGTTTTTTGGTAGTACTGGCATTATTTATGGTATGAATTGTTGCTTGTGGTGTGCAATATTTTTGAAATGAGTTGCTCCCACTAGTGTGCATTATTTTGCAATGGATTGTTGGTAGAATTGTGCATTACTTATGAAATGAATCTTTGGTTGGAGTGTACATTATTTATGAAATGACTTGGTGTCAGTATTGTGCATTATTTATGAAAGGATCTGCCGATGAATTAATAAGTATTTACTATATACCTTGAAGGAAAGTGTGCATTATTTATGGAATGAGATTATCAATACATCGTGCAGTATTTATGAAAACAAAAATTCTCAGCAAATTGTAAATTTTTTTTCTAATAAAAATATTCACAGACTATTACTACTTTTGAAATGAAGTTACCATTAGGTGTGCATTATTTGAAGGAAATTCCTCCCTGATGAAAGTGTGCATTATTTATGAGAAGAATTGTTGGTAGTATTGTGCAATATTTATGAAATGAATTGTTCTCACTAGTGTGCATTATTTATGAAATAATTTAGTATCAGTATTTATGCATTATTTGCGTTGCTCTCACTAATGTGCATTATTTATGAAATGAATTGGTATCAGTGTTGTGCATTATTTATGAAAGACTCTGCCGATGAATTGTGAATTAACTACTACATATCTTGAAGGTCAGTGTGCAATATTTATGAAAGAAAACAGGCGTGTCAATTTTGTGCATTATTTATGAAATGAATTGTTCTCACTAGTGTGCATTATTTATGAAATGAATTGGTGTTGTTATTGTGCATTATTTATGAAAGATTCTGCCGATGAATTGAACTAATTACTATATATCTTGAAGGTCAGTGTGCAATATTTATGAAAGAAACGGAGCGTGTCAATTTTGTGCATCATTTATGAAATGTATTCTTTGTGTGAAAGTGAAAAGCTTGTCTGACAGTTATTTATGACCGGACTTAACGTCGTCCCACGTGGTGCCACCTCTAAGGAAAGAAGTAAGACTCGTTCACGTGGGCTTTACACTTTCATTCGAGAATTTCAAAAATTTCGTTTTGGATTTTCCTCCTCCCCCTTTCCCCGCCTACCCTCTCTCTGTGTTGTGGCATGTACACATTGTCATCATGTCCCACTTCTTCACGAGTACTTTCCCCCCGCATCATTCCGGAACCAATAACAGTCAGGTTGGCATCGTACCGCCCCCAAGAACAATGAACCGCGTTCGATGAAGGGAAACAAATTATGAATCACATACGCACAAAGAGTGTTTTGCTCGATCCAAAAACCCAAAATTACAAAGGTCCGTCTGTCCATCTCTCTCTAATCAGCGTTATATGAAGACATCTTGGCAGGTGTAATTGGTCGAAGGGAACCAGACGCCTCTCATTTTGCGGTTTTGCTTTGATTCCAGTCAACCATTAAAGACCATCGAGGCACTCGGTTGCGCAACGTTCCTGTGTTTTCGATTCGCGTCCATGATTTCGTGGTGTAATGTCACTGAAATCGCTTTGTCTGCCTGTAGTTGGTGTGTCGTGTTTCGTCAAGTAGATACAGATAAAGGAATCAAGCAGATAAATCAACACAATAACTCTGGATTACTTAAATGAACGACAGGTAGGTGAACTATATATTTCTTTCATAAATACTGCACACTTGCCTTCAAGCTATGCGGATATAATTCGCAATTCATCCTGCGGATCCTTTCATAAATCATGCACATCACTGCGTCCAATTCCTTTCGTAAGTAATGCACTCTACTAGGAACAATTCATTTCATAATTATTGCACACTTCAACCAAAGATTCATTTCACAAATCATGCTTACTAGAAGCATCAATTCATTTCTAAAATATTGCACACACCTACCAACATTTTATTTCATAAATAATGCACACCACTAATGCAACGATCCGTTTCTAAAATATTGCACACTACTAGCCAAAATCTATTTCAAAAATCATGCACACTCCTACCAACATTTCATTTCATAAATACTGCACACGATCGTTACTAGTGGTGTGCACTATTTATGAAATGAATTCCTGCTGGTAGTGTGCAATATTTATGAAATGAATCGTTTCTATTGGTGCTCATTATTTTTGAAATGTATTGTGGCTAGTATGGAGAATGATTTTTGAAATGAATCTTTGGTTGGAGTGTGCAATAATTATGAAATGAACTGTAGCTAGTCTCGTGCATGATTTTTGAAATGAATTGCTGCCTCTAGCGTGCATTATTTTTGAAATGGTTTCTTGTTGTACGTTATTTATGAGAAGAATTGTTGGTAGTGGTGTGCATTATTTATAAAATGAATTGCTGCCAATAGTGTGCATAAATTATGAAATGAATCTTTGGTGGGAGTGTGACAAACACTTTTGAGGTTTACTAAGCTTGTTGCTGACGTTCCGGAAAATGGAAACTGATCACAAAATATAAGGAAACTGCAAATCGAGAAACTTTGACAGCAGAAGGACAGAAATCGAAGGTAATAGATAAACCGGAAATGGAAGAAAAGATAAAAGAAATTTTGTCTGATTGGGGGATTCATTCTCCTTCTAGCGTCTCCTCCAAGTTTTTATTCAATTACGTCATAGATAATAAATAAATAAAAGACCTCGAAGCGGACTCTAGTGATTAATTATTCATTAAAGATAAGACTAATTATCTATTCAATAAATTACAATTTTACGTGAGAGTTACAAAAAAAAAATCATAAAAATCCAGACCGCAGTCACGGAGGCACAACAAGAATGACTTGTAAATGTAGGAAAGTGGAGGATGGGGTGGTAGGAAGGAGGAGACACGAAAAGGACAAAACAGACAATCCAACCCTCGGAAACAAAGAAATGATAACAGTCACGGAAGATAAAATAGAATCTCAGGGTAGAGGAGGAGGAGGAGGATAGATAAAACGACTAGTTTTCGGTTGACATCGGTCATGCGACAAGACGAATCGAGGCAGCAGAAGACAGAAGGCGGTGGATTCTTTACAAGGCCCTGCCTCTGGGCAGAGAGGACAAAGACCTGGAACGAAGTGAGAGAGGGAATGGCGGCTGGCAAGAAGTCAACACGAGATTGTCGGTTTTGTCCTTCTCCGAGGAAAACTTGACCAAAGTCGGAGGCTGGGGAGGAGGGGAGGGGTACAGACGACCTTGATCTCTCTCTCTCTAGTAGATTATCTATCTACTTGGGGGGATATTTTGTCAGTGAGGCTGGAAATTAATTTTCTCTCTTTCTTCCTTCATCGGGTTATCTATCAAAAGTTTTATTAATTACTCGGCTCGGGTTTTATTAATTAATAATTCAAATAAGGCCCATAAAAACTTATGTAAGTTGGGGTCCTTGGGCTCTTTTATGGAGACCTGATTTAAATCGAGTCGACGAGAAAGTTGAGGAAAACGCACGCGAGCCTAACATTAACTGCCCTGACTACAATCATTAGGCTCTGATGACGGAGTGGAGATAAGTAGGCGAATGGACAGACGGACGGACAGACAGACAGACAGACAGACATCGGTGATTTTCCATGTCGGAAATAATTTAATGACCCCCTCTTCCTTTCCCACGCGAAATCGATTAAATCCTTCTAACAAGCGTGCATTACTTATGAAACGTGTCTGAGCCCATAAGGCTGTTAAATTGTTTTGAATCCTTCGCGGGTGTGCAATAATTATGAAACGAGTTCTTCGCTTAAACCAAATCGAAGTAAAGTTTGCGTAACTGAAATTTGAAAATTTTATCTCAAGACTGTGCAAAATTTATGAAAGAATTCATTTATCAAGGCCGTAAAGCATTTATACGACTCGAAATCTTCACCTAAGTGTGCAGTATTTTTGAAACGACAAAATCACACAAGCGTGCATGACTTTTGAAAGTTTAGCTGAGTTCAGCGTTAAGATAATAACGAAGATTCAGTTCATGGATTCATTGATTGGAGGATTCATTTCATAAGTAATGCACACACTCCTGGTGGGCTCATTTCAAAAGTAATGCACACACTCTTGGAGGATTCGTTTCATAAGTAACGCACACACTCTTGGAATTTTTATTTCAAAAACAGCGGTTAAGTGGAATGAAGTGAATTTGAAAATTTTTGTTTTTGTTCGGAACAAAACTTTAATTTTGTGTTTGTGAGTCACTTTGACTCACTTGACTAAACACGGGTAATATGATCAATAAGTCGAGCAGTTAAACAAAATTCCGAGCACTGCTAATTATGAAGTTGACCTTCCATTTCTAGAAACCGCATAAAAAAAGGAAATGGAACTTTGAAAACGCCAAGGACTTTCAAAAATAATGCACACTCTTGGAGGATTCATTTCAAAAGTAATGCACACACTCTTGAGTGATTTATTTCAAAAATAATGCACACACTCTTGGAGGATTTTTCAAAAGTAATGCACACACTCTTGAAGGTTCATTTCAAAATTAATGCACACACTCTTGAAGAATTCATTTCAAAAGTAATGCACACACTCTTGAGTGATTTATTTCAAAAATAATGCACACACTCTTGGAGGTTCATTTCAAAATTAATGCAAAAACTCTTGGTGATTCATTTCCCTAGTAAGAAACACACTCTTGGAGAATTTTTTTTTCAAAAATAATGCACACAGTCTATTAGGATTTATTTCAAAAGTAATGCACACACTCTTGAAGAATTCATTTCAAAAGTAATGCACACTCTTGGTTTTTTCAAAAATAATGCACACTCTTGGAGGAATTTTTCAAAATAATGCACATTCTTCGTGGGTTCATTCCAAAATTAATGCACACACTCTTGACTGTTTTATTTCAAAAGTAATGCACACAGTCTTGAAGGGTTCATTTCAAAAATAATGCACACACTCATGAAGACTTCGTTTCAAAATTAATGCACTCACTCTCGGATGATTCGTTTCATAAGTACTGCACACTTTGAGGAACAAGTTATCAAAAACAAGGCTGTAGCCAGAATTCGTTTCGTAAGCATTGAACGCTTTTATTGAAAGGTTATTTCATAAATAACGCACACCAGGGAAGAATTGATTCCATAAAAATTGCACGGATGTCTCAAAAGAGTAAGTGAACATCGTAAAACCAACTCATTTCATAAATAATGCACACTTAAGTATTAAAATATTTTGCGACGACGTGATATTGAATTTTTTCGTATGAAATATATTTGTCTTAAGTGTGTGCATTATTTTTGAAATAAAATCCTCGTACAAGATTGCAATATGTATAGTAAACATATAAGGAAGAGATGGATTAAATTCTCGCTATGAGTGTGCATTATTTATGAAATAAACTCACACAAGTTTTGTCAATTGTAGTCACGGGAGAAGTCCAAGTTCCTCACTAAAAATCGGTGGCTGTCTATTATGACAGGTCTTTAAACTTCCCAACAGCATTTTTGTCTTTATCAGGGTGCAGGAAGTTCCCTTATCAATAAAAAATCGGAGAAGGTTGTTAGCAGAGAAACATTTAACAAGACATTTTGATATTTTCGTGACAATATTAATATATATCGATAATGTCGTAGGAAAAAGACAACAGAAAGGGTTGATGAACACTTCCCTTACCTAAAAAGAGAGAAAATAAAGAAAAACAGAAACACCCCCTCAGCCTCAGGGCCCCCTGGGCCCCCGTCCTTCCTCCATTTGAGGGTTGCGCATGGCTATAAGGAGAGCTGTACAGTGCTGCCACCATCGTGGAGTGGCGGAACGAGTCAAGCTTCGGTAGAATGCCATTCCAATATGGCTCTCGGTCGGGATAGGGTCATCGAAGAGACCAACGGTTAAGTTTTTATAAACTCAAGCCGCGAAACAACCTTTAGAATTGTATGTTTTATTTAATTATCTAGTGTAGTTTGTTCATTAATTATTAAAACTATTCGTCGTTTTAATTAATAACGGTTTGGTGGTTTGTTTTGGTGAGTTTTAATCGGGTTTTTGTAAAGTTTTGTTTTTGTTTTCTGGAGGATTTTGGATTTTTGATTTTATTTTAAATTTCATTTATAACTGGATTGGAAAATGGGAAAGGAAACGTTGTCTGCTTCTAAATCAGGTATGGAGTGTTGGTAATTATTTATAATTAAAAACCAACGCGGAGGATTATTAATGAATTTTTAATACAAAAATATGTCAAATATTCTACAAGACAGACCAACGTTGACACAATGTTTCTCCTTCCTACAAGACAACAACGATGCTTCCTTTAATCATTTGAATATCATTTCATTCAACCTTACTAATCATGAGTTTAACTGTTGGTCCACCAGTGGAAATAAGTTACAAACAAAGATTCTGGAGGAGATATTGGGTTGAGGTTAATGACAGTCTAATTGTCAGATGATAGTTGAGCCTTTTAGTTGGGAGTCATTAATCACATTTTTCAGTTATCCAAAAGAACCATCAAAGAGATGAAAGGTTTCCAATGAAATTTTGGACTGATTCAAAGACATGATAACAATTTTCAAACATAAATGGAAACTGTTTCTGGCAGGTAGATGTGAGTGAAGTGGAGGTGGAGGAGGTCAGAAACATTGGAAATGATTCAGAGGCCATTGATAGATTGTTTTGTTAGAAATCTGAAGTCATTGTGTTCTAAAGATAAGGTGAAGTTATTTTTAATAATAATTGTTTATTTATTTATTTATTTTTGTTGTTGATGACAGCAAATAAAAATTTTTTGTTTTGTTATTTGAGGCTTTGACAAAATACCTGTTTCGGTGTAAACACCTGAAATGATTTTTGTTTGAGGTCTCGGTGATCCCTTCACACTCTTTAGAATGTGGTTAGGTGCTGGGATGTTAGCTGTTATGTGTATTATCTGTAACAGTTACAAGAATCCATTGTTTTTTGATAATCTCCATGATGAGAGTTTTAATTATTTTGGTAGATAAATTCCAGTCCTAATAACTACCTTGATATGTGCTGTAGATAATAATCGTGTGTCTGTGTGGGAGGTTTTATAAAACCATAAGAAATGGCTGAAGTTTAATTTTTAAAAATTTTGAGAGTTGTGTTAAGCTACAATAATCATGTTTGTGGGTTAGTGTCAAAATTATCTATTAGACATCTAACGAAACTTTTCATTCACTTACCACTTGTCCTCAAACCCCATAGTTTATTCGGGGGAGTAAGCCAGATTGGGTTTGGGGGAGGACAGACCTCACTTCGAGGAGTTGATGGATGTTTGAAATAAAAAGAAATTTTTAAAATGGTTTATATCCATCATATCGAATAACTCTCAGAAGTTGTTGCATGTTATGTCACCATTAAGCTTAATGTTTCAACAATTTGTGAGTTGACTTCCAAGTTTAAGGTTTGAACGATGACAGTGGGATTCTTGTCTTAATCCAAAAGACTCAGGGTAATGATTCACTGTGATGACAGTTCTGTGTAGATAAATTGAGAGGAAAGAAAGTTGACTGAGAGGAGTGTGGTAGTTAAATAGTTGTTCTGTGTAAGGGATTTGAATGGGAGTAGGACTGTTTTGATGAGTTCTCTACAACAGTTTGGTTTACCCAGATTCAGAGATTTGTCTAGGATAAGAACCACTTTGATAATTATTCTATATAAATATATTTAGAGCAAAAAAATTTGATTTGAAGGAAACTCACTTTTAAAATGATTCTCTGCATAGTTGTGTTCACTCAAATTCATCATAAACACAAGTTGGACCAAATTCACTTTGATAAGCCCAAAATAATTTTGTCTACCCAGACTCATTGGAGAAGAACCACTTTAATAATAACTTGAGTAATGAATATGGGTGGTGGGCACAACAGTGTCAACTTGAAGAAGGTCACTTTGATATTAACTCCAAAGGGGTTGTTATACTCAAATTCAGAACAAACTCAAAGAAATTGGAGTAGAACCAGTCATGATTCAGAGTTTTATGAATAATTCAGTGTGGTGGTAGTTTTGTTTTACCCAAGACTACAGCAAAGGGGAAAAAATGATTTGGTTTGGATAAGAACCACTTTCATAGTAATAATTCTCTGCAACAGTTTTGTAAACGTGAGGGTTGTGCTTGGAGTAAAGCCCCGGTTTATCGATGATTTTCTGCTGAAGTTTTTCTTTTTCAAATTCACAACTTAACTACCCTTAATTCGATTAAATGAAATTGTAATTCATGTCATCCTCATAAGCACTTATTCATTTCAAAAGTAATGCACACGAATAGGTCTAATTCATTTCACAAGTATTGTTGACTTTCACGATTCCTCATTTAGTGGATTCATTTATCAAAGTCAAAATATAGTTCTTACCACTAATTAAGAACGCTTTATTTCAAAAGTAATGCACACTTATGGGGAGAATATATTTCATAAGTAATGCACACGAATAGGTGGAGTACATTTCATAATTATTGCACATTTTCGCAAGTGATTGATTTCACACTTCAAGTTCAAGTGAAATTCTTTTCACTTTATAAGGCAGACTTCATTTCAAAAGTAATGCACACTTTTAGGAGGATTCCATTTCAAAATTAATGCACACGAATATGAGGAGTTCGTTTCATAAATATCGCACATTTTCACGAGTAATTGATCCCACACTTAAATCAAAATGCAATTCATATCATCCTCATTACCAAGACTCTATTTCAAAAGTAATGCACACTTGTAGGAAGAATACATTTCATAAATAACACACACGACTACGAGGAGTTTATTTCACAATTTCATACTTTAAGTCAAAACATATAGTTTTACCACTAATTAGCAAGGCTTTATTTCATAAATAATGCACAGTTGATAGAATAACTCATTTCATAAATGATGCACACGAACACGAAGGGTTCATCTCACAAGTTTCGCACACTTTCACGAGTACTTGGTTCCAAATTTCTAGTCAAAATAAAATTCTTACCACTAGTTAGCAAGGCTTCATTTCATAAGCACTTATTCATTTCAAAAGTAATGCACACGAATAGGTCTAATTCATTTCATAAGTATTGTTGACTTTCACGAAAATTGATTCCACGTTTAGTGGATTCATTTATCAAAGTCAAAATAAAATTCTTACCACTAGTTGGAAAGACTTCATTTCATAAATAATGCACACTTGTAGGAAGAATACATTTCATAAGTAATGCACACGAATACGTGGAGTTCATTTCATAATTATTGCACATTTTCACACTTTAAGTGAAATTCTCATCACCTTAAAAGGCAGAGTTCATTTCATAAGTAATGCACACTTTTAGGAGGATTCCATTTCAGAATTAATGCACACGAATATGAGGAGTTCGTTTCATAAATATCGCACATTTTCACGAGTTATTGATCCCACACTTATATCAAAATGAAATTCATTTCACTCTCATTAGCAAGACTTCATTTCATAAATAATGCACACTCGCAGGAAGAGTACAGTTACCACTAGTTAGCAAGACTTATTTCAAAAGTAATGCACACGACTACGTGGAGTTTATTTCACAAGTATTGCACGCTTTCACGAGTTATGGATTTCATACTTCAAACCCTCACTTAAGTCAAAATGAATTCTTGTCACTTTTATAAGGCAGACTTCATTTCATAAGTAATGCACACGAATAGGAATAATTCATTTCACAAGTGGTCGGTTTCACATTTTAAGTCAAAATATAGTTCTTACCACTAACTAGCCAGACTTCGTTTCATAAATAATGCACATCGCTATCAACAATTCTTTTCATAAATATTGCACACAACTGCCAAAAAAACCATTTTAAAAATATTGCACACTTCAACCAAAGATTCATTTAATAAATGACTCACACATTTCTATACTTTGTTTCTTTCATAAATATTGCACACCTTTGTTGTTATCTCGTAAATAATTTACAGATCCTTTCATAAGTATTGCACGTTTTCATAAGTGATTGATCTCACACACATCAAATCAAAATGAAATGAAAACCCCAACTGCCAGAAATATAGTTTGACTTGGAGAAGGACCACTTTAATAGTCAATTTAGAGCGTTTTGGATAATTTAGTGGAGTGATCGGGGTTTAATATATCAGTGTCGGGTAGGTAACTCTACACAAGTTTGAAACACCCGAATCGAGAGCAGAAAGAAAAGTTTCACTTGGAGAAGAACCACTTTAATAATGAAGCGTTTAATGAGAAATTCGGTGCAGTGATTAGAGTTTTAAAGGATTCTGTTAGCGTCGTTTTATTAATTCATCGCCGTGGAAAAAAAAACATTTCACGTGGAGAAGAACCACTTTTATAATAAATAACATCTTAATAAAAATGAATGAGAGGAAAGGTATTCAGAGGAATTATGAGAGGGCGGTGGGAAGGAGGGAGGGAGGGAGTTATAGGAAAGGACGATAAAAGCCGGAACAAGGTGATAAGAAAATGGGAAGAGTCTGGAGGACAGGTTCGAACATGGTGCAACGATGACTTTAAATAAAATTTATGTCGCAAATTTCTGTCAGATGATACGGAAAGTCGCAGGAGAAGAAGAAGAAGAAGAAGATGATGATGATGATGACAAATAAATTTCGCATCAAGTTGGGAGATGAAGGAGATGATGGTGGATGAGAAGAAGAGGAAATCCAGTTCGATAGTCAGACGAAAATGTTTCTTTGATTAAGTTCTTGAAAAAAATTTTTTTTTATTCTTTAACGACTCATTCCAGTGTGTCTGTCTGTCTGTATGTCTGTCTATAGTCGTACATTTTAGAATTAGGCTTAATTAATTGTCGGAAATTCTAGAAAAGTTTCGAAAGTGTTTCGTCGTGTGGAATTTTTTGTTTTGTTTTCGAATGACTTCCGTTTTACTCAGACGACAAGTTGTTGTTGTTGTATTTAATAGTTTGACTTATTAATTAAATTAACGAGCGGGACTATTGTTGAATGATTGACTGACTGACTGACTGACTGTCTTGTCTGTCTCTTTCTGTCGTTTCATTGTTCTCGGAAATCTCAACCGCCGTCGACTAATCAACGTTTTCCTTTCAGTTTGATTTTGTTTATTAAAATCTCGTTTTGAGTAAACACTTCGCGGACGGACTTCATTTCATAAATATTGCACACTTTTAGAAGGGTTTCGTTTGATTAATTATGCATATTTTGGTGAAGGATTCGTGGCGTGAGCTGTCTGCGTTTTCGCGATGAATTAATTTCATAAATTATGCACGTTTATTTAAAGCTCTCGATTTAGAAGTGAGGCATGGCTTTAGGAATACATTGGGAGTTGTATGGCGTTGTCGTTTCAAAAGTATTGCACACTTATATTGAGTTGGTATTTCGTGTTCATATTACTCACCAAATTTATTTTTGACTTTCAGAAATATTGCTGCGGAATGTTTTCTCTCAGAGCTCCCGAGCTTGGGAATAAATTGGCAGTTGTATGGCGTTGTCGTTTCAAAAATATTGCACACTTACATTGAGGTGTCATTTATTTTTAGCAGAAAATTTGTTTCACGGCTCATAAAATTTCAGTTGGAGGCCCAAAACGAATCAGCGAAAAGGTGGTACCAGCTCTCTGTCTATTGCTCTAAAAATTTAGAAGTGAGGCATAGTTTTAGAAATAAATTGGAAGTTGTATGGCGTTGTCGTTTCAAAAGTATTGCACACTTATATTGGTATTTCGTGTTCATATTACTCACCAAATTTTTTTTTGACTACCAAATACTTTCAGAAATATTGCTGCGGAATGTTTTTCCCTCTTAGAGCTCCCGAGCTTGCGCCCCATTTTCCCTTTTGGTTTGGGTCATAAAACGAAGGGGCCCTCTTCCCCAAAGGATTTAGTTCCTTCCATGGTTCATTAGTGAAAAACTTTTTTTTGTTTTAATACATTTACTCCTGCTTTTTACCTTTTTTTTATCTCTTCTTCATTTTCTCTGTCTTCCTCCACAGCTCAATCATTAATGCTGTTGTTGGTTTTGTTTCGTTTCTGAGGGGAAACGCCCGAGATTCAAAAGAATTTTTCTCTGCTTAAGCTCTCTCGATGCGTGGTCAACGGGGGCGGTTTTGGTGGTTGGCTGGAAAAGAATTTCAAAAGGAAAGGAGGCGAGGAAGGTTGAAGAAGATTATTTCTTCTCTTTGTTAACAGCAACTACTAGGGGTGGGCTCTTGGGGGATGACCTTCAAGCTGTCCTCATTGACGATTCTCTTTCCCTTCGTAAGCGTCTTATTTGAGGCTTGGAAACGTGTAATATATCCCTTCAAAACTGCTTACATCAATACTATATGAATTTAAGATGATGTAGCTCAGTCGATTTGATTGTTTTTGTGAACAGGTCGTTTCAAAAATAATGCACAGTCATCAGGATTTCATTGCGCTGGCATTTAGAGAATTGAACTCAAATGTTACGCCCACTTCTGGGGGGACACTTTTTGGACAGAAATCTTTAGTTCTAGAAGTGTGCATTATTTATGAAATAAACACTTCACTAGTGTGCATTTCTTATGCAATAACTCACTCCTAACAGTGTACAATACCGAAACGAAGTCTTCCCAAAACAATCTTTGATGCACACCCTTCTCTTAAGCGGTTAAACCCTCAGAATAAAGACTATGACCAAACTACAAACGATATAGACTTTGGATGTGGTTAGTACTCATTCTCTAACTACAATCAATACACGTGATCATCTTTGCCCGAAATCGGTTCAAAGGTTTTAGAGTTATAGCAGCACACACATACAAACAAACCCTGCGTAAATATCCCAAGAGCGGAGTACCTCAAATCCAGAGACTACAAATAGAAGAAGAGCATCAAAGATGGCTTCCTTGAGATTCCCCGGTTGTGTTTTGATGATTCTAATGTCTTAATTACATCAAACAAAAAAGTGAGAGAGAAAAGTTTTATTTTCCCAGGGTCCCAAGATTGTGGAACGCACGAGCTTTGATACTTAAAACAATTGTTAATGGCATTTCCCTTTTCCTGAGTAACGTGGTAATTAAACAGGGACAGCATGACTTAACTTAATTTTTTTATGTTAAAAGAAGAAAAACAGTCGGCGAACAGAAGAGAAGAGAAGAGAGTTGGAGGAGGAGAGAGCAGGGGCGTAACGGGGTGGAGGAGAAAGGGAGACAACTTTTTTTTTAGATATTATTCTACGACTGAAGAATCTTTGTCACAGTCACTGATCATAATTTGTCACAGTGAACTGAAAAATGTTAGAAAGAGAGAGAGAGAGAGAGAGAGAGAGAGAAATTTTTCTCTTTTCTTTTGATTGAACGCATTTACTTCGTTTGTTTTAATTTTTCTCTTTAATGTTTTATGAAATTGCTTTTTGTTGTTACCCCGGTTGGAAACGTCACCCCCATCGACCTATTTTTAGGGCAATAGACTGAGAGCTGGTACCACCTTATTCGCTGATTCGTTTTGGGCCTCCAACTGAAATTTTATGAGCCGTGAAACAAATTTTATGCTAAAAATAAATGAGACCTCAATGTAAGTGTGCAATACTTTTGAAACGACAACGCCATACAACTGCCAATTTATTCCCAAGCTCGGGAGCTCTGAGAGAAAAACATTCCGCAGCAATATTTCTGAAAGTCAAAATAAATTTGGTGAGTAATATGAACACGAAATACCAACTCAATATAAGTGTGCAATACTTTTGAAATGACAACGCCATACAACTGCCAATCTATTCCCAAAACTATGCCTCACTTCTAAATCGAAAGCTTGAAGTAAACGTGCATAATTTATTAAATTAATTCATCGCGAAAACGCAGACAGCTCCCGCCACGAATCCTTCACTAAAATATGCATAATTAATCAAACGAAACCCTTCTAGAAGTGTGCAATATTTATGAAATGAGGTCTATCCGCGAAGTGTTTACTCAAAACGAGATTTTAATAAACAAAATCAAGCTGAAAGGAAACCGTTGGAAAATGTTATCAAACGCTGTAGATAGTATACAATATATAGTATAAAAGGTGGTAGTGATATGACGTGGGTTCTCGCACTCACTGGCCGATTCCTCTTCATCCCCTCCGATATTTTCGATAACCATTTTAAAAGGTTTTTATGGATTTTCAACCCTTTTTAATTTACCATCCCAAGTCCATTTGAAAATTAAAATTTTTGCCTGGAAATGTATAACGTCATACGTAGGGATCATCCTCACGGTGCCTTTTTAAACTGAAATGGATTTCATAAACTTAATAATGTTATGTAAAAATGAAAATACCATTTTACTTGAAATACATTTATTGATAAATAACTTATTGTTTACATGACAATTTTAATTCAAAATGACTCAATGATTCACTGACTGACCGACGGTTGAATGACCGACTGAAATTGAATGACTGATCACCGGCAATGCGATCTTATATCTACGGATAAATGAAATGATGTCAAGCTTCCGACGACCAAATGCTCGAACTTTCTCCACTTGTGAGCTTCTATAGCTTTACATGAGAAAGTTCTCGTAGTTTCGGATCTTCGAGACTCGTCTAAGTTCTTTCTGTCCTGTCATACCTGCACCGAATTTCTTTGTTTACGTTTTGTTTGAATTGATATTGAGCGCTTAGGACGCTGCATGTTGTTATTCGTAAAACCCCAATAATAATATGCTTATGAAGAAAAGTTCTTAGTTTTGAACGCTTCGAGACTCATCTGGGTTAATCCTTCTGTCCTGTTGCTACCTGCACCGCATTTCTTTGTTTACATTTGTTCATTTAGTATTTTGAAATTGATATCATTTAAACGCTTAATAATGTTATTTTGAGATTCGTATAAAATGATTATTAAAAAGAGTCCATTTTATTCTGGTGATACACCAGGGGTGGGTCGGGGGTGGTGGTTAACGTTGACCGTAAAGACAAAAGAGAGAAAAAATCTCTGACGAAACGTTTTGAAATTTTCCACTTTCGTTCTCTCTTTTTTCCAGAATTTTTTTGTTTTCCTCGACTGGAAGTGGTTGTTTGAGGAGAGGGAATTCATTATCTATTGTCGTTTGTCATGTCAATTTGGAATTCTGGATGGGTTTGTCTTTTTATCTGTCACGAAAATTTTTGTGTGTGGAGTCGGCGGTAGGGTGAAGCGGGGTGGTGTGGTATAGGAATTCGTTTAATTATCCGGTTTTTTGTGTGTGTTGGCGGTGATGATACCTCGAGGGAAATATTTTCTTGTCTTTCCGGTTTTTCATTTTCATCTTTTGTTCTTTCTCAGACTGGTGAGTAGGGTCAAGTTTTGAAAAGATGCGGAGGCTCTGTCTCGTTGAAAGATGACAGCGGAAGGATGTGGGGTTGTCGTTTGTTTTGGGTTTTGCCGCGAACGCATCCGGTTTGAGATACTTAACGTTGGTACCGTAACGTGAACGGGCCCTTAAATCGTGGCAGGTGATTCTTAAGACGAGCCTGACACGATAATTTAATTTTTTATTACCTTAATTACGACCCAGTAAACTTTGGTTTGTCGAGATCGTGGTTCCAGCGTTTTGTTGTTGACCATGATTTCTGTGTCGAACGGGACTGAACTCTGGCGAAATCTGTGTTATTAAAGATTCTGGGCGTCGAATATCTCGCTTTGATTGATTTATATTGAAACTCACGAGCCTCGAAATCCCCGAGATAATTTCCAAATCGCAGGATAAAAAATTTTTTGTTGGTTTCAGGTTCAGCGAAGAGCCTCGGTCGACGGTTGTAATGCTAAAAGTGATAATCGGAAGGTATGAGTTAGTGATAAGTAAGGGAGAGTGGTACAACAAGGAAGAAGCATGACAACGACCAATAGCAACATCGTCGTCGAGTGGCTAAGGTCACTTCATCTGGGACAGTATGCGGAATCGTTTCTGGACAACGGATACGACGATCTGGAGATCTGCAAACAGGTCGGAGATCCGGATCTGGACGCGATCGGAGTGTTCAATCCGAATCACAGGCTGCTTCATTCGGTTCGAACGCTCCGGGAAGAAGGAGCCGCGAGCGTGTATTTCACTCTCGAGGAAACGGCCGCCGTTCACGATGAGTGCATGTGCGATTCGAGCAGTTCGCGAACGGAATCGTCGACGGGTAAACACGGCTCGAGTGATAAAGATGCGAGTGACAAGGGAGATGAGAAGGTGTGAGAGTGAGCTCATGAAACAGTTCGCGGTCTAATGAAAGTTCCAAAGAGGTTTCGGGAAAGTTTCGGGGAGATGAGTACGAGGAAGGGAAAGCGGAATTAGTTAAGATCCCTCGTTTGCAGTTGAAGATGTTGCTGAAGGAGAAGTTGGCGAAGGATGGGATTCGACTTAGTTGTCAACCTTATTCAACTTCGGTAAGTTTTTTTCCTGGTTCTTTGTCGAAATAATTGGATCTGAGGGAAATTCGGTTTCCCTAACTTACGCGCGAATTAACTTATTCAGATTTCACGCCAGCATCTCACTTCCGAAAGACTGCGCAAAACTTTTTCTTCTTCTGTCTCCACTCTCTGCTCTCTTTCCTCGATGACTAAGCAACCCGATACATAAACAGTTAATTCGAATATCAGCCTGAAATAGCCATCATGTTAGATCAGAGCACTGAGTCGAGGTCATGAGTGCACAACTAACTCCACTGACTGGTTTGTGTACGTGTGTTCAAGGAAGTCATAAAACTGGATTCGCGCTTTTGTTTTAGAAAAATGAACCGGAGGCAATTAGATCGAAACGAACTTTCATTTTTAAAATTTGTAACTTTTGAAGGATCCATGGTCAGTTTGGCGGAGTCTGGGGAATGCGGGGGTAGACAAAGAAAGGACAGGTCGGCGGCGATGGTTTTAAGAATTAATAACAAATTAACTCGACAACGTGGCCGAAACATTTATCTACAGCCTCGGGGGCTGGTTTTACCCCGCCCTCCCCACAAAATGATTAAATAATGTCCGGTGGCCAGGGTAAACTGGCCATCTTAGATTTCAATAAAAACCGGAAGGAGCGATTAGTCGTTAAAACCGTGGTCGGAATGTCTTTAACGGTTTACCTTAAAGCGTTTTGGAATCCCTCGTGTGTCCCTTTCACTTCCGGGGGTTGTGGGCCCTAAAGCTCTCAAGAGTCCATTTAACGAGGACACTTTGCTGTGTCTTCATTTTTGGGTGGGGGTGAAAGCTGAGTCAGAATTTCTTATAGAAATGTCTCGAATTCATTTCCGGTGACCGCCTTCACATAAAGCAGACTTTGATTCGCTTATCCGCCCTCAGATTTGGTTATAAACATTACTTCCGGTTCAGCATTTTTTTTTTCTTAGGTTTTCTACTTTGCATATCGAATCAAATCGGTGGAAGAAATCTGTCAGCTCATTGATCAGTTAAAGAAAATTTTTCTTCTGATTGATTCTGTTTTTATTGCTGAGTTTATTTTTAAGGTTGTTAAATTTAAACCGAGCTCGATATTTAAGGTTATTGGATTGAGTTCATGTTTAGCTTAGCTGGGGTGAAGGAAGTAAGGAGTTGTATTGGAGACGTTCGAGCAGAAACTCGGAAACTGTAGTGGATTTATGTTTTTGTGAAGTTACCATCTGGTTGTGGTTGATGGTGACGACGGTGCGCCGAATCTTAGCAATTGTTTCGCCATTTTGTGTTGTCTGTTTCTTCGTCGGTCCTCTTTGCTGGAAAGTCTGGAGATTGTAGTGGATTTTTGTCGTTGTTAGAGTTTCTATTTTTTTGTTTGTTTTGGTCGTCTTAGAACTGTGTTGTGTCAACCTCTTAATTGTTTCACTATCTCTTTCTCTGGTTTGTGTCGGTTCTTCTCTTTCATCCGCCATTTTTATTTTTAATGAGGCCTTGCGTTTTCTGTTTTTCTTTGTTTGATGATTCTCTTTTTGTAAGTCTTGGTGCGCCATTTCCGGTTTCTTTTTTCTAGTCTTTCTTCGAGACTTTAGTTTCCTCAATTTTTGGAAATTTGATTCAGCTGGCTGTTTGGGTTAGTATGAGGCAGCTTTCGCCCAACTTTATTTGACTGATGTCTGATGGTTTAGTCTTGTTATTACGAGCTCATTTCATAAATAACGCACACGGTTTTGTAGAACAAATTTCATAAATACTGCACACGATGGTGAGAACTCATTTTATAAATAATACACGAATGTCGAGAATTCATTTCTTAAATACTGCACACGATGATGGGAAACTCATTTCATATATAATGCACACGATGATGGGGAACTTATTTCATAAATAATGCACATTGTTGTGTAGAACTTATTGTATAAGTAATGCACACGTTTGTGTAGGACTCATTTCATAATAACTGCACATCGTTTTGTAGAACGTATTTCATAAATACTGCACACGGTTGTGTGGAACTCATTTCAAAAATACTGCACACGATGGTGGAAACTCATTTCATATGTAATGCACACGATGGTGGGGAACCAATTTCATAAATAATGCACATTGTTCTGTAGAACCCATTCATAATGCACATGTTTTTGTAGAACTCATTTCATAAATACTGCACATCGTTTGTAGAACGTATTTCATAAATACTGCACACGATCGTCGCGAACTCATTTCAAAAATACTGCACACAATGGTGGGAAACTCATTTCATAAGTAATGCACACGGTTGTGTAGAACTCATTTCAAAAATACTGCACACATTTATCAGTGTCTTATTACATAAATAATGGAAACTGAACATGAATCCATTTCAAAATTCTTCACCAAAAATAGCAAAGTTTGTCTTGTAAATGATACACACTTCCACGACTAATTCATTTTTTAAAAGTATTGCACACTTATTTATCTATTTAGATGTAACGACACGTTTCGCGGGGATGTCCGCCCAGCTCAGATTTTGTCTTCGTGGGTTGTTTCGTGTATATACTGGTACAGTTGTTTGTTTTGTGTTTATCGTCTTCCATCATTGAGCCCAGAACATTTTTACCACGCCTTTCGGGTAAGCAGTTAACAGAAGGATTTTGTGGAAAAGGATAAAATTAATACGACGTGGGAAGAAAGTTGAGAATCTGGTTTGGGATAAAAGAGAAAACGGTTCGACATAAATGAGGGTAAAAGGAAAGAAGATGAATTCCCGACACGTTGATGTTAGACCAAAATGACAACACCAGAGACCAATTATCCAGCTTTTTAGTCACTTTCCACTCGTCGGTTTCTTTTCTTTATTGGTGGGAAAGGAGTCCGTGGCAACTGATATCTGCGGTTCTCGTAATTGGCCTTTGTCAAAAGGGAATTGTGCGTCCGCACAAAAGGAAACCCCACGTCTTTCATAAATTTGGAATGAAGATGGGTTCACACCCCTCGGGGACAGACTCGTTAAAAATACGAGAACAAGAAGATTGGTCAAAGACGGACGGGCTTTGGTCGCCATAATCAAATTGTTTAACGGTCAGCAAAGAGAAATTTTCCGACGGAAAATTTTATAGCTTCTTTTGTTCCGGAAATGTCAGAATTACAAAATAGGACTTTTCCTGTTGTCTCTCTCTTCTCTCCACCGCCTTCTCATCGGTTTAAATTGTAGGAAAAGACGAAAATACGTTTCCATTTGTTCCCTCGCGTTTAGTTTTTCCTTTTTTTGGACTCATTTTCCCGCCATTTGTTTCTGTAAATTTTTAATTTAATTGCGAGGTTTTTCCTTCTTCGTGATCTCATTTCCTCGCCGCAGGATTCTCTCTCTCTCTCTCTTCTCGAATGTTTATTCTCGTTCCATTTCGATAATAGATTAAAACAAAATTCTAAACTGAATATGAGTTGTAGATAATTAATATACCTGACAAAGGGTCAGCTAAGATATTCGGGTCAGACGACCTTCTTAAAGGTCACATGTACAAGCTCATGTAGATAATGTCGGGTTATTTATTTGGGGTTTTCGTTTTTTGAATGTCGAACGCGTGCGAACATTAAAAATGGTTAATTAGTATGAGTTTATATATTTAACTATACATCCGGTTTTGGATTTGATTTTGTTTTGAAGAGATGATGTGAGTTGTGCGATTCTCTTTATGATTATTTGAAGAAGGATTTGTTTGAGTATACCAATTGCTGTTGGAGATTTGGTCTGTGGTGCCTTTATCGATAGAATTTTGATCTTATTCACTGCATATGGAAATTTCTGTTTTTTGATACATCTCGCACTCATTCGTAAAAGGATTTGTTTCATAAATAATGCACACCGTCGCAAAGATTTCAATTCGAAAATGTTTTAAGGGACAATTCATTTAAAAATAGGCGCGCTCTCACGAAGATGTCATTTCAAAGGTTTTGCACCGATTTAGGAAAGGATTCATTTCATAAATAATGCACAAAATTTCACAAAAATCACTTCGAAAATTGTGCACGTTTATGACGATTCATTTCAAAAATATTGCACAGTATCATGACGAATTCACTTCAAAAATACTGCACAATTGAAGGGAATATTCATTTCAAAAATAATGCACACCGTCGCGAAGAATTCACTTCGAAAATGTTTTTGGGACATTCATTTAAAAATAAGGCGCGCTATCAAGAAGATGTCATTTCAAAGATTTTGCACCGATTTAGAAAAGGATTCGTTTCATAAATAATGCACACTGAAGGAGAAACATCACTTCAAATATATCGCAGGATTTGAGCGTCAATTTATTTCATAATTTATTGCACACTTTCGCAAAGATGTCCCTTTAACAATATTGCACGATTAAAGCGATAATTCATTTCATAAAAAATGCACACTTTACGAGGATATTAATTAAAAAAATAATGCGCGGTTTAAGTGACAGTCCATTTCAAAAATAATGCACAAAATTTCACAAAAATATCATTTCGAAAATTGTGCACGGTTTATGGGACAATTCATTTCAAAAATATTGCACGCTATCATGATGAATTCACTTCAAAAATACTGCACAATTGAAGAGAATATTCATTTCAAAAATAATGCACACTATCACAACAAAATCACTTTATAAATAGCGCACACTCTTGACAATTTCGCACGATTTAAGGGACAATTCATTTCATAAATAATGCACACCTTCACGAGGATATCGCTTCAAAAATATTAAGTTGTTTAAACAAAGGCTCATTTCATAAATAATGCACATTGTCACAGCCAATTCACTTCAAAAATAATGCACATTTTCACGATAATATCACTTAAAAAATAACGCATTGTTTAGGCAAGGATTCATTTCATAAATAATGCACAAAAGTTCACAAAAATCACTTCGAAAATTGTGCACGGTTTATGCGACAATTCATTTCAAAATAATGCACTATTACAACAAAATCACTTCACAAATAGCGTACGGTTTAAGTGAGCGTTCATTTCAAAAATATTGCACACTATCATGACGAAATCACTTCAAAAATACTGCACAATTGAAGGGAATATTCATTTCAAAAGTAATGCACACTATCAGAACAAAATCACTTCACAAATAGTGCACGGTTTAAGTGACAGTTCATCTCAGAAATAATGCACACCCTCACTTCAAAAATATCTCACGATTTAAGCTACAATTCGTTTCATAAATAATGACCACTTTTACGGTGATATCACTTCATAAATATTGCACGATTTGAGCAAGGATTCATTTCATAATTAATGCACACTTTCGCTAGAATGTCACTTCAAAAATTTCGCATTGTGTAAGGAAGGATTTACACGATTCATGCGACAATTCATTTCAGAAATAATACACACAACAAAATCACTTCACAAATAGTGCACGGTTAAGTGAGAGGTCATTTCAGAAATAATGCACACTATTACAACGAAATCATTTAAAAAATCGCACGTTTTGAGCGTCAGTTGGTTTCATAAAAAATGCACACCTGACCAAGATCTCTCGAAATAATACAAAATCTTTCGCAAGGAAGTAATTTTATGTATTTCAAAATTATTGCACATATTTGGGAATCCATTTTGAAAATGACAACATAAACTGATATACTAACTCAAACGTGTGCGGTATTACTGTCTGACTTTCAGTCTCATCAATAATCATATTCTTATTAACCTTTCGTCTAGGTTATCGATTTCCTGTCGTATTCATTTATTTATTTATTACATAATAATTGTTTTGATTTGTTTGGCCTAGAGTGGTGGTGGTGGTGGGGGAAATTTGAATGAAATTTGTCGAATTTATTTGAAGTCCTCGAAGGGCGTAAGACTAGATATTGAATCGGGAGGAAAATGAATGACAGGGGTCGGTCGTCATCATTTGCTCGAGTTGACATAATCCTGTATACAAATAAAAACCCATTTTACAGGATTTGTGTTTGAAGAGAGAGGGTAGGGGTTGGGGTGGGTCGGAGGGATGATTTTGATTCATCAATTCGTCACGGGGATGGGGGTTGTTCTTTAATTCGTGCGGGTGGATTGTGCTTTCCAAAAAGTTTTCGTTTGGGTACGGTAATAAAAATTTTGTTTGTTCTTCGTAGTCGAACTACAACATTTTAGATACTGAGTTTAGTATTATATTATAATATAAAAAAAGGTTTGGGTTGGAAAAGTTTTTCTTTTATTGGTTATAACGCTGTGGGAGTCGGTAAATGGTCAGCATAAATTGTTTAGAAGTCACGCGAGGCGGGTAAGAAGAGAGAGAACGAAGACGGGGACATGGGTTCTTAGCCTAAGAAATATTTCGACTAACTTTTTATGTTGGTATTCATGTTTGCTCAGTTGTAACGCGACGTGATGCACCGTTTGCGTTTTTTCACAGAAGAAGAAGTCATTCTCCTTTGTCAGACTCAATTTGTTTTCGCTAACTAAAAACTTTTAAACAGATCGCATGATTTCTTCATTAATAATATAAATAAAGATTTCAAAATGGCGGCGGTTTTATCAATAGTCTCCTTTAGCAGGCTGCATGTCGAATTTATGACTTCTCTCTCGAAGATACAATTAGCTTGCCAATCCAGATTCTAGTCTAGAATGTTACCAATCAGGTTTCCTGCGAATTCTTACCTCGAGGCCAGTCGATGGTAATTGAAAGATTTCGGTTTTTGGTTTTCTTGGGTTTCACATCCCCCAACTGTTGCCCGGCCTACGATTTCTTTTTTTTGACTTTCTTTTGGAATAGTTAATTATTAATTAACTTGTTTTACGAATGATAATTACCTAGGTTAATTAATTATTCGGATGGGTTTTTTTTTATGCGGTCCTAATACGGAAACTAATGTAAATATTCGCGGAGTTAATTATGTTTGAGTCGGGTTTCCATTTTTTTGGGATGGGGTATTGATTATTTTATTTATTTTTATTATTAATATTTAGTGATTAATAGTCACGTGATCGGTTGGTTATTAATTCGCGGTAGTGAGATGAATCATTTGGGCGAATTAATTGGTTTGGCTTGATGCCGTATCCTTTGATTGGTTGTCGTGCTCCGGTTTGGATTTGGGTGAGTGAGTCAAATCGACTCAGAATCCGGTGGTAAATCTCAACCGCGAGGTCATTAGAATGACGTAATGTCTGACACGGTTTTCCCGTCGACCAAATGTCTTTGTAGTAATGAGACAGAAGTTGGTAGCGAGATTGTAGTCTTTTCATAGACGAGTTACTCGATGAAAAGAATTTTATCAAAACACCGCACAACGGTTAACGACACCGAAGATTCGGTTCTGCCTCAATTCGTGTCTTGAATGGGATTGAAAACAGCGCACAAAAAGGAGAAATTCGGGGATTAGTGAGGGCTGGTGAGGGTAGATGAAAT
>JADMLL010000163.1:0-10897 GCA_016920875.1 Columbicola columbae
ACAACAGAAAACCAGGAAGAAAAGAGAAAAAGAAACAAACTTTTAAAAAAAGATGAAAGAAAGGACATACAAGTGCAGACAAACAATTTAGAGATTAGAAAAAACGAAAACTGAAAACAAAAGAGAGAAAAATATGCTGGAACAGGAAGGAAAAAAACAAAAACAAAAGACAGCAGCAGAAAAGCTGAGAAAAACAAAAAACATACAACTCAACTCAAAACCAGTCCTGAAACAACACCCAAAACCTTCTTCAAAACCTGACCTTCTCCTCCTCATAAAACCCCTTTGTAAATTCAAAAGACGAACAACACCCCAACAGCAGCAGCAACAACAACAACAACAACAGCACACACAAACAAATAAATAACTCATAAACATTTCCCAAAATTATTTATCTATTTATTTATAAAGCAAAGTCAAACAAAAATTTTTAACAATTTGATGGAATTAATAAACAACAGCAAAAAGCCCCCCAAAAAACAAGAATTTCCTTTACAAAAAAAAGCTCCTACGCGAGTAAAGCTTTTGATGAAAGCTCCGGGGATGAAAAACCTCAACAAGGCAAAAATTTTCAAAAAATAAAAAAACAAAATTTAACAAAAAACCGAGAAAACAATGAATCGGCAAAAAAAAAAATTCGATATCCACCGCCGCCTTTGTATTCTTTCTCCAGAGCTTTCGAGAATGCGAAATTGGATTTTCAATCTATGTGAAGCGAGAGAGGATGGTAGAGGAGGGAGGGACAAGGAAACGTGTGTGTGTCACTTGTTCGTCTCTTGAAATTGATTTTCACAAACGAACTGAAAGAGGAGAAGGACGAAGAGGAGGAGGAGAGGGTACCATAGAGTTGAAACCTTTTCGAGTGGGCTGTGACCGAACTTTTTTCCCCGTTCAAACCGGAAATCGAGGACTGTTATCACCGGATTCCCGTCACGCGATCGGGAACAAGAGGAGAGTAAGCAGTGAAGAGAACAACAGCATAGCGACCAAAAATGACGACACGATATGACCGTCACCCCGGGAAAGCTTTCTTCCTCTTCTCGTCTCTCCTCCGCCATTTTCTCCTTCTTCCTGCCTCGATCATTTGTCTAAAAGCTTTCCTTTCTCCCGAAAAACTCTCCCTCAGGTGACGGGCTGGCGCTAATAAATATTGTAAATCATTCCTCCCTCGAGACATTCATCAATATTCCTAAACATTCCTTTCTTCTTCTTCTTCTTCTTCCTCCACTTCTCCTCCTTCACCGCATCCCTCAAGACCTCAAAAGTGACATGCTTTTTCCTGTCAGTCGGAAAACTTTCTGACCCATCCTCTCCTCAACTTCCTCCTCCTCTCTTCGGGGAATTTACTAACTTACTCAATATAGTTCGACGTGTTTGAAAGACACTTTTACCGACCAATCTTCTTTTATCTTCTTCTCCTCCTCTTTCTATCTCTTTACTACGTTTTTCACATTCCTACAGCGATTTTCCCTCCGCTTTCCCAATCTATATCGGTTCGGATACAGTTAAACCACCAATAACTGTCACCGAAGTCTATCAAACTATTCTCTCCTCTACCGGTAGTTTAATTAAAAACCAACAAACTGACTCGAAAGGCGAGGGACGACGAAACAAATATCAAAAGAAAGGATCACGAAACAGCTACTGATGACGCCAAAATGACGTCACACCAAATTGGTTTTCACTCTACTTCCTCTGACGCACTCAACAACTCTATTTTTTGTCTCTTTGGTCGATTTTGTCATGGGATTATCATATGCGGTGGTAGTGCTCTACGACTGGTTCATTTATATTATGTAATCAGAATGTCATACTGTTACCACCCCCACTATACCGCGGTACTTTTATGTCTTCACTTCATACAAAGACATCCCAACGCATCCTGTTGGGTGATCAGACACACCAACCTACTCCAAAATCTCTCATAAGAGTCCTTCAAACCTTTTGAGGCAAATTTGAATGTCCATCATCGGTCAATTGACCCCTATTGATCTAATTTCATCTGCTTGTAGTTAGACTACTAGAATGTAGAATACACTCGAAAATTCAATTAACTACCACTTAGACATGATTCATAGCCGTCAAACTTAAGTACAGTTTGGGAAATAGGACACAGAGGTTCCCTACTATATCACATAGTCAGGAGACAAGTGTAACAATGCTAGTGGAGGATAAGAAATTTTAAACACACGTAGAAGACAGGGGAGTCTTAGATTGAAATCAGTTCCCATAATGAAAGCGACAAGAATGTCACATGAGATACTGTAAACAACACACCGACAGCAAAGTCTTTGGGAAATGAGCTGTTGAGAATTGAAAAAAAAGCCATAATCGAGACTAACTATTCAACACCTTAAGTTTATACTAAGAAATACAACAAATAAAATTTCCTTCGTTCTGACCATTTCCGGTTACAAAACTACCTCCCACTACTCCCAAAAAATCTCCGCTCGTGCTTCGGTTACCCAAGAAAAATCCGATCGATACTCACAAAAGCTTTTCCCTTTCTTTCCCGCTTTCACAAGCTTTCTTTTATACTTTCCACGCGCCGAACCTTTTTCACAGTCCCACGCAAGTCCCACGACATCCCTACTAAGGTCCCTATACTCTAAAGCTTTTGAAAAACCCAGACCACTGCCTCCCCGTTCACTCTGTCTCATAATAATTTCTCATAAATATTAAACAACAGCAAAAAGGAGACTGGAAGGAGTAAAAACAAAACCAAGTCTGCTATAACGCGATCATGCAATTCAAAAAGATCCAACCTCCTGCCACCTCCTCCACCTCCCTAAAAGCTCTTAATCTCTCTCCGCCGTTAAGACCACCTTTTTGGATCGAAACAGTCTGCAAAAGCTCTCTTCCGAAATCGTAATTTTCGTTTGTGAGCTTTCCACCCGCTTTACCCCTCACCATAAACAAATACGTAATTATATAAAAAGGAAGAAGAGGAGGAAGGAGGAAAGGAAAAAAAAAGGTGACCTCGTGTGTGTGCGTATGTCTCTCTTAATCCCGGCTACGCCTCTGTTTTAGATTTTATGCAATATTTATGAGAGTCCCCGCTAATTCCAAAGAAAAACCTGGATTTTCCTTTCTTTCCCCATTTTCTTCTTTTCCAGACTATTCTAACTCCCCACACATGTATTTATAGCCCCCATCAGCCTCTTTCATCCCTTAAATTATCCTCCACCAACTTCAACCCCCTCAGGGAGATCGATTAATCGCGAAATTTTTCCCAACTCCGAAAATATCGAAGCCTCGCTGTTAATTAGGGTTTAAGGATTTAACAATTTTTTTCCGGGGTTGCACATGACTCCCCTCACCCTCCCTCCATCCCTCAGAAACTACCCCCTGCCTGTTCGTTTTCTCCTTCTCCGGGATCAATAGTAACTGATAATCCAGTAACGAAATTAACAGCACCAACCCACGCAACATCATTACGGGTTTCCGTTCGGAACGTGGGTTTGTCGTTTGTGCTGACGGAGAAAAAGGAAAAAATTACAAAAAAATGGTGGCGCTAGAGAGGGGAGGGAGTAGAATTTCAAAAAACTGCACAACGCCCCTCCCAGCCTCCGGGAAAACCGGGAGTGAAATGAATTTTGTAAAAATCTTCTGCCCCGGTGAGTTTTGTTTCTGTTGTTCGATGTCAAGAACAGTCGGCCGGTCATGTTCAAAACTGTTCGCATTCTTCTCCTCCTCTCCGGACCTCCTCCTCCTCCGCGTCTTTCTCCATTCATTCCAAACTCCTTTTAAAACTCCCTTTTTGAAAAGAATTTGGTTCCCAGAAAGTTCAGGGGAGGAGCTTTTCCGACAGAAGTTCTAAAAGATCAATTATCTTCACCATTGAAATTGAAAATGAATCGAATGGGAGGCAAGGAGGAAGAGGTGTGAGTTGAGAGGGGCCTGGAAATACGGGAGAAGGAGAGGGAGGGAGGGGTAATCCCGTTCAAGAACTTTCTACCGGAACCCCGGAAATTAAGTCGTAAACCCAGCCGAAAACCCGTTTCGGCCTACCCGAAGTACAAACTCGAAATTTTCACTTCCCATGACCCGGATCCCCGCCACCCCTCCGACACCATACCCCTGCACCACCACCACCACCCTTGGAGATAAGCCCTCGTCCGAGAGTCTTTCCTTTCTCTTCTTTCTCTTCTCTTCTCCGTTTCCGGTTTTCCCTCGAGGTCCGAAACGTCGGAGGCGTAAATTTCCAATCGATAGCGATCGACTCGACTCGTCCTCTCTTCTTTCGATATTTCTTAGAAAAGCCTAAAGAACGACCGCCCAGTCCGATTTCCTTTCTCGAGCTTTTCTTCTCCAGGAAAGGGATTAGGGAAATCCAGAATTGTAAATTTTAGATCGGGGAAGAAGGCGGTGACTCCAGCGAGGCAATAATCCTCCTGGAAATTAAGCTCCAAGTTTAAACTGCGGGCATCGGTTTTAACCGCGGTTTTAGAGATAACGTGCTACTTCCGTTTCCTCCTAGTTTCTATAAGAAGATTTATGCTGAACTTTTGAGAACCGAAGAAGCTTTTTCTTTATCTCTCCTAACACCGACCAAAAAGAAAAGAATCTTGAAGGCTTTAAGAAACAGACAAAGGAAAACGTGACAAAACTACTATGACCACCGACGCAAAATCAGAAACCGGAAGTAAGACACAAATTTACCGGAACCGACATCCACAAGAACAAATAGAAAATTACACCGACCGTATGGGACAACAGCAAATCCTTCTGAGAAAATCCAAAGCCATTCCCTTCTATCCAGACAGTATTACCTCCAAATCCTCCTCTGTCTCTTAATGCTGTCGGAAACACACTGCACAAAGAGAGGGGTAGAGCGAGGTGAAGGACAGCAGAGAAGAGAGAAATGAAGAAACAGAAAAACCGCTTTTATACTTTAACCTACTTAATAATAAAGTTCTTTCAGCCATTTTGAAGGCTCTCGTTCCCTCCTCCTTCTCCTGCTTCTTCTACTCCTCGTCATCTTCCTCTTCCCGGAATTTTAATTTTACTCTGAGAACGCGCGGGAAAAACCTCTCCAAAGTCGTTAAGAACTTGTTATGTCCTGTTTACCTCGTTAACGATTCTGTTTTTCATATTTCGTTGGGTTTTCGTTTCCTGTTCGACGTGAGCGAAGGAAAAGATGGTTTGGACCAATCCACCCTCTCACACTTCCTGAATTACAAGTACACAACCATGGTAGGATGTGGAAAATTGTTCTGATAACTGGTCGAACTGGTCAACTTCAGATGTCTAGCAGTCGGATGGGTTAGATTTTTAACAAAATCCAGCCTGATGGATGGCAGAGATGCTAAAGTTGGCTAAAAATTGAGGCTAAAGATGGAAGAAGCTACTCAACGAAAAGAGAGAGGGAAACAGAGACAAGTATAAAAGAAAGAATGAGAGAGAATTAGGTCAACAGAGGGAGAATGAAAGGGGTATAAAAATAAAGAAAAGAGAGAGAGTAGGAGAAACAGAGATGGAGAGAGAAAGAGAAGTATAAAAAAAAAAGAGTAAGAAAATTGAGAAAAATCTAAAGAGAGTGATAAAGAGATATAGAAAGAAAGAAAAAGAGAGTATGAGGAAACAGAGATGAAGAGGGAAAGAGAGAAAACTATAAAAAGGAATAATAAGAGAGAAAAATACAGCAAAAGAGGAGAGAAAGAAACCTTGGAAGAGAGAGAGAGGAGAAAGAAAAGAGGAGAGTGAGAAAGATAGGTATAAAAAGAAAGAGGAGAGTGAGGAGAGCAACAGAGAGAGAGAAAGGAGGAAAAGGGTTCAAAACTTTGTGGAAAAAACATGGCGGACCCACCGGAAAGCTTTTTTGCTTCTGCTGTTGTTGTTGTTGTGATTTATGAGCCCAAACGCTAACTCCCACCGGTGGTGGCTCCTTTCGTGGGAAACTTTTAGAACTACTAACGGAAGTAGTTGACACCTCCACCGATCTGCTATTATACTTTACTTCCGGTTTCTTTCAGCCACAGTTCTCTGAGCTTCATATATAACATCAAGAACCCGATGAACTCCCCACACATCACACCACCGACAGATCGCTTGAGCTTTGTCAATACTCAATACGACAAACCTCGCAACATAATTCACTTACAGGACCTCTTCCTCCTTCTCCTCTCCCCTCCTTCCCTCTTCCTCACTTCCTCTCCCGAAATTCTTCCAAAAATTAATGTTTCCCTCGTACCGTAGTAAAAACGTTAAGTGCAGCATAAAAGATTTTCATTACCAAAATTGAAGCTCTCCTTCTTAGTTCCTCCTCCCTCCACCACCACCACCTCCTCCTCCTCTCTATCCATCTATCTTTCTCTCCTTTTCTACCTATACAGCCGCCATTCTTTTCTCTTTGCGTCTCACAAAACTTTCTTCTCCCTCCACCTTCTCTCAACCTCTTTGCCTGGTTTGGAGAGAGTTGGACGTTTCATTAATTTTCCAATCGGAACCTTTCTCCAGAGATCACGCAGGGACGTAGGAGGGTACGGAGGAGGAAAAAGAATTATTTGTTAAAAGGAGCGTGAAATTTAGTTTTCCTTCTTTCCTTTCCTTTCCTCTCCTCTTCTTCCCAGGTCTCCACAAGTCATGCGCATTAAATTAGCCGGATTTTATGATCCCTTCCGTCACGAGTAAACCTCGGTTCTTTTCGAGTCTTCCTTTTTGCAAAATGGACGTGTTTGTTCGTTTGTTTGTTTGTTTTTTGTTTCTTTTCCACTTCCTTTGTGTACTTTCACGGTTAAATGGCCTTTTTTCTGTTCTTTGTGCATTGTCATGCGATATGATTCCTCTACCTGTCAATCTTGATTATCGCACAACTTTATGTCCAATCGATCAACCTATCATTCACCCATTTCTCCCACTCCTCTCAAAAATTGTCCTACTGATAGTTACTACCCTAATACCTACTTTACTACTAATGATACTATCCCCAGATCTTTTTTTATGCGCTTATGAAGCTATACAGATTACCTAACAAAATTTTGATTTATACGAAACCTAAGAAAACACTAACACTTATACCAAAACCTTCGGAAAAGAAAATCATTTTATTTTGCACCCTAACAAGATAGACAAATAAATAGCAAATATATAAGCGAATACGTCAACTTATAAAACATTTTTACCTTCAGAGCAAGTTGTATTTAAGTTACTTGGGAGAGCTACGAAGACATTTTAAGAACTAGAAAAGACAACAAGAAACTAGACAGAGATTGTAGAATTATGTTCAAAGGTTGAACAAAGCCAAAACAGGATGACAACAGCCGCAGAAAGAAAAGAAAAGAAAAATCAACCTAAAGAGAGATGAACAGACCAATAGCCATTCATAGCCACTAGACTATGTACAGGATCACGATGAAATGTAAGAAGACATGACACTCTTATCACGATACCACAGGCGACTTTTCGAAAACAATTTCCTCTATAACACGACTCGTCAATATTTCAAAAATCAGTCGCACAAGTTGGGTACACTCTCAATCATTCCGATTCCATTAGTTCACACGATTAGTTTAGTAAAGTCGCGTTCGGTTGGACTGAGACGAACGCGTCGGAATGTCGAAAATCTAAACAAAAAAATGCAAAAAAAAAAGAAAAAGAAAAGCGTTCTGCCGTCCGTTGCACTTGTTGCTAATTAATCAAATTTTGATTTTTCTCATTAAGAAAAGTAGACAATCTAAAAATATAATCTCTAACTTCCTTCTCTTTGTATTTATCTATTTATTTATTTATACATCGTGATGGATTAGCAAAAGCATTCCTGTGTTTCGCTATCTCATCAAAAATTTTTCATTTATTCTAAAAAGACTGTTACTTCATTGTCCTAACACTGAGTAACTAGTCATCTTTCGAAATAAAAAAATTTTTCCCTAAGATTTCGAGTTTACCTAGTGATAAATGAGGTGAACCGAAAAATAATACTGTATATATACTAAGGTAAAAGTGATAAATCCAGTGAATAGATATATGTATATAATTCTCGGTGAATATTTACGACCATCGATGTATTTATCACATTTACCGGCTCCCAACATCCAACTACTAATAAAAATTTAGTAAAATTTGATTAAATAATAAATAAATAAAAATTGTTGCGGTAAAAGTGATAAATCAGGCGAATTTATATAATTTCTGACAATTATTCAGAATCAGTAAATTAAGTTTGGTTTATGCAATAAATCACCAGATGTTTATCACATTTACCGGCTAGTTATTAAAACATCCAACGACTAATAAGAAATTTAATCAAATTTTTACAGTAAAAGTAATAAATCAGGCATATTATATACCCGTATATATAATTTCCGGCGATTATTCATAACCATCAAACAACGGATCAAAAATTTAACAAATCACTATTTATTTATCACATTTACCGGCTGGATTATAAAATAGTCAACTCATATTAGGAAATTTGATCAAAATTGTTACGTAAAAGTGATAAATCAGACGAATATATATAAATTCTGACAATTATTTAGAATCACCAAATTAAGCTTGGTTTATGCAATAAATCACCAGATATTTATCATTTACCGGCTAGTTTGTAAAACATCTAACTACTAGTAAGAAATTCAATCAAATTTTTACAGTAAAAGCGATAAATCAGGCATATGGCACTTGGCGATTATTCATAATCATCGACCTAAGCATCACAAATGTAACAAACCACTGTGTATGTATCACATTTACCGGCTAGTTTATAAAATAAATAATTCGTAATCTGAACAAACATTTATTATTAATACGTTCCACATTATAAGTTGGAGATTTTGATAATTAGCAGTGAATTCGATAAATTTATGTGGCGGTAAAAGTGATAAGTAGAAAAGTATTTCGGACATTATTCATAATCACCAACTAAGCTAGGTAAATATGACAAATCACTGAATAATTATTTACCGGCTATTTTATAAAATATTAAACCTGTAATGAGGAGTTTAATAAAAGATTCACCATATTCAGTCGGATATTTTATAAACTAGCCGGTAAATGTGATAAATATTCAGTGATTAGTCACATTAACCAAGCTTAGTTTGATTAACACGAATAATTTTGGGGAATAATATATATATTCACCAGATTTATCACTGTTACCGTGACACATATATTAGGTACAACGCACAGAACCGTAATTATTTTCCGGTTCACCTAATAAAATACGAACGTAATTAGTTATGAAAGATATACTCCCACAATATTCGATGTTTGGTCGTAATCGATTTATGCGTTCTAGAGTTATGCGTCTATACGCCTACACGCTCACCGCACAAACACACAATTTTATTTATATAGATAACGAAATCAACCGAAACACGATAAAGAGAAGGTGGTAGTGGTAGGAGAAAGAGAGGAGGAGGAGGAGTAGGGTATTATTGACGATGCAATTAAAATCGGAGAGGCAGAGAGGAGAAGGAGGAGGAGGGAATAGAAATATTTTCGAAAAACAGAATCGCGTGTTGTGAAAATTCATAAATTGGGAAAACCCCACGTCACGTCATTTCGAAAATTTCAAAAATCCTGGCTCTTCTGAATTTCCTTCCTCCTCCCTCTCCCGTTCTTTCCTCTCTTCCTTTATCCTCAATATAATGTTTTCGATTGAAAACTACGTTTCTAAAAACCGAAAGAAGAGAAAAGAAGGAAGGATGAGGAGAGAGAGAGAAGGAGAAGCCATCAAACTTCCAACTACGACTTCTGTTTACGTTTTATTAATTAGACGGTTCCAGCTTACAATGAACGAATGGCACCGGGGAAACGGTTTTTGGAAAAAATCAAAAACAGCTTTTCCAGCTTTATGTATCCCCCCTCCAGCCCTCAACCCTCCGTTTTCCAAAAATGAAAGCTTTTCCTCTCCCTTTCGTCTTTGTCTTCTCTCTTCCGATACGAACTCGAGATTCCATTCATTTCCAACACACTCGAAGCTTTCCCAGCCTTTTCGAAAGATTCAATGGGGTAGTGCCCACCAACAGCATCATCCCCTCTCCCGTCGTTCTTGTTTGAAGAGACTGTCCGAACCTCCATTTCGTTAACAATTAAAAACACAAATTTGAGACATCAGATCCATCCCCTCATCCAAACCGAGTTCAGCAACCACTTTCCTTCAACTTTTAACCTCGCAACCTTTTCGAAAACCCCTCGACGCCTTTCGACTTTTAAATTTTCACTCCGTGAAAACTTCACAACCCTTCATCATCCTCCAAATCTCCTTTTTTTGTGTTTCTCATTTCCAATTTCATTCTGGAAAATGCCTCCAGACAGCAATTTTGAGAAGAAGGCAGGGTAGGTTGAGAGGGGGTGAGGAGGGGGAAATCGATAAAAACCGGAAACAAAATAAATAAACATAAGTTTTTGAAGGTGATTAATTATTTAGATTAATTTGGTTCGTTTGCGATTTCCGGTGCTTAATTTTTAAAATTCAATTCCTACAATCGAAATCCACCCCCCACCCACCCCTATTCTTCCTCAAAAGTCAGGATACAAAGGGAATGGTCGAGGGAATGAAGGGAGGAAAAGAAAACTTTGGTGTCGAGGGAAGAGTAAACGAGAAAAGAAGAAAGAAAAGGAGCAGGAGGAATGAAGAAGCGGGGAAATTTTTCAAAAAGTTTTCCAGAGGACTTCTGCCGGAATGAAAATGACCTGGATTTGGTTTTGGCAGAAATTTAAATTATGAACCCAACCTGATAGCTGACGACAGCATTAAAAAATATCAGAACTTGTACCATCTTCTTTATCTGCTCCATTTCTTCCTTTCTTTTCTAGTTTATTTCCTGTCTCTCTATTTCACTTTCTTTTAGAGTTATTTTATTCTTTTTATCTTTCTATTACTCCTCCCTCTATCTCCCGTCTTTCTTTCATTCTTTTGTCTCTATATTTGTTTTTCTATTTTCATTCTTTCTCT